>JAOUQT010000028.1:1981985-1992450 GCA_025769995.1 Xyliphius kryptos | reverse complement strand
AATGAAAATAAAGCTGTCAGATCTTAGTCCACTTGAACACCTAAAAGAAATTTTTTAACCCCCCCGTGTTAAGCCCTAGTCATAACACTGCTGCAGCTTGTCAGCCGTGGCATAATGGATAATGTAAAGAGCTGGGGACCAAGAGATCGCTGGTTCGAACCCCACTCTAGGCAAGTCATGGCTGAAGTGCCTTGAGCAAGGCACCCAATGCCCAACTGCTCCCCGTGCGTCCCAGTAGAGTGCAGCACACTGATCCAGGTGTTCAGCCCTGGATGGGTTAAATGCAGAGAACGAATTTCCCTACGAGGATCAATAAAGTATGAATTATTATTATTGTGTGTCACTGTAATTCTATTATTTATTTTAGACAGAAAATCTGACCAGTCAGATGATTCTTGCTTACCCTTAGACAGAAAGTATCAGTGCAAAACTACAGCCCTTCACAGATTGTTGTTAACTGATTGTCATAATAGAATTATAGCCTACGTAATGTTTTTGCTATGGACTTGTTTAATTTATATTTTTTCCATACATGTGAAATATACTCGGAACAATCACTTGAATTGAAACACCTGGCTAATAGTTTAATCCACATTTTTGATTAATTATGGAAAGCAGATGCAAGGGTACAGACTCCGCAAGTTGACTCATGCCTCCTTCAGAAGCTCCACAGTCCGCCTGGCTAGCTAGTTGCTCAACTCTCAGATCAATCATACCTGGTTGCCGCTGTGCTACATTTCAACTGGAGGTTTGTTAATCACCCGTGATATCGTGGTGGGGGAACAGCCCCCAACTGTAGTTGTTAAGAAAACACACCTCCATGCTCCAACTTTCTGCCCTGGGTCAAAGTTGCTCTGCTGTTAAATGTTGCCATCTGATGTGCAGTGGACATCAACACCTCATATGAATGTGATGTAACAGCAAACTGTGGTACATCATTATATGCCACCACAATGAATATTGCCAATCATGTAATTTTGCTGATATGATGTCGATATGATTACAATCAGCAAATTTTCACTGTCGGATTTTGCTTAGGACTTCTTACCAGCTACAAATATGCTTCAGTAGTGAAACTCTAGAAGAATCACTGCTTCAGTCGAAGTCAACACACTTCACAACAGTCAAACATATACAGGACAACTGTTGTGTCACAGGCTTTAAGCTCCATTGTAAAAAGTGCTATTGAAATAAAACTGAAGTTTAGACAGCACACTCCACCATCACTGAAACATCATCTGACTGGAAATCTTTCTGAGTGTGGGTAAAGTGAGTATGTGAGAATGTGTTCTGTGTGGGGTTATGCAGGACAACTTAGTAAAACATGCCTTTGGTTCAGTATGTTCACCACTATAAATTTCCTTTAAGACAGAAGTTGAACAGCATCCAGCTGTGCTGCGAGAGGCTCGGCTACGGAAAAGCCATCTCTAGGTTGTTATCCAATCATGTGTTCCAAAGCAGCTTCTGTGTATAACCAGACTATAGCCTTACTGTAGTTATTCCAATAAAAGTGCTTTTTTAGAGCTCAGTACTAAAACTAAGGTATTAGATGCCATTGTTATTAATAAATGCCTGCGGTCCAACAAATGATATATATTGCCTATGATGTAGTGTAATAGTAGAACTGACATGAAGAATATAAGAGTACCACTTACTAGTGAGCCTGCTAATGGCAATCGAGTCGGTGCGGTCATGGATCCACTCTGGAGGATGAGGTCGGATATTAGCTTGAGAAGCTGCATAAGCCACTGGGTCATTACTGACCCATGCAGTCAGGTAGATGTAGAAAGCTTTGGGGTTGATGATGCCCTCTGCATCCACCAGACGGTGCCTGGTAAGCTGAAAAATGAAAAATACAATTTCAGCTTCATGAAGGTGTTAGGGGGAAAAAGACCATTGGCCATCTTGCCAAATAATGAACATCAGAGGGGATATTGGATATGAAGTACACGGTGTATCCGGGTATCCACGGTAATACTGTACATTGAAAAAATAATGTATGTATGCATATATACGTATGTATGTATGTATGTATCTATATAAATGGCCCGCCCTACACTGAATATGACTCAGTGAATGTCATAGTTTATCAGTAAATGAATAAATGCTCACAATGTACTGAATAACATTAAGTTTATAGATTTACAGCCTAAAGTGAACTTACTTTAAATACAATATAATTTTTTTCTAAATCCATTAACGCTAATGTTATACGTTTAAGAAATGGTCATCCATGACTTCCTGCTTTACTGTGGTAAAAAGATGAGGTAACCCCAGAAGCCATAGTTTACTTGTTATTTATCAAGATGGGAAAGAACAGAGCGTTAGGGCTGTAATTAGGATGTTTAAACTGCTGGGCTATAATAAACCTGCCTGGAAAAGAATGCAATGCTGTTAATGTAATGCTAGTAATAGAACCCATAATGCAAGCCATTTTATACAGGCTAAGAAAGTCCAACAGAATGGCACTAATCTTTCTCTCATTCCTTACTCACTCCGTGCGGGGGTCCTTAGTGAGTTACCTGCTGAGAAGGTAAAACCATTACGATATGTTGCTCTGTGCCATATGCACTTTTCAAGACAATAAATCCACAGTCTCTGAGTCTGGGGGTGGTGGAGACTGTGTGTGTCTACATTTGTACGAATGTGTGTGTGTGTGTGTGTGTGTGTGTATATATATACAGTGGGTGGGGGCAAAGAGAGGGAAATGGGGAGAAATTGCTTGAGTTAGCGTAACAATAAAAAAAATTGGCCAGAGTCCCTGAGTGTGCCTGTGTGCAGTTATCCTTGCTGTTAACACAGGAGGAAATGCCACCCAGCAAATGGAGGAGAGCTATAAAAATAACACAACATCTGTACAAATGCTGGTAACACTTGCTTCTCCTGACCCCTATGGATAACCAGGATGCCCGGCGCCACAGAAATCTCCTGCCCAATGGAGGGAAAAATTTTTAGAAGCAAATGTACACTCACCTACTACTTAATTATGAATAACTGTTCAATCAGCCGATCACTTGGTTGCAACTTGGGCGATTTGAAAACGAATGGTGATTTAAGTGACTTTGAATGAGGCATGGTTGTTGGTTTCAGACGGGTATTTCAGAAACTACTGAACTTCTAGGATTTTGACGCACAACCATCTTTAGGGGTTACAAAAAATTATCCAAAAAAAGAGAATAAATCCAGTGAGTGGCAGTTGTGTGGATGAAAATGCCTTGTTCATGAGAGGTCAGAGGATAATGGACAGTCTGATTTGAGATGAAAGTAACTCTAATAACCACTTGTTACAACCAAGGTGCACAATACAATCTCTGTTGAAAGTATGCCATGAAGAATGAATGCAGTTCTAAAGTCAACATGGGGGTCCAACCTTGTACAAGTGTACCTAAAAAGTGACCAGTGAGCATATTTTATAAAAATAAATAAATAATATACAGTGTATACAACTGACCCCCTTGTTAGACAGCACACAAGCCGCCTGTCCATTCAAAGAAGACACAACCACAGCTCTGAGAGCAAAAGAAAAGAGCGATGTGGGGGAAAGTGGAAAAAGTGAACTTGGATTCTGAAGATCTGGATCGAATTAAGCAGCAGGATACGCAACAACTGTATGTCTTCAAGCTGTCACGGGAAGCCCACAGTGCGAAGCCGGCGGCTTTCTGGCTCGCTGCCACCCCTCTTTACTCACAGGCACAGGAAATGACATCACAAGGCCGCACAGCATTAACAAGCGGCCTTCAACCCCCCTTGAATCCCACCCCCATCTCCCACTGGCGACTGCTCAGGAGATTTAGAGGAGGAGTAAACATCGACCTCTCTGGACCTAATTTATTTACATTTCCCTTTTGACTGCTATTTCTTAGTGAGCTGTAACTGGAAGCATTACAAATATGTTAACATGTCATATTTAATCCCTGTGTGTGTGTGTGTGTGTGTGTGTGTGTGAGAGAGAGAGAGAGAGAGAGAGTTTGAAATCAGTCAAATGATGCAGGAGTTTCAATCCACGCATGCACCAAACCAAAGGGATACAAGCATCTAAATGAATAGGTAATTGCTTTTACAGAGACGGATTGTGGCCCCATTGAGGGCTTTAAATTTTTGTGCTTGGTAAAGCAATTAGTAGGAAAAGGGTAGAGAGAGAAAGACAGAGAGACAAATGGACACAGGGAGAGAAAGACAGAGAGATGCTCCTTTCACAGTGGCACGGTAATCATGAAATGTACCCGAATTTACCCAGAGGTGCTCTATGTGTGAACGGGACCACAAAAAAATTGCCCAGGATCTCAGAAAGTCTCAGTCATCGCATGTGTTAATGCAGCAGTAAATGTTCTGGGAAATCACAGCGGGAGTGTAAGTGTATACATTTATTTTAATTAAAATGTATTTATTTATTTGTTTTTTACTGTAGAACATTATCACAAAGTAGATCTACAGAAACTTACTAGAGGATATAATCATGAAATTCTTTTTTTTATCATTTTTTATCCCTAATAAGAAGCCGGAGTGTGACATGAACAATAGCATTACACCATTGTTTTCTCATAAGACCAAAATCTAAAATAACTTTAAAATGTATTACCAATTCCACTCTGTGATCTGGATTAATATTACTTACAAAATTCACATGAAATACTGTATTGCCTGTTCCGTAACGAGAGATGCTTTGTGCCGTGGGTCATTTATACTCATCACGTGAGCAAGTCTGCTAATAGGTATGCTATGGTAACATCTGTGTAAAATGCATGAGATAAGACAGAGGATGTGCAATGTTTTGTTCATTATTTATAAAGTTTAACATGAATTAGTTTGCATGAAGAAGTGATCACTGGTTTTAATCACACACTGATTAAAGACACTCGTTTCTTAAATCTTTCACTCATCAACCCCCAGAGGGGGTTATACTTATACTTGTATAAGAATGGCTTTCAGGTCAGCTGTAGAAAGTAATTCACCTTCATCGTAATCACAAGTGTACGTACATGATTAAGAACAGAACAATAATTCGAATAGAACAGTCATGTCTGAGAAAAGAAACGATTTGCATATTCCTTACGACTCTTTGTGTAATACTGCAGATACATGTAATGGTATTATGTTTCCATATGCACAACAATGTGCTGCATCATAAAGCTAGATATACTAGAGCTCAGTGGTGAGTGCTGTTTTCATTCTGGTGACACCTTTTACTCCAACCCAGGATGAATGAATATGGGCATTTAGTTTAGTCTGTTTGCAAATGAGCTGGCTAACTGGGTCATACATACAGTACATATAGAGTCCTGGGAGTTTTACTGTAGTGGATTTGTGAAGGGCGCAATAAAGACAGGATTGCTTGGTTTCTTACCAGGTTGAGATTGATGGGCTTCTCTCTGTATCCTGTCTGCACCAGGAGCTTGTAAGCCAGGACACCATCATCTGAGCCGTTCTCATAGTCCTTCTGGGTGATCCTGCCGGCCTCGTAGTCTTTATCAAAGGCCTCCTGTAGACCTACACAGCCACAAAAATATCACAGAATGATGTGATTAAATATATTTTGAAAACCACATGAAAACCAAACATTCTTTTAATTGCATTATAAACTTCACGTGTATTTATTTCAATTCATTCTATTGCAGTTCAACTCAATGACACATCATTGCTACATTCGGCCGGAGAGTGACACATTCATCACAGCATGTTTTTCGACTGGCCATATTAAATGAATGGAGCTTTAAAAACTAGTATATAAATTAAACTATATACTATAACTTTAGTCTTTTTTATTATATTTAATAGTATAATGTTAAAATTGTAAATGTCATTTATATTAAAATAAGTTCTGGGTGATTGTAAGGTTCAGAAATAAAGGGTTCTAATGGCTGATAAATATGATTAAGTTATATGAGCATTGCTTTAATTAAAGCATATACTTTATTATATGAAGAATTTAAGAAGCCCAGAACTCAGCTCAGCTCAATTTTATTTAGAAAGCACTAAAAATAACAAGAGGGGCTGCAACAAAATGCTGTACAATGTTGATATAAAACACTAAAACACAAGTACAACATGATTCTACTTTGTTATGAAAATAAACTATTTTATTAATCACTTCCTACTGTTTTTTTCATTAAGTCAACAGCCCCCTCCCCAGTTTGTGCACTTGTGCATGGTCACCTAGCACTAACCTCTGCAATTGCCTTCACCCTGCCCGAACGCGTACATACACACACTCCTCATTGTATTCCCATGGGCTCAAATAAAAAAAAAAAAGCACAGTGGGACCATGAAGGGACTTAAGCAGACAGAGCGAGTCCTTACAAGTCAGAATTTGTCTCAAAAGTTGCAACACATGCTCCCAATCTCTATCTATTTACTGTAGGTTTTTTAGTCATTTTTCTTATTCAGTACCTGGCTTTCTTCTCCTGGTACTGTAATTTTGATGTTCTCCTTAATGAAAAGCCCCCTCTTTTCACTCTCCCTCTCTGGAATGTTAATCTGCCTTGCTAAGTCATTAAATGTGTTATGGCTTAGAGGCTTCGGAAAGGGATTTATATTTGTGAAAAACAGATGAGCTAATGATGGCGCACTGAAAAGAAGGATTCTTTAAAGACACACACATACAAAAACACTTTCACAACACACGCAAAGTAGGAGAGCATCTGGATTCTGAACCATAAGTTATTAGTGTACGCCCCAACCTATTTAGTCAGTGACTGATATCAACTCTGTCGTATACAAAACTCATAGTCTAAGAAAGATATTATTAATGGCGATGACCACAGTCTGCAAACAGCAAATAGAGCAATGCTAACCGACTATACATACATACATATCTCACACAGCAGTAGCTTCATTCTTACACCATAACTGTGTCATACGAGTTAAAATATACTACATACACACAGCAAGCTTCATTAGAACCTTGATTCAAAACACACTTGATATCAGCTTAGTGCAGTACCTTGCAACCAGTCACGGAAATAGTGGAGCCACATGAGAGGCAGATGTCCTTTTTCGTCCCGGAGCACATATTCGACCGTGCCAAAGCGCTGGTGAAGCTCATAAAGAAGAGACTGTGCCTGGGCATAGTCTGCCCGCTGTGTTACCACATACATGCTGTAGAAGGAGAAGTAGTGGAACTGTGCACCCAGGAAGTCGTACTCAGCCGTCTCACGTGGCACAATGTCGGTCAACTCCAAGCCATCACGCACTCGTGTGGTACCGTACAAGCTGACGCCCAGCAACACCAGGAAGAGCACTATCACCACCACCTGAGACCACACACAAAGAAACACATAAATACACACAGTGATGAGTCACGCATTGGCTGTAAATGGCGTGCCAGACTTTATGACTGCCCCTGTGACACAGAAGGTGTCTGTGGTTTTTGTAAATGTGTTTTACTCTGAGCAAAGCAGTTGCACAAGTGCTAAATCCTTCAGCTGGTTTCCATTCACCTCTGTCCTTCTATCCGTCTCTGCAGTAGATTAAGTCCGACCTGGCAAGCAAGTCTTACTTAATGGATCCAGGCTTAGTGACTGCCAAAGGTCTCTGGACTCGACTGAGAGAAGTTCCCAGTCAGGTCCAAATACCAAGAGTACACATTCTTTTTCTATTTGTATACTTTGTATGTTTTCGTTCGATTTATTCTGAGCCAGTTATGAAAGGGAGAAGAATCATAAAGTAGTTAGAAAAGAAGGAGTAAAAACAATGACTGAAGTAGTGAAGAACACGCCTGGAAATCTCTGCCAAGAGAAATCTCTACGGGAAAATTGTTCTTCAGTTATCGCAACTTGGAAGGAAGTCGAGGTCGAGCTTTATTACATTAGGCCTAACAGTGGCTGTCTCAGATTTGAACTCAATTATCTGGTCACTAGAAGTGGAATTAATTTTCATGAATCCAGTTTCCTGGTCGGAACTTATTACTAAACTCAGTGCAATCTGTTTCCTCTTTACCTTGGTGGTAGGCTGCAGCAAAAATGGCGCATAGTGCTTCTCTGCGAATGATGCAAAAGTCCAGCGAGAACAGGATGGCTCTGTGGGCGGCGGTGCTACCTCAGTGGACTGGTTCAGAAGGTCTCGTGTGGAGCTGGTGTTGTTGTTGTTGTTGTTATTGTTGTTGTGGTGGTTGTTGTGTAGGGGCTGCACAGAGATGCGAGAATGTGGCTCGGCTGTGGTGTAGTAGGCTTGAGTGCGCGGGTCGTACTCAGTGCGCAGCTGCACCGTCGACTGCATGGTGATGTGCGTGTGCTGAGAGAAGCCGTGGCTGCTGTAGGAGGGAGGAGACGTGCAGTGGCCAACATCTCCTAGTGCCTGAGGTTCCAGCTGGATTACACGGTTCGAGCATGGACTGAAAAAGATTACAGTGAGAAGAGGTAAATCTAAATCGGTGCAAAGGAATGGCCGGCTTATAAAAGTAATGCACTGGCTTAGCAGTTGGTCCAGACACTAGTATAAAAAAAGTTATAAAACTATAAACAATATACGCGCATGAGAATTTTACGCGCATCCGGCGTAAAACATTTGCCAAATCAATGATGCGAGTTCTTTAATGTTGATTGAGTCGCTGTGGCGACCCCTGATGAAGAGAGAGGCCAAAATACAAAGAAGATTAAGTCTCAAGTCGTTTTATTGTCATTTCAGCCATATACAGTGTTACAGTACACAGTGAAACGAAACAGCATTACTCCAGACCAAGGTGCTATACACAACATTAAAGTGCACTAGTGCAAACAGTACAAACAATAAATACAACCAATACAAAACAATAATACTAACAGTGCAAAACATTAAGCACAGGGGACGCGTGTCGGGGGAGACACTGTATGTTTTTATATTGTACTTATACTATTACAATTAATATGATTGCTTTTAATATTAGGCAAAAGCCAAAACATCATTTGACCCTCACATGTTTATTCGGATGAGATGGTGCCTGCATGCACGAGAGAGAAATATGAAACCTATGAGAGTGCAGACTTTACAGCTATTACAGAAATGATATCAATTTTACAGAAATTGATCATAATCTTCTTCTAAATGTTTTGTTTCATGTGACTTTAAAGGTAACCGACAGCAACCGACAGTAACAAGCTACGGCTACTGATCAGGAAGCGAGAATTTTCGTAAAGCTAGAGGCTTCAGTTTTCATTTCCTGCATGAGCTTGGACCATGATGGAAAGCTTAGAGTGTATGTGAAAAGCATGAGTTTATCGGCGACTCCCTCCAGCACTACACCCCGACAAATGAAAGCAGCATGAGGAAGAAAAAGCCTTGATCAGGTATTACATGAGGACCGGCCCCTAGAGAATGCTCACTATACCCACACATACACACACAGTATTTCAACACCTCACGATAGCATAAAGGAGTTACTCATACCATACCCCATTCACACACACACAAATACACCACCACTTCAAACAGATACACAATTGTACCAACGTCGATCCTGATATTGTAAGCAATAGAACATTCAGAGCAACATTTTATACACTTTCTGCAGTGTTTAGAATGTTTAATTAAAGACTTTTTAAGACTTTTTTGGCAGACCATTATGAATTAAATGTAATAATCATCACATGCTTGCAGCCCAGGGCTACAACGGCTGGCAAGAGGTTGGGATGCTCAATCAGATTATCCCGATCTCACTAAACACATAACTGTCCAACCAACCACTGCAATGCGATGATTGCAGATGACATCACAAATGCGTACAGCCAAAAATGTTCATTTTCCAGTATTTAAGAGTAAAACCAAAGATCTGATTGGCTGTCAATAATATCAATTGTATATTGGTCTCAATTGTGGTCAGGTCATATTACACAATTAAAACAAATAACGACATTTTACCAATAAAAAATCATTTTAATATTTCAGACTTTTTAAGACTTTCTAAGAACCTAGGTGTTCTGTTCAGTGAGACATGTCATGAAAGGTATATATGTCCATAAATGGGTGTGTGTGTTACCTGATAAAACAGCAGAAGATGTCGAAGCGGCGATCTTCTCTTCGATACAAGTCCATACTGAGTATAGCAGGGAAGATGAGCAGCACCATGGCGAAGTTAAACACAACCACCACAGCAGCCTAAGACAAATACACACAACACCGTAAGACAAAAAGGTCACGCAAACAACAGCAAACAACGCACAGAAAGAAGCAATTTTGTTTATAGAGAGCGACTTTCATCTAGAAGGTAAAAGAGCTTCAAAAATTACAACTGTTTCTTTAAATTGGAAAGAAAGGAATAAATACCTACAGGGGTTGGACAATGAAACTGAAACACCTGTCATTTTAGTCTTCATTATTTGCACATTGCACCAGTAAGAGCAGAGTGTGAAGATTCAATTAGCAGGGTAGAATGGCTTAAAATCCCTCTGACCACTGTGCAAAACTTTAATTTACATTAGATACATATACAGGGGTTAGACAATAAAACTGAAACACCTGGTTTTAGACCACAATAATTTATTAGTATGGTGTA
>JAOUQT010000028.1:1937287-1951517 GCA_025769995.1 Xyliphius kryptos | reverse complement strand
CAGTTGAACCTGGAAATACGTTCTGCAGCTCCACTGCTGAAGGTCTTTTGTTTTCTAAGCTCCTCTAAGGTCAGACCACCGAGTCGGTGGAGAAGGACATGTGAGGAAGGGAAATGTCTACATGCATTAGTACAACACTAAAGTCTTTCTCTCTCGGCCTGAAGCTTGCTCACATCTGATCTTGTTTTAGGAGCATGTTTATAGTATCCATGATTAATTGCAGCTCCAACCAAAGCCAGGCTGAGCTCGCTTGTGGTTTTGGAAGCCGGGTCGATTACGGCCTGAAATGGCTTAGCATGTTCCTCATTTACGGGCCGCTGGAAGTCCGACAGTTTTCTTCAGGAGGGTTTTACATGTCATGTTTTTAAATGAAAACAGCAAGACGTTCTGCAGAGATCTCTGTCCTCCCTCTCTGCAGCTTCTCATGTCCCGGGCGTGACAGAGCCCAAACTTTTTCTTGGGGGTGCAGGAGTCGATGTGTTACATCGTGGGAGGGATAGGACTCAGGACCATCAGGCTCCTTGACCTCATCATGGTTCATGTCATGTGAATTCTAAAAACAAGAACCTCGGTTTATTCACACGACCAAATTCAACAAAGCTACAGAAATGTTGCCAAGCGGAATAAGGAAAGGTTTTAGGACCCAGATGTGTAGAGATCAAAACACGACCCCAAAAAAACAGCTGCAACCAAATATGACACAGAAAACACAAAATAAATGACTTCATGTGCTGCATGTTCGGCTTTCTGTACTGTACGTTCATTCATTTATTCTGTTTCAATGTTTTATAAAAAATGCAATGGGAAGGGGCGTCTGGAGCCTATCCCAACTCCAACTGGGTAAAAAATTGCAAAATTCAATTTATGAAGACACACACATTCACACCAAGGGGCAACTTAGCCATGCATTTGGACAACTGCATGTTTCCAACAGTTTGGGGAAGGCTCTTTTCGGTATGCAAGGCCCAAGGAAACTTTAGGCCTGACATTAAACCTGTGGAATGTCTCACTCCAGAACTTGGAAGCTGCTATAACCATATACACGGGATAGGCTGTCATACGAGGTGTGGTGTGTAGATGTATGTATAATTTGTTAATAAACCTGAGCCCCTGGAAGAAACTCACAAAAATAGAGAAAACATGCAAACTTTACAGTGCAATTTAATTGATTATAAATAGTAACATTATATCAATAAAATTCTCATTGGATCGTTTTGTACCTGTAGCTCTGATGTATTATTTGTGTAAATAAAAGTCCCACAGCAGAACCACAGCACCGTTCTGTGAGAGAGAGTGACACACAAGTGCACTGTGCATGTCAGGCTTATGTTTGAGCCTGAACCAGGTCTATTCACTGTGTTGCATAACATTAACCCCTGACCTCCTTTTTCACTGTTAGGGGCCGGGTGGATTGGAAGGGGCCCACCATCACCTCCCGGTTTCAAGCTTTACCGAACCATTTTCACCATTCAGCCGCCACAGCACTTTGTACTGATCCCAATGAGGCCGGCGACGGGTTCCAAACAAGCACTCCACACACACACACACACACACACACATCATAGCTCAATCTTTCCACCGGACCCTATACCATCTCCGGACGAGGACCAGACCGACAAATTAGATTTCAAAAGGAAAAACGCACAGGATTCTGTTTAATATTCAATAAAAATAAAACATTTTTGTTTGCTGTCATTGCTTAACCTGTTTAATAGATGGAGAACTGCAACACTGTGCATAAACCAGGCCCACACACACACAAACAGACTATTTCCTTTAATGTATTTTTTTTCTCCCCAGACTTTCTATAACTGACCCTCTCCAGCTCTGGTACAGGATCTGATCAGAAAAAGCCAAAAATAGGAGAAAACCCCCAAAATTCAGGATCTGACCTTTAATATTGAAATAAATAAAATTTTATACACAAAACTGAGTGATGAAAGCTGGATCCTGATTGGTGTGTTCAGTAAAGAGTACACTGGAACTGTTCATATGACACACACACCATTACCGTTATTGGTAAATAATGGTAATGGTAAATAGGTTTTGTGTTCTTTAAACCTTTTTATGGTATAAGCATTGTTCAATTTTTTGACGCTGTTTTAAAAAATAAACTAAACGCATTTTAAAAATAAAGACAATGATAAAGAGTTTTCGGAAATCTGTAAAGTTATCGAGATAGTGCTGGATTTTAAAATAATAAAAACGATATAAAATAAAGAAAAATATATTCATAAAAATCATATTGTTTCACAATCACAGAACACTTGCGAGTCAGAGAAAAAACTGTCTGTGTTTCTGAAAATAATAAAGATGACTACTGTCTCGCTCCTTAACGTCCTCTGTGGGTTGGTCCTCCTCACTGGGAGCTGGTGCGGTGGGGTTGCAGAACGGGGTAACAAATGCAGGCACGTGTTTTTTATTTTGGGATTTTTTTGAGTGTTGCATCCAGGATTAGGTGGATTAGAGCACAACTCAGTGAGACCCCCCGCTGACCCGCGGAAGTTCTTGAGTGGAAGACGAAGCACCACAACCTGCATCAGCCTCCCACCGATTCCAGTTTTATTTGACTTTAGTTTCTCAAGAAACCAATGCAGAGCGGAGGAACTGAAGCTCTCTGGCGGGAGAGAAAGTGTGTAAGGAAGAGAGTGAGACAGAGAGACAGACAGATCCTGACCTGCAGCTGTAGTACAATTCCACCGAGCGGCCCGTCGACCCCTGACGCAAATTTTACACTGCAGCTGCCATTTACTTTCTACTGCATTACCATATGTATAGACTGCTCTTCCCTAAATATGCTAATCACATGTCCAGAGCCGCGCCTCGAAAAAATGGCTGCATTTAGAGGTCCACTGCGTACAAATGCAGCTTACCACAGGCCGGCGGTGTACATTCAGAACTTCCTGAATGGGCTGATTTTTCCACGTTGCTGGTTTCATTCAGGTCCTTTACCTCTGAAGGGGAAAGCTTTTCAAATCCAGCTAAAGCAACAAAGGAAAGAGAATGTGCAAGTGTGTGTGTGTGTGTGTGTGTGTGTGTGTGTGTGTGTGTGAGAGAGAGAGCAAGAAAGGGAGAGTGAGACAGACTAAGTGAGAGCGCACTGATGCAAAAAAATGCGCTTCAACAAAATAAGATATCAACAGCTCAGTTTGAGCAGCACACGTCCTCCACCTATATCATCCTCGGTATTTTTGCATTCGAGAAAAGGGCCTTCCCCAAACTGTTTTCCAGCAGGGAACAGTCTTAAATCACAAACATGAACCAGCAAAACAACAGAACGTTGGAATGCAGGGTTGAGGAAAAATCCCATAAAAACAATCGTAAGGCTTCCACATACATTTGGCCGTGTGGAGCCGGGACATAAATGAGACATCCAATCACAGAGCTTCATGTTCACCAATTATGACTTTCCCCTCTTACGTTCTCCCGCTGAATTCCAACAGCAGTCTGAAGAACAGAACTGACTCTATAGTTGCAGCACTTCCTCCAGCTTTCCCGTCTCTTACCCCGTCTCACTCTCCCTCTCAGAGAGAAGCGAGGGGGAGGGTCAGACCACCCGGAATCCATGGCAAGACACAGTGTTTACATTTCTGTGCTTCACTCTGTAATACATCTGGCATCCCAGGGCTGGACTCCCAAGAGAGGAAGGGAGGAGGGACGTGAGGGGAGGAGAGTGGAGCTGCCGGGGGAAGAGAGGAGACCAGAGGAGGGGGCGGACTCCAAAACCAGGAACGTTTGTGAGGGAAAAAAGGGGCCGGGGCCGGGTGGCGGGACATCGGTGGGCAGGCGAGGGGGGCTCGTTGGGGTAAGCAAGAGGACGAGAGGGAAACATTCTGCTGTCTCTGGTTTTTGAATAACATCAGGTGGAGGTATGCGGAACATAAACACAGGACCTGGAGCTCTGTCAGGACGCCGCTGGTGGATGGGAAGTGGTCCATCTGTCTCCGTCGTCCTCACACTTCTGTCTTCTCTCCCAAAGCTTTCAGCACCGTTTAAGTGAACAGACTGGACATTCTATAAACAATCCCCTAATTCATGATCACCTGCCGACAGGATGTTCGGAAAACGACACAGTCGGAGCGTGAGAACCTCCAACCATCGGAGACGGGACATCTAAACACCGTCTGTAATATCACCAGACTCCCATACACCCTTAGATCACAGGAACTTTAGATAGTTCTTAGAAATGCTTTCCTTGTTTATCAAGGTGCTTATGGACCAAATGGATCTTATGCTCCACCACCTTACAGATGGACTTTGTAGTTTTAAAGGTCCATTCTGTAGTTCATCAGTTTCTCTACATAACTCTATTAGTCCACTTTACTCTGTTCTCTTAGGAGCATGGACAGAGCAGCTATCTTTAAGGTGGTGGATGATTCTCAGTACTGCAGTGACGCTGACATGGTGGTGCTATGTTAATATGTGATGCGAGCATCATGGAAAAAAAAGGCCTTCCCCAAACTGTTGTGCAGAACACATGGGTCGGTGTTTGATCCTCCCCCCCCTGGCAATGGAACATCTTTGAAAGCCGTGGACATTCCAAAACATTTTAGAGCATATCCCTCATGAACGATGTTTCAATGTTCCGTACCACCACGTGATCTGCAGAGTTTTTGGTTCTCTGTAAACCGCTAAAGTTCGTCCACAAGCAAATAAACTGCATCTTTGTGGAGCAGTGCAGGTGCAGACGCAGGAACCACGCCAAAACATCTGGAGACATATCAATACTAAAAACATGCTTTATGTTCTAAAGTTACCCTCCAGTAAAAATACGATCCCTGATCCCCAATACGTTCATCTAAGCTCCACCTCTGGCTTTAAGATCCCGCTGCATTTAGAAATATCTCTCTAGCTGGAATCACTAGATGTGAGCGGCTCAGTGCGAGAGGTTCTGTTACGCAGTTATTCCTCAGCAAACAGAACCTGAATATGCCATCCGCAGCCCTTATTCATACTGCCCTCTGCTGACCAGTGACTCTGAACAAACCTTTCACTGGCCCTTTTTTTTTTTCTAGCACCGGCTGCAAGCACTCACTCTGCACCAGGTCCATTCAGCCCGTATCAGATGAAACTTTAAATACTGGAGCCTCACTCAATGACCTCAGACCCCGAGGGATGCACCCCGGCGGACCCCTGCACCATGACCCCAAACTTCCCCGGCACAATGGCACGGCCCAAAACCCCAACATCTCACTGCTTTCACTGAAATCCCCCCCCCCCCTAAAAAAAAGGACGCAGAGAACGTTTACACAACGCTGTTTTGATGTAAAGTTCAAGAAAATGAAACCAAAAATATAAAGTCGTTTTTTAAAGTACACTATGTTTTACAAACCTAAACTTTCATTGTTTGCATCATAAGCATAAGTTACATCACCCTCTCATTTTATTAAATCCACCACCCTGTTTATACCCCAACTGTCCATTACATAAGCTCCACCCATCTTATCGTAACATTTTGTAGTCCATCGGTTTCTCTACATACTTGTTAGTTCTCTTTGGTATGCTCTCTGATGAATGGGACCATAGACAGCAGAGTGGTGGATGATTCTCAGTACTGCAGGGACATTGACATGGTGGTGCAGGTGTGTTAGTGTGTGTGTGTGTGTCTGCTGTATCAACTCCCTGACACACACACACACAAACGCACACACACGTGCAAGTACACTTTAACCACAGATGAAGGTTGTAACTGTCTTAAATTGAACATAATGGATGCTTTCAGCCTGCAGGAACTTTTTTAAAGAACCTCCTTCGGGTGCATTTGGTTCAGCATGGTTCTTACAGTGACCTTTGTAGCCTCTAATTTGGGGTGGGCTCTCCCAGCATGAGAAACCGCGAGTCAACAGTGACTGGGTCTGAGTGTAAGCTGATTCACTCCAGGACACTGATTTTGCTCTAAGTAACAGAGATTTTATTTGTAGATCCTCTGAGTGAGAACATCATGTTCTCCAACTTGAGAAAATAGAGAACCTCCTCATCACCCGCCGTGAGAAGCTTTTTATTTAAACAAAAACACTATGGTCTGTAGATCAAGGGTCCTGGTGCTTTAGAACCGATTCCACCTTGGATACAGAACCAGCTGTGGTCGTCTCACAGGAACACAAAAGGTTCTACAGAGAGAGCTTTTTATTATGGGATGTTTAAGCTGTTTAACTGAGCAGAGATGTGCTGGATGTATATGACACACACACCACAGACTACAACCTACACCCATCCCACACCACACATCCCGCACTACACACATCCTACAATCCACACTACACACACCCCACACCTTACACCCCACACCACACAATACACACATCCCACACTACACACATTCCACATCACAAACATCCCACACATCCCACACCACACACATCCCACACCACACACACTTAACATAGCCCCCACACACTATGCACACACCCTAAACCAGACACTACACACGCACGACACAAACGCACACCAAACCACAAACACACACGCACCAAACCACACACACACACACATACATACACTATACACACACACACACACTATAAACACACACACTACACACATCTAAAACCACACACTACACAAGCACCTCACTACACACACAAACTACTACTCAACACAGAATCCACCCCACATTGCATATGCACACACTACAAATGCACCTTATGTTTTGACAAGCCTATTTAAAGCTTGTTTACAAACTTTTGCTTTTCAGTATTTATTATTGTTATCATCCATCCATCCTTCCACTTATTCCTCTACTAGGATCATGGTGCAGCTCCCCATGCCCATCCAGGGGAGAACATCTGGGGCGCAGGGAAGATACACCCAGGACAGGGTGCCAATCTCTGGGCACAGACTCACACACTATACAGGGCAATTTAAAGCAATCAGTCCATATGGAATCCATGTTTTTGCACTGTGGGAGGAAATTGGAGAACCCAGAGAAAACCCAAATGAACACGGGGAGAACAGGGGGAGAACACGGAAACTCCACCCAGATCGGGATTCGAACCGGGAACAAGGGCTCAGCCATGCCGGGACGGAAACAGACCTTCCCAAAACTGTTTACACATGGTTAGCAAAAACAGTTTCTCCAAAGTTAATGGATCCTATCCCAGTAACAAATCAAACCATTAACACCAGAATAAACGTTAATCACATTAATACTGACAGCTGATCAGAAACGGTGCATTATGGGTAAAATTTCAGCTTACACTCTACAGTAATTAAATAATTAAATCAGCTCAGAACCCGACCTTCTGTCAGAATGCCAGTCCGAGTTTTGGAACAAGACGCAGACATGGGTTCTGACTTTCGTCCGTCTGAAGCGTTGTATAAACTGATGCGGGCGTTGTCACGGCTGCGCCAACATTCAGAGCCCAACGTTTAAACGTTCCAAAAACACAAAGCCCTGGTTCTTTAATCTGGAACCATTTAGAACAGTTTTTGTTTTAAGGTCAGGGTACTATTTGATATAATATATTTTAAATGGCCTTCTTTTCCAATATTTAGCATGTTATCCACGGGAAGCATACACATACCGGCCCCTTTAATAAATACACCACCTTAACCACTTATAGTTCTCCACCACTCTAATAATACCAGCTAAGTGGAGGTCCTGATCATCAGAGAACTGAGTAAAGGGTATATGAACCTAATAAAGTGAGGATGACATTAGGACGTTAGACCCTTGGCATGTAATGTAACCCCCTACATGAATACACACCAGCTCCAGATCGCCTGACAGTCACATTCCATTCTCCTGCTTTTTTCAGGTACCACACATTCCACGTGTTTATTAAAAGAAGACCCCTTGGCTCACATCGCCCGTTCGCTGAACAGGCAGTCTGTGTGTTCCGCGCAGCCGAAGCGCAATTAAACAAGAACCAAGAACCTTTCACATAAGACGTCTGAGCGCGGGGTTCGAGCACACTGCCTCCCTCTGGCGCCGATAAGTCCATGAAAGCAGGGACCCGCATTGATCTGGACTGAAACGCTTGTTCTCCAACCAAGCAAATTATAATCCTTGGACCCGCGCACCCCTCGATGGCGACGGATGAAAGCCGAGATGAGATCACACCGAACGCCATTTCGGGCCGGAGTTAAGTGGAAGGTGCAAAGACAAGGCTCCATCGCCGAGTCAAACGGAGGTCGCTGGAAGGAGCCTGTTCCAAGTGTAACATAAACACGCATCCTAATGTTCGCCGGACCGATGTCTCTCAGCTCCAAGGACCCGGAACAGGCAGAACTAATCTATCCCTCAGCTGCTCGGATTAATCCAAACAAACAGATTTCAATGTTCCTGTCATATTCCGAGATCTGGATCTTTGAGGACAGCTTGTGTGTGTGTGTGTGTGTGTGTGTGTGTGTGTGAGAGAGAGAGAGCGCAAGAGAACAAATCAACCAATCCTGCAATCCTTTAGAAGTTGCACCACCACCCCCAACATTGTCTTTGGAATTTTTTTCATTCATTCAAAAAAAAACAATGTGGAAAAAGGTCAAAGGTCAGGCACTGGTTTGATAAAATAACCCGGCGCATGATCTCTGTTCTAATTCACCCCAAAAACGTTGCATGGTGTTGAAATCAGGGTTTGGTGTGCGTCAGTTCAAATTCTTTCACACCAAACTAACCATGTACAAAAAAAGAGGACTGCGACTGTACAAAGTCCAAAAGACATTTAGAGTAGAACCATAATGTAAATCCCATGTAGAGTTACATCGCACCCCACAAAAATATTTTTACAGTGTAAACCCTTGGGATCTCCATGGATACCAGCTTACACATCATTACAAAACTTCTTAAAAACACAAAGCTGCAGCACACTTTGCACACTAAATACACCACATGCAGTTACATAGTTCTATTACAGGGGTCTCCAAACGCTCCATACAAGTTAAAGGATCAAAGGAATAAGTTAACTCTTAACAGAAAAATGTTTTTAGTTCTGAGCATGCTTAGTTGTGATATAAGCTATAAACCATTTACACGGAGCCTATACATTTAAATTTAGCAGATATTTTTATCCAAAGCGAATCCAAAGTCAGTAATTTAGAAAAAAACATCTACACTGTAGTACCATCAAAAGCTGCGCATTATTGGATCTGGCTCGATTTTTTAATATATTTATTTAAGGTTTATTAAGTGATTGTGAAAAAAGGTGTGGTTTGAGAAGTTGCTTGCTGATGCTGAGTGACTTACGGATGGTGTTGGGAAGATGCAATGGTGAATGAAATGGTGTGAGAATTAGCACCTTGGTGAGTTGGAATCACCTGCCTATTATCTCAAAGGTATTTTACACTCAATACAAAAGTAACACACATATATATATATTTATATGGTTTAATTACATCTATATATATGTATAAAGACCAAGTCCTCAAACCATGGGATATGGAACGACAAAACTCCACCCCCTTTTCCCTGCCAAAGCATGGGATACCGGTGTCCCACCCCCTTTTTCCCCTGACAGAGCTCCAGCCCCCTTTTATTTCCCAACATGGCCACCGCTTCACATGAAGCAACATTTCCTTCAATGTTTCACAAATTTCTGCATCAGGTAACTGCTTGTTTCTATCTGTCGAATATTTCTGGAAAAATTACTAACCCTAACCGCTCTCGAACTTCACAACATGGTTGTAACCGTCGCTTACCAACAGTGGGATACGTTCAGAAACATGTTATCTGTTATTCTTAGTCACGGAAGCATAGTTATACAGACTGCTAAACCATACGCCTTCTACATGAATACTTCCAATGTTTATGGCGGCGAGGCAGAAATAGGCAATGCTATACTGGGTAAGGACTTAATTATGCACTGTATTCTATGTTGCAGGTCGGCTAGTATATCTTATTCAGTTTGTGTGTGATCCATAATGTTAATCTTTTAAATAATTTCAGTTATTTGGGTCCTTAAGCTTCAACAAATAAAAATATCCAAAATCTCTGAGAAAACTCAGCAACCTTCATAACTAGAAAAGGAAAAGCGGGGTTGGTTTGGAATAGGACTGGGATAGGATGAGGTGACGATCTTGACAGTTTTAAGGTCTATGTTTTACAGAATAAACTGAAAATTATGTACTTTGGGGTTTTTTTTTTTTGTTTTTTTTTTTTCCCAAAATAGCTGTATGTTGCTGGAATGCAGATCAAAGTGTTCACTGACCCCTCTCCACTGGAGGAAAATACCCCCCCACACACACACACACACCCAAACACCCACCCACACCGCAACACTGCAAAATGCGACCTCATTTTCACGCTAAAAAACTCCCAACATCCTTTTTCGTCTCAGCGCAGCGATGAAGCCGCGTGCCTCTCTGTCCTCATCTTTTAAACCCAGAGACAAATCTTTTTGGAAAGTTGAAAGCCATCCAAAAACAGGACCACACACAGCCTACAGGATCACATTCAGCTGCAGGAGGCAGAAACACACACACACACAGACTCGCACCCCCTCACAAAATGGCGGCTTTGTCAAAGTAAAAAAAAGTAAAAACACACACACACACTTTTGTTTGGGTAAACATTAAAACATAAAAAACAGCCAGGCAGATGTTTTTTTATCACGTTCCTCGGTGCGCGTCAGCACACGTGCTTTTTGCGTGATTATAAGATTTTAAGCAATGGGGCAATGACCCAAATCCTGATCTTACCTTCCACCCAGAGTTTCTCCACGTCCGTCTCGAGGTTCGCTGCCCTCAATCCCACAGCGAACGCGCCGAATATCAACAGACCAACAACCAAAAACTTCCCACAGTTCTTCTGAATGTAGCAGCCGAGCCTGAACAGAAGTCTTTGGAACTTTGCTCGAAGCCACAGCGGTGCCTTTCTCCCCGTCGCTTTGCCCTATGGGACACAAACAAACAAAAAAAAAATTATTACCATCCAAAGCAAGGCACATTGCCATGGTGAATTCTTTTTTGTTGTACACGTTGTTTTTTGTCTCAGACTGCAGATCGTGCCACACACAATGCTGACAACTGTGTGCCTGGTGGACGCAAAACAAAAACGGTCTACATGAGGGTTGTGCACGAACTGATCGGACCATGGGCTGACCCACTGAAAGCAATCTGGGGACAGTAAAACGGTGGGGGAGTAGAATAACACCAAACTCAAAAAAGTCAGTTCTACCCACCAGCTGGCACAGAGGGCACAGTGGGACCGGTATAAAGCCTACAAGGCGGGGCAACGGTGTAAAAATCTGTTCATCATAGGTGATAAAGTAATATCTGTTTTGCGGACTGTACTTATACACGGGGGAATCGGTCTTCCACATTAAACCCATCCGTGCAGTGATACAGACAGGAGGCAGACATTGGCTCGTGGTTAAAGAACCAACCAAGTACTATCTCTAGACTAACCCCAAATGATCCCCGGGCACCGTAGATAATGCTGCCCACCTCTACAAGAACATGTGCTAACTACCCTCAATGTATGTATGTGTGTGTGTTTCACTGCAGGGATGGGCAAAATGTGGAGGACAAACTCTGTGTGAAAGTACTGTAGGCAAATAGATCCCTTTTAACTTTATATACAACAGAGCGGTGGGCAAATTTGTATATGGCGCCCAGGGAGCAATTGGGATAGGTGCCTTACGCATAGGCACTTTAGACCATGGAATATGGTGGGACTGGGAATCGAATGTGGGATCTTTAGGTCACAAGTTGTGTTCCTTAACCGCAAGACTATACTTTCACACATAGGAATTTGTTCTCCACATCTAACCCATCATGCAGTGAAACACACACACACACACACACACACACACACACTAGTAAAGTGAGCACATATGCCAGGAGCGGTGGGAACTTCAGATATAGTACTTGATGGGACTGGTAATCGAATCGAACCGAACTGGTTCCTTAACCACAAGCCTACTACAACTTACATACAGAGGGATACGTCCTCCACATCCACGCAGTAACACATACACACTTCGTGCAGTAAGCACACGTGCACGGAGCGGTGGGCAGCCTGATCTACGGCGCCCTGGGAGAAAGTGGGGTTAGGTGCTTTGCTTAAGGGCACTTCAGCCATAGTACTTGGTGGGAATCGAACCGGGGACCCTCGAGTCACAAGGCTGGTTCCTTAACCACAAGCTTACGACTCTGCCCCAGTTAAGTTAAAGTGGAGCCAGAAAAAACGGACGTTTTAGAGCAAAGAGTCAAAGGAATAAGATCAGCAAAACACCTGAGAGATTTGGTCCAGCGCGAAGGCTGCATCGCAGTAGCTCGGCCGCTGTAAGTACTCAGAATCCGGCGGGGCTGCTGCTGCGCGCCCGCTGCCCCCGGTCCTCCGCCGCGGTAACCTCGGCTGATCGGGCTCCCCGCTTTCCGGCTCCAAGGAGACGTTACCAGCCGAGGCCATGTTGCCCGGTCCTCGCTTTTGGAGCTAGTCGATCGGCCCGCAAGCGTGGCTTTTTCTCCGCAGCAGAGGCTGGTGCTGGTTCGGGTGCTGGTTCTGGGTGGTTGCTCGCACCGCCACAAAGCGCTTCATACTCCTGGTTGGCACGGCGAGTGCGAGTCGGCGCCTTCCATTGCAACATTTCGCGAATCCAGTAAGGTCTTCGACGGTCCTCGCATTCACCGGCTTGTTCCTGCGCACAGGGGGGGAAAGCGGGGCAAAAAGTCTCAGAAAGTTGCTCCGCAGCTCCGGGGCACGCGCATTCTGTGCGGGGTTCTGCGGGTTTGTGCGCTCAGGGCCGCGGCGCTCGGTGCTCTCTCTGTTCGCGATTCACTAAGATGAGGAGGGCAGAGAGAGGGAGCGCTCTCCATTCGGAGGAGGAGGGGTCGGAGGCGCAGGGGCAGGGGTAAAATAAAATAATAAGAAAGAAAAGAAACTTCAGGGCGAAACCCCGCCTCCAGCTCTGTCAGGTGGCCGGAGGTTCTCGCTCTGATTGGTTCCAGAAGGACAAAAATTACTTAACAAACACGACGATTATTAGCTGCTTAGCAACAGCTCACCAAAGTAGAGAGACCACCCAGGAGAAGCAGTGTAGCGTGTGCGTCCCGAAAGTTTCAGGAGGCGCAGCTTTCTGGAAGACCGCCCCCTGCTCGCTCCACCCCGCACTGCACCGCTGCACCGCGCAGCTGCATCCAGCAGCACGTCCGCTCCCACCCGACCTCACTGATCTGAGAACAGAGAGGCAGAGGAACCACAGATCCTTAGTTTTACTTTATAATATAACAAAATAAATCAATATAATAACTTTAACAAGCATATATATGTGCTGTGTGTTTGCAGTGTGTATAGTATGAATAACACAACCAAACAGGAAGAGTGCGAACAGGTCGCCAACTTTCTGCAGAGTCAATTACTACAGAGCTCCAGACTTCATGTGGCCTTCAGATTAGCTCAAGAACAGTGCGCAGACAGCTTCACGGTATGGGTTTGCATGTTCAAGAGGCTGCATCCAAGCCATACATCACCAAGTGCAATGTAAAGTATTGGATGTGTGGTGTAAAGCACACTGCACTTGACTCTAGAGCAGTGAAGATTGGTTGTCTGGGGTAACAAAGCGTAATTCTTCGTCTGGCAATCTGATGGATGAGTCTGAGTTTTGTGGTTGCCATGAGAACGGTACTTGTCTGACTCCATTGTGCCAAGTGTAAAGTTCGGTGGAGGGGGGATTATAGTGTGGAGTATTTTATCAGGAGATGAGCTTGGCCCCTTAGTTTCAGCGAAAGGACCTCTAAATGCTTCAGCATTCCAAGCCATTTTGGACAATTCCATGCTCCCAACTCTGTGGGAACAGTTTGGAGCTGGCCCCTTTCTCTTCCAACATGACAGTGCACCAGTGCACAAAGCAAGGTCCATAAAGACATGGAGGACAGAGTCTAGTGTGAATAAACTTGACTCCTGCACAGTCCTGAGTCCTGACCGTAACCCTATAGAACATCTTTGGGATGAATTACAGTGGAGACTGAGAGCCAGGCCTTCTCGTCCAACATCAGTGTGTGAACTCATAAATTTGCTTCTCTCAGGTATTACAATCAAGCATAAGAAAATGACTGAATAATAAATAAATAAAAATGAACAAAATAAAGATATACAGAAATTTAGATATAACAAATAACATACATTCAAATCCTTTGCATTGCAAGTTGAGAAAACAATGCACATTTCTTTTTGAAAAAAGTGGAAGTATTTTACAGTGAGAAAAAGTTTTTTTATTGCATAAACAGAGTTTTTTTTAAATGTTAAAATATGTAAACTTTAATGCAGTGGGATGAATAGTATGAGTCCATTTGT
>JAOUQT010000028.1:1913814-1924621 GCA_025769995.1 Xyliphius kryptos | reverse complement strand
ATGTATGACAGCTTTAGGATATTAACCCTTAATTCTGCATAATTAACATTGTCAACGTATAGTGGGTGGCATGGCCCTAGGATTGATTCTCCCAATGCGGCTCCCTTTTCAAAAATGGCCAGTGTTGCATCAGACATTACATCTTGCCTTTTGGAGGAAGAACACACATGAATGTTTGCTTGATTACAGCAAAGTGTGGCATCATGTCAAATATACCCACATGCAGATATACTGTATTTAAGCTGTAGGTCAACGTGGGGAAAATATCCACGGTGTTGTTTGCGTGTGTGTACACGTGAACATTTTTTAACCTCATGCTTGGATCAGTTTTGATACAGTAAGCTGGAATCAGATCTCTGAAGCATGCTAAACTATGCCAGACCTCCGCTCCAGTCCCAGATATACACCAGCTAGTGCTATTATTGTGCTCTTAGTTTACAGCAGGGTTTCTTTACAAACTCTTTTTAACAAGGACATGTTGTGTGTTTCTGTTTGAATTGCTATAAAATTGCTCTATAAATCATGTGTGTGTGTATATATGTATGTATAATATAAATGTACACATGCATGTACAGGTGCTGGTCATAAAATTTGAATATTATAAAAAAGTTGTTTTATTAAAATAATTTCATTCAAAAAGTGAAACTTGTATATTATACGCATTTGTTACACACAGACTGATATATATTTCAAGTGTTAACAACTGACAACTAATAGACACCCACATTTAGTATCTCAGAAAATTAGAATATTGTGAAAAGGTTCAATATTGAAGACACCTGGTGTCACACTCTAACCAGCTACACCTGCAACGGCCATTAAATGGTCCCGTCAG
The DNA here is from genome assembly GCA_025769995.1 of Xyliphius kryptos. Classification (NCBI taxonomy): domain Eukaryota; kingdom Metazoa; phylum Chordata; class Actinopteri; order Siluriformes; family Aspredinidae; genus Xyliphius; species Xyliphius kryptos. Next base: position 1,923,786 of record JAOUQT010000028.1, on the reverse strand, counting down.
TTCTTTAAGAACCACCGTGCACAGACATATGTCAAGCCACTCTTGAAAAATAGACAGCGTCTAAAGACAAAAGGGTCTGGACTGCTACTGAATGGTCCAAAGTTAAGTTCACTGATGAAAGTAAATTTTGCAGGAGGTCTAGTTGGTCCTTCTGCTGGCCATTGCACCAGTAAGAGCAGAGTGTGAAGGTTCAATTAGCAGGGTAAGAGCACAGTTTTGCTCAAAATATTGCAATGCACACAACATTATGGGTGACATACCAGAGTTCAAAAGAGTTCAAATTGTTGGTTCACGTCTTGCTGGTGCATCTGTGATCAAGACAGCAAACCTTTGTGATGTATCAAGAGCCACTTTGGGGTGTTTTGGAGGAGCAACCAGGAAACATAGTGAGCATCACGAAGTGACCTGGCCACTATCCTGCAAGAAGAATAGCTTAAAATCCCTCTGACCACTAAGACGAATTGACGCTGTATTGGCCGCAAAAGGAGGCCCTACACCATACTAATGAATTATTCAGTTTCTTTGTCTAACCCCTGCATATATATGAAGTAAGATAAAGTGTTAGTGCTCCTGAGCCCCTGGAGAATGATGTACAGCCTGCCTAATCTGTGAAGGTGTTGCTGGACTCATTAAGCTATTAGGGTAATCTAAAGAATTTGGTGTAGTGGGGAGAGATGGCCCAGATGAACACTGCTGGATTTCTGCCAGTCACATCTTAGACCCCCTGTTCCATCAGGAATCCACTCTTGCACAATCAACATAAACCAGCTTCCAGATCCAGAAGTGGGTCACAAAGAAGAGAAACTGCCATGGCAAACACCTTGAGGGTGTGATCCGTTAATAAAGTGTCCTTGTCACTTTCCTGGAGTTCCATTAGAGCCCTGAACTTACACCTTGCAGAATCCAGACAGACATGAAGTACAACGTGACCGCTCTCAGCACAGATGTCTTGTGTTACCAAGCACTTGCTTCTAAGCCAAGCTTATACATGTTTTGACCCTTGTCTGCTATTTACCTGTTTCCATAGCCTAGCGTTCTGAACCCTGTTTTCAGATGGTGTGATCTACGCCCGATGTTAACTATGATTGCAGATTATTTATTAAGTTTGTTAATTAACACCTAGACATACTTGCCTGTGCAAGTTTTATATATAATCCTATAATAAACATCACAGTACTAAACACTGTGACATATGTATGTGGTGAAAAGTAAACACAAAGTACAATTAATTGGTGTTAACATGTACATATTTTTAAACACACACACACACACACACACACATAGCTCAGAGCTATGAGTTTTAGCACAACATTGAATTTATTTAGATTTGTGCAAAAAAAAAAGGATGGCATGCAAGACTTATTACAACAATGTTATGGGGGTTGCCTGATAAGCACAATATACAAAAGCTCTCTCTTTGAAGTCTCTATACATAAGCTGTTCATTAGTAAACATGCATTCTTTCCGATCTCCGTGTTTCCACCTCCGTGCAGGATAAAACACACGAGCCGTCGATATTCCAGGGCATTCTCAGATTCGGTGTTTCTAGCTCACTGAGCTAAATCATTTGTCACAGTGGTTATCTAGAATGTGTTGTCAAATAGAGAATAATTAAAGCTGCAGTGCACGCTGTCCAAATTTCTTTTCCCCAACAATTCAGAGTTTTGTGCTTTTCCATGACAAAGCTCACTTTGATGTGCTCTGTGACCACATTTCCAGGGCATACTTGTGGCTATGTAATTGAGAGTGAAGCTGTATAAGTTTCAAAGCTGCTGGAAAGATGTTTGAGTGTTGTGTAATTAAATGTAAAGGCATGTTTGCACCATATTTGTCCTTGTCCTTGTTGAGGATGGTCACAGTGGCAGGTTTCCTAAATGAACTGCTAAATTTGTGGACTTGCAATTACTGTTAATGAACTCATGTTCCATCTGGTCAGCACTACATCTGTAGAAGTGTCCATGAGGTGTAAACAATGTCTGTCTACCCTATATGCTTACTACCCATGCTCAGTAAAGCCCCGCAAATTAACCAAAGTCCCCTTCGACTGTCCCCTTAAGAACTGTGACTGTTCTTCTTGTAGATGGGATTGTTAATAAATAATAGTCTATAAACATAGCAGCAGGAATATATTTAGATGTGGTGTGCACTGCACAACTGCTTTTTACAATCTTACAAACCCAATTCCAAAAAAGTTGGGATAAAGAACAAATGGTAAATAAAAATGGAATGCAATGATGTGGAGGCTTCAAACTTCCATATTTGTTTCAGAATAGAAGGTAGAAAACATATCAAATGTTTAAACTGAGAAAATGTATCATTTAAAAAGAAAAATACATTTTGTGACAACAACACATCTCAAAAATGTTGGGACAGAGTCATGTTTACCACTGTGAGACATCCCCTTCTCTCTTTACAACAGTCTGTAAACGTCTAGGGACTGAGGGAACAAGTTGGTCAAGTTGAGAGATATGAATGTTAACCCATTATTGTCTAATTTAGGATTCTAGATGCTCAACTGTCTTAGGTCTTTTTTGTCTTATCTTCCGTTTTATAATGAGACAAATGACTGCAGGCTGGCCGGTTCAGTACCTGGACCATTTTTCTACGTAGCCATGATGCTGTAATTGCAGTATGTAGTTTGGCATTGTCATGTTGGAAACAGCAAGGTCTTCCCTGAAGGAGACATCGTCTGGATAGGAGCATATGTTCCTCTAGAACCTGGATATACCTTTCAGCATTCATGGTGTCCTTCCAGATGTGGCTTCCAGCTTCCCATGCCACACGCACTAATGCAAACCCATGCCATCAGAGATGCAGGTTTCTGAACTGAGCGCTGGTAACAACTTGGGTAGTCCTTCTACTCTTTAGTCCAAATGACATGGCATCCCTCATTTCCATAAAGAACTTCAAATTTTGATGTATCTTGACCACAGAACAGTTTTCCACTTTGCCACAGTCCATTTTAAATGAGCATTGACCCAGAGAAGGCTTCTGTGCTTCTGAATATTGTTTATATACAGCTTCTTCTTTGAACTATAGAGTTTTAGCTGGCAATGGCGGATGTTCTCTGGAAATATTCCTAAGCTAATTTTGTGATTTCCCATACCGAAGCAAGCCTGTATGTAATGCAATGTCGTATAAGGGCCCAAAGATCATGGGAACCCAGTATGGTTTTCCGGCCTTGACACTTGTGCACAGAGATTCTTCTAGATTCTTTGAATCTGAAACCGGTTCTGAAACAACTGGCGTCTTGTCAATAAACATATTCATTATAAAATTCTGCTTCTTACTTTTAAATCCCTCTATGGCCTGGTCCTGGGTTTGTCTCTACCATCTACTGTCCCCCTACACTTTCCTGCTCTCACTTAGGTCATTTGATGCTTGCCTGCTGGCCCTCCCTAGATTTAGGCCGTCCTCTTTGGTTGGCAGATCACACAATTACACTAACACTGGCATATTTGACATTTTTGTGACATCTTAAATAGTGAAGTAGATGCAGGTGCCAGGACAAAAATATTTAAGGCAACACAACGCTGTAATCAGAATAAACAGTTACGTTACGTTACGCTTCTTTTTCTTCTATTCCACCTGCATTCTAAGTACAGTATCTGTTACAGAATCAGTGCCAGCTAGCTGCTTGATATGATTTATATACTGTTTCTTGAATAAATATTGATCTGCCCCCTGCAGTAGCCCTCATAATACAAGGTATTAGCAAATAGCCCGCACCTTTTGATGTGGACATGGTGGATCATAAGAAACTAAAAGTTTACTAAGGTACGGTGGCGCGAGACCTTTAACTGATTTGTGAGCTAACAAAAAGTATTTTATAATCAATTTCCAGGTTCTAGTACATTCGGATGCTCAGTCAGCTTTTCCCTGTTCCATAGAGTATATCTTTGCAGCCAAGCATCGCAAAGCAATGATGGCACATGACATATACTGTATATGTGACATACTGTATATGAAATTAAATTTAACAGTCAATTTAAATGCCAATTAGGTACTGTAAAGTTCTTACTGGGGCAGCATGGTGGCACGGTGGTTAGTGCTGTCTCCTTACAGAAAGAAGGAACTAGTCCTTACTAGGGGAGTTTGCATGTTTTTCCCCATGTCCATGTGGGTTTCTTTCGGAAAGACATACTAATCTGTGTCTCTAAATTGCCCTAGGCAATTGTGTGATCTATGATGGATTGGTGCTCTGTATAGGGTTGTTCCAGTCTTGTGCCCTGTGCTGCTGGTTGGGCACTGGCTTCCCTGCAATCTTGACTAAGACTAAGTGGGTATATAAGATGAATGAATGAATATTTTCAGTAGTGTTTCTTATCCTGCCTCAATAGGGACGAATGACTGTGAAGAATGTGTGTAATTCATTGCAATTTAAGTATAAATGTATTAGTGTGGGAAATTCTTAGTAGTGTTTTTTATCATCTTTATTGCTTTAGTAGCACCTATAACTTGTTATGATTAATGAATTGGCAGCAAGATCATTACAGAGTGGTTTTTATTAATGCATGGCACTACACCAACACTGCTGGTTGCAAAAGCAACACAAGAATTATCATCCTTGTTTTCCATTTCTGCAATCAATGCTTATGAAGCTGAAACTGTCATTTTTGGCTGGGCTGTAATTGATTTTGGCTCCTTATGTTCGTGTGACTCATGGGAGAAAGTCTGTGGAACACATATGGAACGTTTCCTAAATTCGGAGAGAAGAAGACAAATCTTTCATTCAGCATGGACGCAGAAGCTTCGCTGTTCATGCTTCATTCACCACTGCCTGGAATCATATCATGAAAAATGGCCCTTGTGCATTCTGTATGCTTTTACTCAGATATACACTGAGTTGGGAGGTGAATTGGGACCAGTCATTTATGGACTGTAATCCAGTACTGTCAATATCCAGAGCAAGCAGAGACATACTGCTGTGCATGTAAACCATCAACTTTATTCCTGGTTTACAATATATTCTACCTTACTTGTATGCAAATTAAAGTATATACTTTATAATTATCGCTTGTAAAATACAAACCACATCACGAATGTATTTTGAGTAAAAAAGTAAAATAGAATGTATAATGTTTTGATAAAACTACAGATCAAGAAAATACACTCAACAAGCTACCACAACAAAGTCGTTTATTCCAAATAACAGAGTCAAACCGGTGAAAACTAGCCATGTTTAAACATTTCACTGTGGTACATTCTAATAAACATCTATTCCCACCACTACACTTCAGTAAGATGGGTCCCTAGAATTAAGGAAGTCTTAACAACTTTGCTTAATTTCTGCCATCTGAGAACTGGACCACACTGATTTCAACAGGCTGTGAGGAACCAGAACACACTGACAAAGTGATTGATTTGAAAGCTGCTTCATAAACACACAATTTACTAGTATAAACTGAAGAAAGCCTAAACTGTTCTTACTTAATATCAAACATTGGCCCTAATTCCCAAAGTGGAACGATCCGGAGCTTGTCTGAGATGTCTGCATGGTACACTGCAATACAAAAAAATGAACTTTCTGTCCCGGCTCTCTCAGCATTGAGAATTTATAAGGCAGCTGCTGCAGATGTTCCAATAAAACAGCCCAACCATTTGTGTCAGACCATTTGCACAGAATGCTAGGCTACAAACAACACACTCTTTTCCTGAACCCAAGGGTCAGCACTGGCCCCTGATGGAAAAAGAAAGGATGGGTGGTAAAAATGAGATCAGTCCAAATAAATATATGGACCACCCAAGCTTTCAACAGCTAAAAAACAAATTCTTTTGGTAATTAAGCTGTGAGAGTATTTTTGTTTAAAGACTTGACATTTTTGCACTGATGTTTCCCAGTAACACACTTGTTATCCAATCGCAATGCTCTGAGTCTGTGTGTGTGCATAAGAGAGAAAGATTGAGCTAAACTTTTTGTGAATTTATTTAATCTGAAACAAATTGTAATAGCCATTGTAAGAAATGTCTCATTTAGACTTCCTGACTTGTTGACCGGGAGACCACGGTCAGTATGGGTCAGCAGTAAATCATCCAACACCATCATACTAAACACAGGGGCCCTCAAGGATGCGTTCTGAGCCCTCTTCTATTCACCTTGCTGACACATGACTGCACTCCAACACTTCAACACACAGCTCTAACTATATCTTCGACTGTCCCAGTGGTGTGGTCACAACAATTTGTCTCTAAATGTGGATAAGAAAAAGGAGATAGTTGTAGACTACAGGAAGATGCCCTCCCAGCATGCTCCACTTAGCTGAGGAAAGCTAGTGCTTCAACCCATATCATGTTTACCTTCTACAGGGGTGCCATCGAGAGAATCCTGACCAGCTGCATCACAGTATGGTACAGCGCCTGTATGGCATCCTGCTGCAAGTACTTTACTCATATATCAGGGAATGTATACATATGTCATACATACAGTACATTTATTTACTACTGCATATGTCACTTTACTTATGATAGACACATATTTTTATTATTTTTATTTATTTTATGCTTACTTAAGTGTTGAATGTTTATAGTTGCTCTATGGGTCTATGGGTTTATCCCTATCCCACAGAGATGTGCATATTTGTCCAGTCAATTACTGAAAAGCATGTGCCAGGAACCTGAGAACTTTGGAAACCTAGGGGGAATTCGGGATTCCTGGCAACCAACGGCTTTCGGTGACAACCCTTGTTTACGAAGCAAGAATTACGGAGCTGTCATGTGAGCTAATGGGGTTTAGTTGTTTAGTGTTTAGCGCACTGATTAAGTTACTATTTAAGTTCTTACTTTTGTTTAGTTCAGTGCGCGACATTATAGAGAGACTAAGTTTGTAATTCTTTGTTTCTTGATATGTTGTGCTTAGTTCCTGGTTTTGTGTTTTGTTTATTTCTTTGTTTATTCAGTATTTTTGAACAACTTTATTAAAAGCATCTCTCTCCAACTACCTCTGCCTTCTTCCTGTGTGTTCTTGTGGGGAGTACCGTGAATACCGTGATGGTATATAACATGATAAAGGGCCCAGAACAGAGTCTTGTTGGACCCCCTTGTAAACCTGCAAAACCTCAGAAACAGCCCCCTATGTCTGCACAACCTGGGTCCTATGAGAGAGAGAGTCTGTGAACCACCTCACTGTCTGATTAGAGAAGCCATTTGCAGAGAGAATACTAGTTTAAATATTATGGTAAACTGTATTGAATACCTTGGTGAAATAAACAAATAGTGCAAGCATAACACTGCTTATTATCAAGGGCTAAGGTTATATTATTACTACATAACACAAGTTTTGTTTCCAGCCTTTTAGTGTTATATTCAACTTGCTTATGTCTAAAACAAAGACAAAATTGTCTACATTCATCATAAACTTCGTTTCTGTGACCACGGCAAAGAAAGATACGCATTTTCAGTATAAAAAACAGTCGATTTTGCATCTTCTCATTCATCCAGTCAGACAAAGATCACTATATGCATTTCAAATTTACAAATTTTACCAAAAATCATTTATAAGTGTGTGCTTTTCCGAGATTCACAACTGTACTGCAAATCAATTTCACAAATCAGTCCCCAAATATAGTCTCTCATCATTCTCTCTTCATACTGTCCTTGGTATTGCCCTCAGTAAAAGTTCATAATGTCCTCGTGAAAGCGCTCACCTTGCTACTCTGAATAAGCTCCTATGTTCTCTTTGAATTTATCAAGATGGGCATGAAGGATATGGATTTTTAGTGACATCCTGCAGCCCATTGCAGCATAGTTCTTTATCACAGTTCCGAACCAGTTGTGCATAGTTTTCATCTTTATGATTGCCTAGGAAGCTAGGTGTCTGACTTGTTGCTTTCTCCTAAAGGTGGTTGATCTCTGTCTGGAGGAGTTGGTACAGGAAGTTCAGGAAAGTGTGCCTTTTTCAGGAACAACTGTTTAAGTAATCAGCTGGCTTTCAAATATGAATTTATGCTACAGTAAAGGGCTTGAATTTAAAAATTATGTATAGTTTGTTTATTGATATAAATATCTTGAGAAATTATTTTGGAGTTCACACATTTGAACCAAAACTAGATTAAATCAAATGGGTTTAAAACAATGTAATAATAACATTTGTTACTGCTATTGGGACGGCAAGGCTGTGCAGTGTGTAGTTCTCATCGTGTAGCTCCCTGTGTGGGATGATCCAGGAATTTTTTGTTTGGAGTTTGCATGTTGTGCCTGTTTTTGTTTGGGGTGCTCTGGCTTCCTCCCTCAGTACAAAGACATGCATGCTTGTTAAATTAGAGATGCCAATTTTTCCATGACTTTTGTACTATACCTTGTTTACGGATTTAACCGTGTTAATGTCATGAAATAGCCACTGATGATGAAAATGACATTAAATTACTGATAAAGATTTACTTAATTTAATTCATACTTATTTACCCACTTCATTCCAGCCAGGGTCACAGTGGAGCCGGTGCCCGGGTGGCGGGACATGGCGCAAGGGAGGAAGAACCTTAGACTGTGTGCCAGCCATAGCGTGCACACACCACACTGACACAAAAATTAGCTAAAGACGTAATTATATTCCAGAATTACTTTGGGTTTTTGTGGTTTTTAGTGGTTCTAAGCAAAAAAAAAAATCAGTTAGTGTTAAAACAGCAGGCTATAACGGACTTTAATTGTAATAAGCTGCATGTTTGTTTACAATCAATGAAACTTTAATGGAAGCAAGTCCAGGCCAGAATCACATCATCGAACAGAACAAAACTCCCCAAATGTCTTAAATATTGATCATTAGATCACGCGTACAGTTTACCGCACAGCTCATTGTGAATGAACCGGCAGAGATATAGAAAGGTAATCAACGGTTTACGACTAGACCGATTCGCGAATTCAGCAGCGCTTCTAAATAATTTTCTATTATAACTAATAACTAATATTTTCGCTTTAGAGGAATCTGTGAAGATTGCTTATCTTTACACAATTGGAAAAGGTAATGACGGTTTTAAATTTTACGAGCAGGTGTTACAGGAATCAGATTTTGGCGAAAGTGCTGCTCCTGTTATGCAGATGGATAAACAAATTCTCCCTCTATGCTGTTTCAACGAGGCACGACGCAAAATGCTAAGCAGCGAATGGGGGTGCCCTGTGTTAAAATGTGTTGAGCTTGGGTTGTAAGCAGTAGGATTTGAGGAGCTGTGACTCTTTTTCGAAGCTGATTTGTATCTGACTTTACAGTAGGATGCAATTGTGGGTCTGTAACATTAAATAATCAGCTAATCTCCAAGTGCTAGATGCTACACCACAAGAGGTATTTGCGACATCACAAGAGGTATTTGCGACATCACAAGAGGTATTTGCGACAAAAGTAAACGGTTTTGTATTATATTGTAAATAACTGATTAAACATGTCTGTCTCGAAGCACGTGTCACTGCAGGCGTACACTGTTAGTTCCTAAAATAACAGACATTCCTGTCACTCTTCGTCAGTTTTTTTTGCTAACATTCTTTCTAATAATAATAATAATAATGTTGTTTAATCAAGTCATGATCTTTTTGTAATTAATTAATTAATTGTAATTTAAGAGTTAATTACAATGACATTGGTATAAATACTACCAGCATCAGTGGGTTGGTTTTGTCAGTCAGTGGTGAATTAGTAGACAGGCACATTATAATGACTCATAATAAGATAAAATAATCATTAATTTATCCCACGGTTTGGACATTTTAGTGTTTAGTGCAGCCTAAAAATAAACACATACAGAAATTAAACTAAATAAAGTCTGTTACAGTAAAAATCAAAGTAATTGGCGTCAGCCGTGGCTTAATGGATAGGGTAAAGGGCTGGGGACCAAGAGATTGCCGGTTCAAACCCCACTCTAGGCAAGTCATGGCTGAAGTGCCGTTGAGCAAGGCACCAAATCCCCAACTTCTCCCCGTGTGCCTCAGTAGAGTGCAGCACACTGCTCCAGGTGTTCAGCCCTGGATGGGTTAAATGCAGAGAAAGAA
>JAOUQT010000028.1:1855907-1869218 GCA_025769995.1 Xyliphius kryptos | reverse complement strand
TTGTAGGGAGATTATACAGGCACGTGGAGGCCACACACACTACTGAGCCTCATTTGAATGTGTCTTGAGAAATTTCCTCTGAAGTTGGATCAGCCTGTCATTTGATTTTCCACTTTGATTTTGAGTAGGATTCCAAATCCAGACCTCCAAAATAATTTTGATTTAAATTTTAATCATTTTTGTGGTCAATGCATTCCACTATCTACTAAATACAGATTTTCAACTGAAATATTTTATACCTTGAGATCTAGGCTGTGTTATATTAGTTCCCTTTATTTTTTGAGCAGTGTATATCACACATTGATACGAATGTGAAGCACACAGAGGTGTGTGTAATCAGTAATGCCACGGCTGGACAAACTGCTTAGCCAATCAGATTTAAGAACCAGGACTACCCCCTTTACAATATACATTATTGTAATTTGTATATCGCAGGGTTTGTGGCGGTCGTGCAGTTCGGATGGCTCTGGGTTCAGGCTGGTGCTGCAGAGTCCAGCAGTGATTTATAATTATCGCTTCATTTTCCATCTGATAATTCCACCTGCTGCTCTGCCAAGTGGGTTTGTGGCATGAGAGCGCGGCGTTGTGTTCATGTTTATTGTGTGATGAAGGAAAGCGAATGCGTCACACTTATGCCCTCGAGGGTTCCTGTGCTTCCCCAGCAGCTCTGAATGCTTTTATTACTGATTGTGCCTCGTCCTAGCGACGCCTCCGAGCAGTACAATGCAAGTGCGCGTCTGTAAACACTACCCAGTGTCCTTGATGTGCCAGCATGCCTTTCCTGCTTCGGGAATTTGCATCGGCTCCCACTCCCCTCCTTCCTCTTCAACCACAGGCTGCCTCCCTCATTGGCTCGCCCGGCCCTGCGATGTGCCGTGTCCCTGCAGAGCCATCCAACCGCAGAGCAGCATTGGCTGCCCGGTTAGTGATGCCGCTGCCTCGGTCTGAGGGTCAGTCTAGACTGCAGTGGCGAGTGTTCGGTGAGAGGAAGCACTGCAGCATCACGTTCAGCTCACGCTCTAATCCCTTTGCTGTATTTATTAATTTATTTCATTTTTTTTATTGCTGGGTAGTTACCTTCTGGATTATCATCTTATCATTGTAATTCCATGCTGTCTCATTAAGTCTATCCAGTCATGCCACCTATCTCCTTCATCATAGGTCATACTTAATCTGTGCATTCAGTCATTTACCAAATCATTTTCCTTAGCCCCCACTCCCTGCGTACCGCACAGTGTGAAGGTGAGTAGCGGTTCAGAGTTTGTCGTGTCGCAGCCGGTTTTATTTCTTCTGTCTTCTTGCTGTCTCTCTCACTGCATGCGGTTTCCTCTGCAACGCAACAGGTTCCGAAAGACAGGTAGATATAAACGAGCATATGTGCAACGAGTAATACAGCATGGTGCTGTGTGTCACGTTTAGTGCCCTTACTTGTGTGCCAGATGCCGCAGTACTTTCAGACTCCACTATATTAATTGTGATTGGGTGGTATATAATTAATAAGCTGTTATGGCTACACTGCGATGTCATCATCGTGTGTTTGTTGGGGGGGGGGGGTTCACTTGTGACTCAGTCGTTGTGATTTTTAATAATCATCGTGCTGCAGGTGGCTGTTAGTTTGTCATCATCTAATCAGCAGGGGGCAGGAGTTCAGAAACCACACGAGTGGGGGCTGTCATATGTTGCATGGGGTGAGTGGTAACATGATGGTTAGTGTTGGGCTATCAATCTGAAATCTGTAGGTTCCAATCCCAGGTCCACTGACACTACCAATGTGGTTTGTTGAGCAAGACCCTTAACCCTGGTTTCTGTTCCAACCCCAACCAAACTGGAATACTTATTTGCTTTGGATAAAGTTGTTTACTTAATGACCAAACTTAAGTGTACATCCACAGGAGCTGTAAGGACCCTGATGAGATTTTGGTGGGGGCCTGTTCAGCCAGAGGAGTGTTTGTGATTCCACTGATATTTAAAAAGTGATTCATGCAGAGCCCTGACCTCAACCTTACCCCATTTAATAAGTGGCCTTTCCTAAACTGTCTTATAACAGTGGCAATTTACTTGATTATAAACAGTTTATTCACCCTGTGCATAATTTCTGTGCTGTCCTCTGGCTTGTGGGTCACACATTAAAGAAGCAGTGTGCAGGAGTTGGTGACACCTGGTGGGAAGGTAATGAACTGCAGTCATTTAAATTCCCCTGACCAACATGGCGGCCACACTTACTCCTCTGACCAGCATTTGATGCTGTAGAAGAATATTAATGACAGATACCTTTCAATTCTGCACACTGCTCCTTTTAAGGTCCCAAAAACATACACTTATAAATCAGAATGATCTGTTAAAACTAGAAACCATTAAATCACTGCTGATGAGAATTCTTTCAGTTCGGTCACCTTCGTGCCGTCTTGCTCATACATGTTTCGAACTTACTGACTCTGAGTTGTTGAAAATGACTCTGTAATCGGACGCTTGAGTCATGTTGCATGTTGAAGTCAACTAGTCATGTGATGTTTACATCAGTGTGCGCTGGCTCACCTGACCCAGTTAAAGCCCCAAGAACGTCTCAGACCTGCTTTCTCTCGCACTGTTTACGCTTAAATCCCCCTCAATGAAAGGCTTAGCTGCTCGCTGGAATGTGTAGCGGTGGTGACCTGAGTTTAATTAGGAGTTCAAGTGCTTAAGACCCTATTAATTTCACTCAGATTTCTTCTTCTTATTATTATTATTATTATTAGTAGTAGTTTTTTTCTTTTTTCTTGGGTTAAAGGTGTTGAGCAGCCTAGACTACAAGTCAGACACCAAACTTGGAGGGTAGGTGCCGTTTGTTTGCATCCTCTACGATAACAAAATTGACACTGATTGGTGCTATAGTGCGGCAAAACGTGCTTGGGCTTCCACATTTAGTCATTTAGCAGACACTTTTATCCAAATTCTAACTTATAGTCAAAAATTTCCCCACATTTTACACTAATTTTCCAGTATAGTATATTTAATTTTCTTGTTGTCCCTACATTCGATTCATTGCTGACTGCTTCTCGTGACCAGTCCAGCAATAGGGTTCCACTGTAAGTGTGGTATGTGCAGAGAAGAGACTCTACATCATAGAAAAATCATAGACATATACAGATGCCTTGTCAATTCCACTGTATGTTTAGTGTTAGATCCCTGATGGCAACCGCTTTATGAAATCCCTCATTCAGCCACCCACCCATCATACATGGCTGACATCTGCTGGGGGATTAGGGGGGGGGGGGTGATCCCCAAATTGTTGAGTTCTACATGGTAACAATGAAAATCGGTACCTTTGTTGGGCTTCTTTTTCATGGGCCACACTGTATAGGTGGAGGTGGAGGCAGTGAGGGTTTATTCTGATGCCGTTGGTAGAACCGCGTGCAGCACATCCACCTTGTCTCCGGTTTTACAAAAATGAGAGTATCAGACAGCACACAGTGGCCTATTTACAGCGACTGTGACCCGATAATAATCCTGTCAGAAACAGTAAAGTAGGGCATTATGAGTGTACAAGAGTATTAGAGTCTAAAAAAATTAAACCTTATTGCCTGGTCTGGCTCAAAATCACACTGTGGGGTGTAGCGTCGGGGCCGAATTTAAATGCCAGACCTAAAGCCCTGCCGAGAATCCGACTTGGCACAGCTCGGGTACATTCTTTCTTTAATGGTGGTGGGTCGCTCTTGGGGATGTGAGGTCGTTTTTTTTTTTTTTTTTTAGTTTTTTCCCTCTCTCTTCCACAAAATTTGTGTTTCAAAGCTGGGGGATGTTTGCAATATGTCTTATCTCTACCTGCACTTTATTCACCTGATTTATAATTATTTTTTTGATTCCCTATGGTCCGAAAGCCAGCCTCGGTTACTGAGTGCCAAATCGCCACCAACTCTATCTTGTTTTCTTGTTTTGACAGCTGAGGACTTCTCTGTGGACGGGACACGTAGAGAGCTGAACAATGGAATGCTCTCTCCTGCCTGCATTGCTCACGGCTTCAGAGACTGAGGTTAAACGGCTTAGTTAGCAGCGGTGCCTCCCCCCAGAACAGCAACGGGATTTCTGTTTTTCTCTCTGTCTAACATAAGAGACCAGAGCTCTCCGTACATATTACTTTCTCAGAAACTGTTAAAGAAGTGCCGCCATGATGGATCTGGAGCCGTACCTGTGGATGGTGGTGCTTGGATTCTTAATTGCCTTCATCTTGGCTTTTTCGGTGGGAGCCAATGACGTGGCCAACTCTTTTGGTACAGCTGTGGGCTCTGGGGTAGTCACTCTTCGCCAGGCCTGTATCCTGGCCTCCATCTTTGAAACGCTGGGCTCCATGTTGCTTGGTGCCAAAGTGGGCGAGACCATTCGCAAAGGGATTATAGATGTTAGCTTGTACAACGAGACGGTGCCCACGCTGATGGCTGGTGAAGTCAGCGCCATGGTCGGTAAGTTCTTAATAAATATTTCCACTTTTTCAGTTTAATTCTCAGTCATGAGATGACAAAATAAATAAATATATATATACACACACACACACACACACACACACACACACACACACACAGAAGGTCATGTTTTTAAACTCTTTGGTGGTTTGTGGGGAGGGTGTGGTTGGAATGGGATATCACATGAGCTTCTGTAGATGTAATGTGTAGGTGTCCATAAGAGGACCTTAAGATTAGATAAAGAAGGTTTCATCATCAGAGATTCATCTGATCCTCAGTACATTACAGCTGGGTTAAAGGGACTGAATAAGCCCCCTGAATTCACAGATTTAGATAGTGGATAGTGTCCTAATACTTTAGCCCTTATTGTGTAACCTCTTCTGTGTTTTGTTGCTTTATTGTCTAAACCATGGACAGTTGGATAGTTTGTTCAACCTCCTCAATTATAATATTCTTTATTTCTCAGGTTCTGCAGTTTGGCAGCTCATTGCCTCGTTCCTTAAGCTCCCAATTTCTGGAACGCATTGCATTGTGGGATCTACGATTGGGTTCTCGATGGTGGTTAATGGAACTACAGGAGTGCATTGGATGCAGCTGGTGAAGATCGGTATGTTAAATATATTAGATTTCTTGTTTCAACACTCTCTCTTTTTGTACAGGGCAGCCCACGGAAAAGCAGCCCGCCTCATACAGCTGAAACTGGCCGCTTTTTCGTGGACCACCTTGTAGTTCCTCAATGACGGTCTGTAGTCCACACACTAACACACCACCACCATGTCAGTGCTAAGACTTCTTCACCACCCAAATAACACCTGCTGTATGATCGTTCTGTAATGTTTATCTTCTTATAATTCAATAACCTGATTATGATGATCTTGCTTTCAGTTGCTTCCTGGTTCATCTCTCCTCTGCTGTCAGGACTCATGTCTGGTTTACTTTTCTTCATCATTCGATATTTCATTCTTAATAAGGTAAGCGATGAGTAAGCCCCCACTCCGTTGTTAGACCCTCGTGTACATTCTGTTAATGTCCTCTGAGTAGGTTTGTTTTGTGTCATTGTTGTGCGGCAGACAGACATTTTGTCTGTATGATGTCTTTGCCATTCGTCTGCGCATCCTCATCTCTCAGCATCTCAGGTTAAATTAGTGTCCTGCTGCCATTTTATTAGTTTGATCAGTGGATTAAATTGGACCGGGGTGTAGGTCCATCCTGCGACGGCGCTGTGCCTCACACCTGCAGAGCATGGATAAGATTAGAACTTCAACTCAACGACCAACGTTTTAAAGGAGAAGAGTGTAGGTTTTAAAGACATCTAGTGCTGAGGCTGCAGAGTACCACAAGCTAAATACAGCTACCCCTGCTTACAGTGTTTTAAAGTGTTGAATAAATATTTGGGAACATGTTCTGCTGGTAGTATCGGAGCTGTGCAATCATTAGGACCAGTCACATGCTTCCTCTGAGGCATGTGAAACCAGCCGACCAAATCTTTTCTGCACTACTCTGATAACAATGGCACAGTGACACTCAATGTCAGAAAGTCTCCTATTTTTCGATTTTCTATTTTAGAAGAATATAATAATGTGTGCATTGTTTTGTTAGTGATGAGTTCATTTGATAATTTGCAGGATGATCCGGTTCCCAACGGGCTTCGTGCTCTGCCTCTGTTCTACGCCTCAACGATTGGAATCAACACCTTCTCCATCATGTACACAGGAGCTCCATGTGAGTCCCTCACACAGCTGGGACGTTTACTCTTTTCCTTAAAACTCTATAAAGTGCAGCTTTAATAGGAAAAAAAATATGTCTGTGTGACTGCGGTACTGAGAATCATCCACTACCTTTGATACCTGCTCTGTCCATGGTTCTGATTATCAGAAAACAGTATTAATAGGACTAACAGATGGACTACGAAATGTGATTTGAGAACTACAAACTGTTTTTGTGGTGAGACTATAATCTAAACCTAAGATGGAGAATATGCTCACTTAATTTTGAACATCAACATGACTAATTATTTCACTCAGAACAGTGGAAGGGCTTTTTAACCTCACTTAGGACAAAGGACGTGTCATGGCGCTTTATAAAAAATGAATTGATTCCTCTTACATGCTTTTATTCTCCTCCATGAAATCAATAGGAGCTGTGCAGCATTTAGAACCTGGTAGGTTCTCTGTATGACCTTCAGCAGCGTCGGCGCGGAGACAGCGTCTGTACCTCCTACCTGGATATTTTCGTTCCGTCCCTGTTTAATCCTGTTTTTACAATAAATTTAGGCCTAAAGAAGAACATTACAAAACACCCATGTAAATGTCACCGTAGTTCAGGGATTTCGTATGTTCTCCACATGTTTATATAGAGTTTTATTTTTAAGTTTTCTCACAAAGTTGCAAAAGTGTTTACATAGTTTAATACGTTTTGTCTCTAATAAGGATGGGATAGGCCCCAACACCAGACAAATTGATCAGTGTTTTCTTTGTGTCTCTTTCTCTTTTTTGCAGTGTTGGGATTGGAGATGCTCCCTGTCTGGGCCATTGCCCTCATCACTCTGGCTGGGTCGCTGGTGTGTGCCGGCCTGGTGTGGATCTTCGTTTGTCCCTGGATGAGACGAAAAATAGCAAGTGAGAGTCTGCAACTAAAATCATATTGTAGTTAAACCATCGCTCTGCTGGATAGGGACTAATTGATTGGCTATTCATGTTAATTAATCTGAATAATTTGTAAACTGTTGCTTTATGGTTCTCATTAGAACCTCTGTATTAAACATTCGGAGGAAATTCAGTAGATTGATGTTTTGATTCATGTTGTTGCTCAGTAACCGGAGGTATAACAGCTGTTGGCGTGCTCAGATATTTGGTCGCGGCCTCATGTTAGTGTTTGATGTGTGGAATTAGAGCTAAACAAATAAATAGAGCGGCTGTTTATTTGGTTGGAGGCGTCACGTGGCTCTTGGTGTTCTTGCGGCTGCCGCGGTGGAGCTGCAGCTGACAGATGGAGCAATGATGGAGCAGTTTAGCTCTGATGGTTCTGTCTTAACCTCAAACATGCAAAGCTTTCATGTATCACTGTAGAACCCGCTGCAGCTGGAATATGAATTTACAAGCGCTTAAATTCAGCAACTTGTCACATTCGCCATGGAACCCAGAGTTTGTGACTTTTTCACCATTTTGTGTTTCGTTTTTTAATTCCCAGGTCAGCTGAAGAAGGAGCATGTACTCTCGCGGATCTCTGACGAAAGTCTGGATAAGATTCCTGAGGAGGAAGAGGAGGCACCGGTTTTCAAGGAGCTCCCAGGGGCGAAGGGCAGCGATGATGCTGAAGTGCCTTTGACAGGGGAGTCCACCGTGGAGCAGATTGGTGTGGCCAACGGCGGCCCCGTGCTTCCCAATGGCCGCATGTATGGTATGTGGGTTGTTATTTTATTAGGGCTTTTTATTAAACTAATTTTTATACCCAAATGATTGTTGATCCTATGTACGGGCGAGGTGCTCTGATGTCATAATGTCCCTCCCGTCCCATCAGGCCGAACTCATTCGATGACAAATGGCTGTCTGAAGTCGCCGGTGTCTAATGGGAGCTTCGGCTTTGATGGTCACATGCGCAGCGACGGTCAGGTGTACCACACTGTGCATAAGGACTCTGGTCTGTACAAGGATCTGCTCCATAAGATCCATGTGGGCCGACTGGACGAGGATCGCCCCGACGCAAGCCAGCGAGTCCTGCGCCGTAACAACAGCTACACATGCTACACAGCCGCCATCTGCGGTATGGCGGTGCAGCCGCTGCGCCGCTCGGAGTCCAATTCGGCTCACCCAGCCGAAGACAGCGAGAAGCTAGTTGGTGACAGTGTCTCCTTCACCAAGAAGCGCATCCGCTATGACAGCTACTCCAGCTACTGCAACGCCGTGGCCGAGGCAGAGATCGAGGCGGAGGAGGGCGGTGTGGATGTGAAGCTCGGGGGAGAGAAGCGCGACAGCATAACCACCCCTGGTGGAGGACTGGAGGACTGCGTGGATGAGGAAAAGGAGGAGAAGGACAAGCCGCAGGTCTTCCTGCTCTTCCACTTCCTGCAGATCCTCACCGCCTGCTTTGGTTCCTTTGCACATGGTGGCAATGATGTCAGGTAGGTGGCGCTGTTCTTATTTATGAAGATTCTGGAAATTATCTGGATCCAGTACAGTCTGTTTATTTATAGATTAGTCCTTTTGTTTTGATCAATTTACACACCAATGGTTTTATTTCTTTTTTCCTGACAGCAATGCCATTGGCCCATTGGTGGCACTGTGGATGATCTACGAACAGGGCGGCGTGATGCAGGACTCGTCCACGCCCGTGTGGCTGCTGTTCTACGGCGGCATAGGCATTTGTGCCGGCCTGTGGGTGTGGGGACGCCGCGTAATCCAGACCATGGGCAAAGACCTGACTCCCATCACACCGTCCAGGTGAGATCATAAGCCATCACCTGGCTGCATGATGCATGTGCGCAACATAATTTCTGAACTTTCCACCCTTCACTTTGATCCTGTGCATGCAGACAAGCTTTTAATTGTGAAAACATATCAAACACACAGTACAGCATACAGGTTGGTGACAGGATGGAATCACCTAAATACAGTGATTAAAACACTGTCAGCATATCGGCACCTCCTGATCACGAACCTCCTGATCACTAAGATGATCATAATTATTACGTTATCACTGGTCGAGTTAAGTCACGTGAAAGATCCAATTGATACACAAACAATCCTGAAGTTCGCGTGAGGTCCTCACTGTAGCATCCAATTAGTTTTTTTATTTAATTTTTTTTAATTCAGCAAATGCCAATAGTCAAACTCTGGTGATGACGTAATGCCCAATACGTCGATAGAAATCAACCAGTCGATCACACATTGCACGTTGGTAGATTTCTGTGAAACACTCCACGGTTTCAAGAAATGAAGAATGTTTATCAGGTATTTTATTTTTATTTTACACGCATATACACAGCACAATCATCTTTCGTCTAAATTGTGTTTTCTTCAATAGTGGATCGCAACCCAAAATGGGTCCATGGACAGCTTGTAAAAAATAATACAGTGGATCACGTGACGTGGACATGTCTCACTGTCACTTTCAAAGTTTTACTTGAGAAGTGAAAATTGAGTTAACACTTTACCTCTAGCTCCATCATGGGACCAAAAATGTTTCTTTCTACAGCAAGGGTGCTTCAAATAAGAGATTTACTGATTAATATATCGATTAGTAATGTGTAAATTAGTGTTATATCATTTCTGATTCCAGTCTTCAAAGTTCTGGTATGTGTCATGTGTTTATGTTCAAACATAAACACATTTTGACATCTTTAATCTCTCTCTGCATGCACTAATAAACGTTCCTCTGCAGCCTTTGAGCATTTGCATGTACCTCTGGACCATGCATGCACTGGGCAGTGATGCTCCACATACTTTTTGATGAAGGTTGTTATTAAATAATTTCTTGTTGCCCCTCCCCCCGCAGTGGATTCACTATTGAACTGGCCTCAGCGCTCACTGTTGTGCTGGCGTCCAATATTGGACTCCCCATCAGCACCACCCACTGCAAGGTAAAGATCAGCGCCATGTTAGAGGAAGGAAGCCAGGGAGTGCTCTGCTTTCAGAGACTTATTAATTTAATGAGTTAGGAGGAAGGGGGTGGTTTTGGAATTGCCCCAGACCTGCTGAATCTGCTACAGGTTAACCCTTTCGTGCACGGCAACCATGTGGTGATTTATAGTTGCTATAGATCTAGAGTCTTTGTCTTTAGCCCAACATGCATTTAGTGGCTGACAGCAGCTCTGTTGTCACCCCCTTCAGGCTCAGGGAGTTTGCATGAGGACCATTTGTCCCAACGGCCCACGCAGGTCATCTGGTTTTAGCCCATTAGCTTCAGTTTAACTCTGTGAATGTCATTCCTCTGTGCTTTCCACTTTTCTTCTACAGTCCAAAAACATGGATTTAAGGTAAATTAACTGCTCTAAATTGCCCAATACAGTCTGGGTGTATAAGTAAGTATGCCCAGTGATTGATTGGCACCCTGTCCTGGGTGTGTTCACCTTGGCCCAAAAAAAGTTATTTTGGGCCAGGATAAAGAGGGTGGCTGTTCTTCTAATACCAAATAGAAATTAATTACTGTACATATGGAGTGAAAAAAGTAATTATAGTGTATATACTTAATTGTGCGTGTATAATGCTTTTTGGAAAAGCACTTTTCTGGTGTTCATTCTACTTCCTGCATGAAAGGGTTTAAAAACCAGTATGTTAATCTCTGGTCCTGTAATTCACAGATT
This sequence comes from Xyliphius kryptos, assembly GCA_025769995.1. Lineage (NCBI taxonomy): Eukaryota > Metazoa > Chordata > Actinopteri > Siluriformes > Aspredinidae > Xyliphius > Xyliphius kryptos. Next base: position 1,858,481 of record JAOUQT010000028.1, on the reverse strand, counting down.
CAATAAATCTGTCACTTGTCTCCAAGGGGAACATGATGACATTTACACTCTCCTGAAAGCAGAGCGAAACCCTTTCCACCCTGTGAACAGGAACTACCTTTCTCCCCATGTGTTCCTGTGGATGGGTGTGGGATTTGTCCCATCTGTGTGCTCGGGTCCTGTCTCTCGTGTTATTCTGTCTCCTGCAACTCTTTGTCCGTGTGTCTGTGTTTTCACAGTGGATTTTGCATTGAGGTAATGAGCGCACTCACAGTGCTCGTTGCTTCAAATATTGGTGTTCCCATAAGCTCCACCCACTGCAAGGTACCCAAGTGTTGTAGAGAAACCTCGGTAGAGTTAGAGTCCATTCAGCCGCTTCATCAGTGTACTCACCCTGGCGCTAATCCCAATTATGATAAATTAATGATCACAGGCTACAACATTACTGAGCAACACGTACACTATACAGCCAACGGGGGCATAGCTACTAAGGCCTGTTCCAAAATGTCATGAAATAGGCCTTTACCAAAAATTGTGCTGGGGGCATCCGGGTGTGTTTTCAGCATTTACACAATTCCTGCTCATAAACACCACCAGTTTAATCATTTAATCTGAAGTTTTCTGCTCCATATGGCTGTTTAGTGATTAGAATTACTGAGCCTAATCTATTTTAACAAATTTATACCTTAAATTTAACATTTCCAGTTTTTTTCCCGTATTAAAATTTTGCAGTAGGTGTCTTGGGGTTCTTTTACGGGTCAGGACATTTAAGAGGTACAGAATCCAAGATGGAACCTTTCTTGTACATCTGTGTGGATGCAGTGATGCCAGTTTATCCAAAACATGGCTCTTTGTAAGCCTTTTAAAGTCAAACTCCCGGTCATTATGCTTGTGGTGTTGCCAAGTGCACTGATTCTGGAATTATATTCAAATGTTGACCTTCATGAGTAATTCTCAGTGTCCACACACTTTTTATCATAAAGTGTTTTGTTCACTGCTGTATGTTTAGAACTGAGCATCTGACTTCATTGGAACTTGTTCCACCCTGAGGTGGGTGACCGCGGATCGTCCCTGCGGTGTTGAAAGGTTTGGTTCTATTTATGTGGCCGTGGGTTTTTGTGTATCAGGTGTTCTCTCTGCTGTGGGCTCAGTTGTTTGATGCCCCTCCTCTGTATGGCAGCTTGGGTTACACTGACCGTGTAGGAATAGCCAAACGGTTCTCTTAGCTGAAGATCCAGAATTCTGCCAGGAACCTGACACCTAAAGCATGCTTCTAGTCTCCATTACTCTTCCCTGGTGCTGCTTCTGCCAACCTGCGCACAAAGGTCATCTTACAATGATCAGGATCTTATGAAAGAGAATAAAACCAAAAATATATGGACACTTCACTTGGAGAGTTAAAACCATGTGTAACAGCCTCTGACTAATAAAGGGCTACCAATAGTCTATCAGAATGTTTTAGAGAACTTCATGATTTCTTCTGCTAAGGATCTGTATTGAGATGTAGATTTCATCATCCAACAGGACCTGGCCTCTGCCCATGCTGCCAGAAGCACCAAAAACTGGTTTGATGCCAATGCCATCACAGTGCCTGGTAGTTGTGGAAGCCCAGATTTTCACATTTGGTGCCCCTCATTTTCCTCTTGAGAACACCCCAACAAGTTGGCTGGCCCATCAGCACTGTGATGGCATTGAATCATGACTGACTGTGGATTTGACACTAGACCTGCTTGGATTCTGTTGCTCACCTCTCCTGTTTAGTACATGATTAATGTGCCATACTCAGTTTAAAACATTCATGCCCTGCTGCAAAATTGGGCTAATATATATATATATTTTTTATTCCTGCTTTTGTGTTTTATGAGCTGGAATTCCAAATTATGTAAAAAAATAAATGCTCAAAATTGTTTAAGTTGTGGACCCTGAATCTATGATCTATGAAAATTTAACCCTTTGAATAGAACTTTTCCATTATTCTATTTTTTATTTTTTTTTTGGAAAGGGTCTATAATATGAAAAGTCAGATTCTGAAAAGCAAATAAACATTCCATTTTTCTCTTTACACTGTAAAATAGTTTCCTATCCTTAACCTTCTGTGTTTACTAACATTGTAATATTGTGAATTTATGAATGTTGTGCATCACAATGCTGCTGCTGATTTTTGTTTGTTTTGTTTTTTTGTATGCGTGCACAGGTGGGTTCGGTGGTGGCCGTTGGCTGGCTGCGCTCTCAGAAAGCAGTGGACTGGCGTCTCTTCCGGAACATTTTTCTGGCGTGGTTTGTCACTGTTCCTTTAGCGGGTCTGTTCAGCGCCGCTGTCATGGCGCTGTTTGTCTACGGCATCCTGCCGTTCGTATGAGCGGCAACGGGAGGGGTTGAGATGATGCGCAGTAAGGTGATGGGGGTCAGAGGAAATGTAGAAAGCCTGAAGATGGGATGGAAGGACGGACTGGGATGGACAGACAAACGAGGGGACACTCATGAATTGGGGGGGATGCGGGTTGGGGGTCCTAATGTTCGGGTCTCAGATGTTTATAGTTTTAGATGTTGTCTTGGAAACAGTAGGTCTGATGTTTCATCATGCACAAATGTGTT
>JAOUQT010000028.1:1831822-1849014 GCA_025769995.1 Xyliphius kryptos | reverse complement strand
CCCGGAGCAGTGAGCAGCCATCACGGCGCCCGGGGAGCAACTGGGGTTAGGTGCCTTGCTCAAGGGCACTTCAGCCACGACTTGTCGCTACTTGGAATCGAACCAGCGACCTTCCGGTCGCAAGTCCGGTTCCTTAACCACAAGCCTACGACTGCCCCTAAGGAGGTTAATGGCGGCACGGTGGCGCAGTGGATAGTGCTGTGGCCTCACAGCAAGAGGACCCGGGTTCTCAGTCCAAAGACATTCTAGGTGAATTGGAGAAGCTAAATTGTCCAGTCCTAAGCCCGAAAGGGTGAGGGTTGCGTAAAACGTGCCAGATCCTAATGCGAGGAACTTGCTGTGGCGACCCCTGGTGACGGGGGAAAAAGCCGAAAGATGAAGAAGAAGAAGAATGAGAAGGTTAATATCAGTGTTCACAAACAACAACTGTGAAGGCTCCTTTCGGCCAATCATATTTCAGAATTCAACAGCACTGCGGTTATAAAAGAAAACAGTACACACTTGTAAAGAGCCTGAGAGTTCATTTTAGAAATATTGCCTCCCAGAGGCATGTACTTGACAAATATTGAAGCCATGCGGCCAGTAATCTGCCTCTGTAAATACAGTATAAACTCGTGATTTAAAGCTTCATCTCCCATTATGTTGCCAGTTCAATTTCAGCTCGATAGCATTAGTTGTGGTCATTTGTCATGCGGTGTGTATATAAATATACAGGTCCTGGCTGTTAATGGCTCTCTGTTGTTTGGCTTAGAACAAGAAGTTTAGTTCTACAACGAGGCAGAACTATGCCAATACTGTAAATCTTAACAAGCATTTCTCAACCCCCCACGCCCCCTTAAAGCTACCAGGGAGCTGAGGTTATATTTCCCGTATAAGAACAAGCAGATCACTTCCTCGTTTAACAGCTCAGGAGTATGCCAGGAACCTGACATTTGTGGCATGTAGGGAAATTTTCCTCCTCCATATATCTTCATTAGACTTCCCATCCTGCTGAACTATCAAGGAAAAACAAAGGGTCAAATGAAAGAGAGGTAGGTGTGAGCTCTGAAATGCGTCTCTTGTGTTTCCAGAGAAAATGGCTCACAAAGGTGTTTTTTATTTTTCTGCAGCAACACACGGCTTAAAATTCCTTGAAGCAGTTCTACTAAATTTTACTAACCTAGACTCCTATGCAATAAAACTTAAATATTTAACTTAAGTATGTTCAGTTCTGCTGCTGATTGTGTGTGTGTGTGTGTCTGTATGTGTGGTATACAGGTGGGTTCAGTGGTGGCAGTTGGCTGGCTGCGCTCGCGGAAGGCGGTTGACTGGCGTCTCTTCCGAAACATTTTCCTGGCTTGGTTCGTGACTGTTCCTGTAGCAGGTCTGTTCAGCGCCGCTGTCATGGCCCTGTTCGTCTACGGAATCATGCCTTTCGTATGAACGTGAAGTCCAGAGATGGAGGGGGAATAAATAATACGATTGGGAGTGTAACAGAAAAAAAAAGTTTGGAAGATCAGGAGATGGTAAGGTGACAGGACAGACTGAATAGGAGTTAATGGGCATGGCTTATAGAGAGGGTGTGTTAAATCTACCTAGGTTGCATCTAGAATCTTCTGATTTAACTGTCCATTGTTATCTCTAGAAATGTATCTTCTTTTTTTCTGTTTTATCTGTTTTAATCTTACAGAATACTGTAGGTTTCATCCCTTTTATCCGTAACACAATGAAGCAGTAACACAAGAAATAGTCTCTCGTACACAAGTGATCATGTCTTCAGAATCTGCTAATAATTAAGGTTACTATATGAACAAATGATCAGCACATCTATAGACTTGCACTCGGATGCTTGCACGTACTCTTCACCACTCCACTAACACATGACAAAAATAAGGTGTCTTTCGAAAGCACTCTAGAGCACATTTTTCCATCTGTTTGATTTCAAAAGCACAAAGCTTTATAGATCTGCTTCACTAAATGACTCTCTGAGGTTTTATTTAATCTAAAATATACACAGTACCATTCTAGCATCTGTACATAGTATGTCCACTCATAGGAAAAACTATAAGAGAACATGAACTGTTCCATTCTGGAGGCAATATGAGGTCTAGAGTGCAATAACTGCTGTATCTATTGGAACTTTGACTAAGGCGCCCTAATATTGATCATACCTCAGATCTCTGACATTTACATAAAGCTAGCAAGTCAAAACAAGACGAGGATGGAGTAAACAATATAAATACGATATCATTCATGTCGTTATTACCATATTTATTCAGAATTGTTTTATTTTTTAAAAACAGTACAAAGTAAATAACACTATCTGTGCTACATTTCTGTAAATATTTTATGGGATAGTCTCTAGACATAATAGAAACAGCGGTGAAGCTCGGACGGAGCAAATGCAAGTTATTAATGATTGCTGAATAAGAATGTGTGCATCAGAGATAAGATTTCTAACAAACCAAAAGCTGCAACACCGGAACACTCGTATATGATTTAGAGACGCTTTTAATTTTGCCCATATATTGTGCCATAGGATACAATATGCACGCCAACACGTACCTCTAGCTACATTATTAATAATAACTAAATGATTAAAATATGGGGACAAAATAAAAAACTAATCAAATATTAAAATGACACTTGGACACATTGGGTGTTTTAAAAGACATGTATTGTCCTAATATTTTATTGGTGTTTTGCACTGATTTAATAGCTATACAATTACTTTTGGCCCTATGCACCAAGACCTCTAAGCAATACAGCCTCAATCATTCTCACGTATTCACCAAAGATTGACCCGGATTTCATTTAAAAGTAGGGATGCACCAATGCCAGTTCTCGTCAGACCAAGTACTTTCATATGAGAACTTCTCGACACTGAGTGACACCGATACCAGGATAATGTGCCAGCCCTAAAAATGATTGTCATCAATGTACACTAGCATCAATGGCAAAATCTGTGAACTCCTCATTGTTTATTCAAGTGTATTATCAAATTCCTGGTGTTAAATGAAATATTTTATGAATCTTTCATAATGAGCGCACGCTTATGCTAATATATTTTCAAACAGCCGACATTGCTCACTGTGATAGGAATAAGGATTAACATTGATGGCTAAGGATAAGACATTGTGGGGAAATTATAGTAAACGCTATCAAGTGATTGGCTCTGTGGTCTCTCCCTTCTCACGTTTCTGTCCACCGCTTGCTCGGCGTTTTATTATCAGTCAATTGTCTAAGAATAATTTCCAAGCACTTCACACACTTTTCAGCTCAACTTTATGAAAATAAGGAGAAGCTCCCCAGAGGTTCCCCAGAGAAAAAAAAATAACACTAACAGGTGCTTGTCTGCTTCATTAACAAGGTTTATTTAACATTTCCATGGTTTGTGTGCCGTTATGCCACTCAACACCTATCTGCTAAATTAACAAGGTTCATTTTACCTTGCTGTAAGTGCCGTTTCATCTGTAATTTCAGGAGTAAATATGCACTGTGTCAGACTGATGCCAAATACTGGTACGGGTGCATCCCTGCCTAAAATCATTTAATTATTTTAAACCATTTCATTCATTGAAACAGTATTGATATACACTGCACTGCACGCCAATAAAACTGAAAAAAAAATGCCAGGATAACGGCTAAATGCGCAGATCTCGCCAAAATCTACTTTAACAGTACTGTGCACTGCACCAGCACATACACAGACATGGACATATTCACACCAGCATTTGTGCATGCTGCATGAGTATCTGGGTATTAATTCAGTACAGATGCACATCATATTTTCTCACTAGTGACGAAGACAGTGTCACTCGGTTGAATCTAAAAGCTGGCGGTTTAGTACCAAAAGGTCAGTTTATTAGTACAAAATATAATAGCCATTAGTGTTTGGTGCTGGTCTAAAAATACAACTTTTCCCAAAACATGGCTTTGAACCAATGCAAAGTGTTAACTTTGTGTTTTTTTATTGGTTTCTTGTGATTGTATTTGTTTGTTTTTCTCGCTCATGATGAACAAATCTATGCTTTGTGCCCATTTGCCTTGTAATGTTGTGCTTTACTGTTTGTTCAGATACAGTAACTTCAGTGCTGTGGTGTTTACATTATCCCACGTAACTCCTTCCTGTTGTCTAAACTTATTACAAAATGATGTACCAGGTCGACAAGAATAGGTTGATGTGTCCCATATCATTTTTTTTTGTAGCAGGGTGATCATTATTGTTACTGATGCACTGCTATTATAAGAGTGGTGTAGAAATAATAAATACAACTATAAAGTTGGGTGTGAAATTAAAATTAAAATCATTAGATATATAAATATCATTCAAACTATATTTTTCTACATATCTGAGTTTTACTTTGCTGATTTTTTCAGAGAGAACTGGGTTTAAAATGAGACCTAGAAGAAATGTACAGTATATTACGAAAAGGATCTATAATGCAGTATGTATGAAAAAAAAAAATATATATATATATATATATATATAAATAAAGATCTCTCAATTATGTAACGGTATCATTCAGGTAAGGGTTTCGTAAATTTGAATGGTCTTGGTGAGATCCCATGTGCCATTATTATTATTATGTGCCATTATTGTTTATAAGCATGGTGGCTCAAGGCTAAATTCAACAGTGTTAATGATCTTAGCAGCATAAATGTACTACTCAAGTGCTATGAGTATGATATCACAGCTCAGATTAAGATGGTGTTGGATTACGTCCACCCCAAGCATTAGATGATATAAGTTTCAGCTATTGTCTGCTTTCTATTGCTAAGACGTTGAATGTGCCAGCGGTGAAACCTCATGCGAGCAGGTTGCAGGGATGCATCATGGCCACATGGTGGTAGCATTTAAATATTGTAGGCATCCTTCATTAGGGGGAAAAAAACAAACATTAGCTGTATATTATAAAGCTCTCTAAAAAGCTCATGAAATCCCTCTGAAATGATTTTATCTTTTATCCATGATCTATATGAACTGTAATAGGAACAAGCTCGTGAACAGTATCGCATCAGTGCAATTGGCTAATCTGCAAAGTAACCATCCAGTTATCTGTGTAGATGAAATGTCCGACTTTGCTTGGATCCTATCAGCTTTAGTAGGTGTAGTGATTGCATTATTCCAATTTCTTTTCTCATTCGCATTTAAACCTAGAGCGAATGCAGACTGTTCCCCCTGCTGATGCCTGCTATGTCTTTCCCCATGCTGTATAATATCTAGTACCCTCTTAAAACAGGGCCATAGACCTAACTACCCTTATCTGCATATGTACTGTATTTTTGTTTCTGTACCTTTTTGGAATTTTGTGAGAGTTGTCTGCATTTGGAACTAATTAAAATGACACGGAATAACAACACGGTGTGTATCTGTTTGATTTACCCTGTTTTTAAAAGGCTTGTGCAAACACTCTTGCTTGTTCATTTTCAGAAACACTAGGTAGTAGTAATGCAGAAATACACCCGTCCATTAGGGAGCACCATTCCCATTCTCTTTCACAAGCTTATTTGTAACTAGAGGCAATATGGAGTCATCATACTGAGAGACTGGTTGAAACCAGAGAACATGAGAAACTGACTAATGTCAATAACCTGAGCTGTGGGATTCAACCCTGGAGGTGTCAGAGCTCCAGAGTCAACATTTTAATAAAGGCACATTACGGACCACCAATGTGTAATGAGGAAAACCAAGGGATTTAGTCAAAATACAACAAGGAAGAGGTTTATTGAAAAGCTTTGGAGAACAGTAATCAAGCAAACTGTTACTGTCTACTATTGCAAAGGTAAACGTTTACAGCAGTATAAAAAGCAGGTCTTATGCAGAATGCATGTACGCATGTATTAAACAGTCTAGTAATTCTGCATGTTGGATGCATTTCTATACGTTTGGAAGAGTTAGAAAACTACATTCTGTCATACAGGTAAGTTTGTGTAATCTTTGGAATTCTGTATATTTCTGCATACATTACTCCAAAATGTGCAGTTACATCCTGGTAAGTTTGCGTATGTTTTAATATTCTTCAACATCTGCTTGAGGATTGTGCCATAGGCTCCTTGCACTGATTTGTGTAGGATACAGAACTGTGAGGAAGATCATTTTATTATTTCATGGATTTTACCTCCAAGTTCTGTGCCCAGTTTAGAAGCCATTGCAAACACACGTTATTATATCAGAAACTATGCAGACTTGCCAAAGCAGCAGTACGTTGTCACACTCGGTTCTAGACAGTTTCTTTTTTTTTTTTGTCTCTACTCTTTCTACCATTGTTCTTTGTGGAAGCTTTGAGATTTAACTACCTCTGTTGTTGAATTTTGTTTCCTGGATGGTTTGTGCTGAGGATTACAGCTAATGCCACCCTGATTCAAAGTAGCATTGTTCTCATTTTGTACTTGTGAGATGAACACACCCAGGTCAAAATCAGAGTGTTCCTCACCGCTATTTATTGACAAGCCTTCATTGTTGTTTTGAAAAGGAGTTAATGAACCTGGAGTAGGAGAAGAGGGAGAGGATGGCAACAAGGAGGGGGGAGAGAAAAAGAAAGACAGAGGACTTCTCCTGCCATGCTGAAGAACATTGGAAGTGTACAGTAAAGAAGGTGCCTGTCTTGGTAAGTATGAATCAGGAAGCATAGTGGGAGAATTTGGTAAAGGTGGAGATCCTGGTAAGGTTGGACGTTCCTGAGGTGATCCAGGAGAATGAAGGCCCAGTTGTGTGCTTGCTGCCCAACGAGAAATCTCCTGGAACAAATCGGCAGGTTCCTCAGAATTAAGTTTCTCTGTATCCTTTTCTTTGGGAGATGGGAAAGCGTTGTGCTTCCACTGAGACAAGTCAAGAATCAGCTTTGGCTCAGAATAGTGCTGAGGCTTCCCATCCTTCCATGCCATTTTATCCAAATATGAAGGAGAACCCACTTTGTAGTCACAGGAGTGCCCACAGTCCAGTTCCATATAGTGACCACAGAGCCTGTCCAAAGATGAGTGTGACTGCTCGAGAAAGCGTTCTGCTGAGCTGCTGTGAGAGTGCTTACCAGGGTCCACCAGAGCTTCTTCAGTGAGGGAGAGGGAATTGGCTCGAGGATCTCTCTGGACCTCATCCTCAGTTTCCCCCATTTCTGACACACTTTGTAGACAGCCACACTCCTCTTGCTGCTTCCAGCACACATCAGATGACAAACTACATGCACAGAGAGAAGATTTTTAGTGATTGAATCATTGACATTAGGAGACATTACTCGTGAACGTTTTGAACTTTGACTCTATGCATAAACGTCATACTTCTGATCCTGTATCTACATACAGTAGCACGTGGGGGTCTGGTCAAATCTTGTCTTTGTAATTGTCGCTTTGTGATGGCAGCATTCACAGATGTGTTCTGTGGGATAAGATGATTCAACATCCCAATCTTAAACCCCTGCTTGAGTCCCTCCTGGCTTTTTCCAGTATTTGGTTTCAGTAAATTTATGTTATAAAGGTATAAAAGCATGCAAGCGATGGAGACAGCACTGGTTAAAGTGGTAAATGACCTCCTAGTGGAATCTGATCAGGGTTGTGTATCCTTGGTTGTATTTCATGACTGTAGTGCAGATCTTGATGCCATTTATCATATTATTCTCCAACATAGACTGGAGACTGTTCTATGAGTTAAGGGAACAGTGCTCTGCTGATTATTTTCTGAAAGTATGTGGGATACATCTCTTAGCTGTGCGGTGTCAAGTTTGGTGTCCAACAAGGTCATCTTTTAAGCTGACTGCTTTTCTCCCTCTATATGCTGCCTCTGGAAAAATGTATTCAAAGACATGGTATCAGGTTCCATTGTATCAGCTGTATGTTTGTTTCAGCAAAACCGAATGAGACACATCATTTAATAAAGTTGAAGAATGTGTAAAGGACATTAGACGATGGATGCTAAACAAATTTCTTCTTAACTCTGATCAAACGAAGTACTCTTTTGGATCATAGACAGCTAGAAATAAGCTTTCTGATTTTGTATTAACTCTGGATGGTTTTTCTGTCACTTCATGTGAAGCAGTAAATGATATTGGTGTTATTATTGACACCAGTCTTTCATTTGAAGCTCATGTATATAATATTACCAGGACAGTCTTCTTTCACCTCCATGATGCTGAAACACTATGTCTTTTTTACTTATCGTTTAGATTTTTGTGATGCCTGTTGTCTGGATGTTCCGGCAGGTGCATACACAAGCTTCAGTTGATCCATAATGCTGCAGCCAGAGTTCTTACTAGAACTAAAATATATGATCACATTGCCTCTGCCTTATTTACAGTTTACTGGCTTCCAATTACATTCCATATTGTAACTTGTTACTGACAAATAAAGCTAAATAAAGACCAACTCACCAAACTAATGTTGCTTAAGAATCATCTAACTGGCAGACCAAAGTCAAGTTCAAGGCAGACAACGGCCTCCTCAAGATGGGCGGACACCCCAACATCGAAAACCAGAGTCTGTCATTGCTCCAACTTAACGCTGAGGGTTTTAATATTTTAATAAATTTTCATTTACAACTTGTACTTTGTCCCAACTTTTTTTGGAATTGGGTTTGTCTCACTCTTGCTATCAATGTGCCTATGTGTATGTGCCCGCCCCTTATCTGTGGCGTAGGTCGATTAAAGAGGCGTCATTCACCTGGAAAGGGCGGCGGAAGTGCTTTGAAGTGACGAAAGTTGATAACTCGGTCATTCTCCTTTGGTCTTTTTTGTGGACAGTGTAGTGTAAAAACTGACTGTAACTAACGCGGAGTGATGATATTTATCGTAGTTATAAATCGCCCTTTATTTTAATATCTGCGCGTTACCTGGGAGCGACGGGGGAGAAAGTTCTCCGCGCCGGAACAATCGTGAACTACGGAGTCCGGTGAGCTCGGTTTGTTTGTTTGTTTGTTTGTTTCATATTTTGGGCTAAACTTTACAGCTAGCGATCGCGTACTTTTGTTTTGTGGGTCGCAGTTGCACGTGACCTTATTTAGGTATAATGCATGTAACCTTGTGATCGAATATAACCTTCTTCCTGTCACTGCCAACATTTTTGTATTGGTTTGCACCGGGTGCACCGGTAGATGGTTATATCATCTCAAGACTATACAGCAACTCTCTCTTCTCCGGTCTACACATGTTGACTATTAGATCCCTGCAACTGGTTTAGAATGATGTAGCTTAACTTTCTCAATTCAGCCATGCTATTCCTTGCTGCATTCCCTTCACTGGCTTCCTGTAGAAGTTTGCATCATCTAAAACCTTGATGCGGGCCTACAAAGCCTACCTGATGGAAATGCTTAGAACCTGATGCATACCCAGAGCTCTTAGTGCCTCAAGTATGACTTGAATAGACCCACCATCATTCAGGACACATAAGAGACAAATATCCAGACTTTACTTTGTCCTGGCACCAGTGTGCTCTAATGAACTTCCCTTGAGAGCAGTCGCAGGCTTGTGCAAGCATAGTGGCAACAATTTTTTACTTTGACCCTAAAACTAGGATTAAGCGGGTAAATAAAATTAATGGATTAATTAACATTTCTAGTGTAATTATATAGATGATTTCTGGTAGTACCCTAGCTCTATGGGCACATTTCATCATGTGGATTGGCTAATCAAGGGCTATGCAGTTATAAGCAATGTGAGTCAGAGGGCGTTCGAGAAAGCTGACACATCCATGCAGCCAACCATTGTGAAGCGATGACAGCATTTGCCATGACATAAATGCCATGAATGTACTGTATATGCAAGTCTTACTGTATATGTATAGTGTTAAACAACATGGAATTTCCCAGCAATCAATATAACACCCTTAGATGACGGAATGTCCTTACAGGTAGTATAGCCTTCATAGGTCTTTGAGAAACATTCAGACAGAATAACTAACACCTGCTTATACTCTTAAGTAGTAAATAATGGCCTTCACCTTACATGAGGGCCATCTGGCAGCAGAAAGGACACTGTGATATGTTGGGAGATTAAATTAAGGGAATAATTCACAAGTAGCTATATTTAAACTGCCTTTTGTCAGACAGCTTGAAGTTAATTTTCTTTGATTTCCCTCTGCTGTGATCTTGTCTTCATTTTACTATGTAATAAATATTGCTAATGTGTGCTGCCTTTTATTAATCTTGGACTGGAGTGAATGTTTGGTGGAAATATCGGGAATACTGACTACTGCATATACTGATCAGATATACCACCAATAACAGGTGAAGGGATTATCTCTGTGAATGGGTGAGATATATCTGTCAGCAATGAACAGTTGGTTCTGGAAGTTGATATGTTGAAAGCAGGATCGTGTATCGATCTGAGTGACTTTAATGAGGGCACAGCTAGAGGCACTGTTGCAAAAATCTTCAAGCCAGTGAGTTTTGGGTATTGCTTTCGGTTTGCGCTAGTTCTAATATCTAATAAAAGGACACAGTGCATCAATGTCAGGGTCAAGGGCTCCTATGAATTGTGTGGTTTGATCCCACAAAAGTAAAATAAATGTAAAAATGAATTTCTATAGCAGTTTTCTAACATTTTAAAAATGAATTAACATTGTAAAAGATTAATTATCAGCAGGAAGGCTATACCATAATTTGGACAATACAAATCACTCTTATGTTCCAGAAATCTTGATCCCAGTGACCTTTTATTCTTATTAGTTACAACTCTGGTACTTCATCATGTAAAAACCATTATAAATAATAAACAGTATTTTAAAATGCTATACCAACATTTCTGTTTCATCCTATTTAAGTAAAAATACTGCAATTCATCCGATTTCTAATGGGTCTGCATTTTTTTACATGAAATATTCAATCAAACAACTCATCTGAATGGAAAGATCTATCTGAGTATAACCCCTAAAATACACAAGGAGGATGTTTGTTATTTCATGTCATACGCAGTCATCGCTTTGCCACAATTAGATACCCAGATGTGCTGTGGGATTGAGGTAAACTGATTGAGCTTCCCAATATCATGTTAAACTGTGAAACAAACCCCACAATGACATGTGGAGAACATGCATACTCATAAAAGACTCGACATCCCAGGAAACTTAATGCTTTGAGGCAGCAGCGCTTCTTGCTACACCATAGTGTTGCCCTGATGCTTATATAGTAAAATGCATTGAGTGCCCTATGCTATTCCCTGTATGCCACCAAATGTGTGGCATCAGATCTGAACAGTGCAGCAATGAGATGGCACAGGCTTTGCATGACCAAGTACAACCGTGTATGCCAGTGGCCTCATACACCAAGATAATGTTCAGTCTAAAATTACCAGCCCTCAATTCGACTGAACATCAAGAGGTTGTGCTAGTCAGATCCTTGAAGGTCACTGGTTTGCTACTTACAGAACTTAAAATATCTGTTGCTACTGTCTAGGTAAGATATACTGCAGCATGCCTTCTGAGATTTTTCTGTGTCCATGACTCAACATTTATTAAAATTTGTAATCTGATCTACAAGATAGTAGACATGTGATTTGTCATTTTGAACAATCACTAGATTAGGAACATCTGGCTAATAATGGGTTGGTCTAAATTTTTGATTAATTACAGCAGATGTCAGCAAATCGACTCCTCATGGCCACTGTGTGACCCCCAGTTTAATGATTTTTTTGATGGTTCCTTCACTCTTGGTACACCATAGTACAGAAACAACCCACAAAGTGCAGCCTTAACTCACTATCCACTGTCAAAGTTGCTCCATTTACCCACAGCTGGTAAATGCAGTGGACAGATCATACGCCAAATGTTCCTAAGTAGTGATCCTTTATTTTGTACTGTGCAGATCCCACACAATTCTCTCATTATGTACGTGTCAGTAACGTTCTTTTGCAGTGTTGCTGCAAGTAAATTGTTTGCAGCAAAGCAGATCTTCCCTCAAATAATCATCATCAGTGAACCTGATGTATGTATATACACAACAAGACAGGAACAGACTGCAGAGAACAATCAGAACTGCTGAAAAAAATCATTGGTGATTTTCATCACAGACTCATTTTACCCTGGACACAATCTATTTCAGCTCTTTGCCTCTGGCAGGCGACACACAACACTGCACACAAACACTCAAACAGATTCTTTCCTCATGCAATCACACTCATTAACAGCTAATCAATAACACTAACTTGTACATATACATATAAATGTTGCACATTATTGAACACAGCACCATTGTATTTATATTATATATTTATATAGTCTTTATATTATATGTATCTGTATATATGTAGGGTCACCATCAACCGAAATTACTTGTGTGTGTAAACATAATTAGCCAGCATGTTTTTATCAGTAAACAGCATTTATTATTGACTGTCGCTTCACCCATCTGAAGAGTGAAGCCACGGCTTTATCAAACCTTCTCAATAACTAGTTTCTCTATGCCTGACATCAAAAATGTGCATCACGAAAGTATTGTTTGACAAAGGAATTGTCTTTAGCTGGTTAGCTGTTACTTCATCGAACATAGTTTAAAACTCCTGGGCTATAGTGTGCAACTCTGAAATCTACTTTATAGAAGGTGAGTTTCTGGTACAGATGCAGCTTTAATAAAGCAAGTCTGCTATGCAACGCAGTTTGTGTTTTTTTTTTTTATTTTATTATTTTTTAATGGTTTCTATCAGTTGTTGATTGACCAAAAACAGGAGAAGGAAGAGTGTAGTGTACCTGTCCCAGTGACCATGCTCGCTCACCAAACGGTCTTCCAGCTCATCCTCTATGTGGAAAGGCTGGAGGGACACTGGCTCGTCCTGAGGACAGGAATATTGACTCATGAATGAGTGAGACAGTGCTGCTTCTGCTGTTAGCCGATCCACTGGGTTAAAGGTCAAGATCTGCTCCAGGAAATCAATGGCTGAGAGAGTAAAATGGAGAAAAAAATGAAAATGTTAATTATCAGGAGTTGCTGTCCTGTCATATGCCAACATCCCTTTGTGATCGATGGCTACTCATATGTGCTCTGTGGGATAAGGATTAGCTGTCTGAGCATCCCAATCTTGTCAACTGTTGCAGCCTCTGGGAATCGAACCCCTGTTACTACTGCTTCTTGTTGTTTCCAGTAGTTTGCGCTCTACCAACTGAGCCATTCAGGCTGTTGTAAATCATTATAATGCACCACCATAACTGCTTGCAATTAGTCTTGTTTCTCTCACCTTCACCTTCCACTTCTGGAAGCAGCTCCTGCAGCGATCTTCTGATCTCCCAGTTATGGCTGATGTAAGAGGGCATGACACTTAGCAGCTCCTGCCGGTCCTCCTCCCTAAGCACTGGCACAGTGTCTAGAATAAGCTTCATCTGCTCCAGCTCATGAGAACCTAGAACATTACATTATGATGTTTACTCTTACTTTTAAATACAGAAAAGCCCAAATATGCATTTTGTCTTGTCTAAATGGACACCAGTCTGTATAGCCATGCACCAACATCTAGTGGAAAGCCAAAAGAGTGGGGCTTATTATAACTATACAGAAGTTACACCTCGGTTGAAATGCATGTGATGGTCAAATTATGTTAACATGGAATGTAAATCTCATGGAATCTCATATTTTACATTTTACAACTAATTTTCAATCAAACACTATATTACACTAAAATTCTATATTAAAGTATGTCGGTAATGAGAGCAACATATAGAGTATTACATAACAGGCCAAGCCATAATAAATGCTGCAGGGTTTTGCGTGCTAAAAATTCTCTATAAGAACTGTAAGAGTCTCTAGAGAATTTAGAAAAACAGTAGCTGAATAGTGAACAGGACTGTTATAGTCTAAGGCATATGAACTATCCCTTTAACATTGTGCATTACCGCATTTGGCAAATGCTCTTATCCATGGCAAGTAACTTTTGTAGTCTTTTTAGTATATGAATGTGCAGTTTAGGATTAAGGGCTTTGCTTAAGGGCTTCTCAGTGTCTAGATATTTAAGGTATAGATTTCTTAGCTATACATCCACATGTGCAAATATACCTTTAAATTATGAATTTGTTTGTACATAAAAGAAAAAAGTAATAAATGAAAGTAAGTAAATATGCATGTGCTTTTTCAGTGAACTGTCTTCCAATATCCTGTATCATTTATACGCTTTTAAGCAAATTATCTGGTACGTTTTAAAAGTATTTCGGAGAATCTATTACAGTTCTTCTGTAGACTATAATTCTCCACATGTATGCAAAACCCACAAGATTATCGTTAAATATTTTTTTGTATAAATTCTAGCGTCTGTTGTGTAATTCATCTATTTAATCCATGTTTAGATAGAGGGCTTATTGGAAAACTGCATAAATGAGCAGGTTTTTGTAATAAAGGTGATAATAAATGTTTTGAAATCTATGATTAACATATTGTAAAACATACTGTAAAAATGCTGTAATAAGAATACTGAATAAAGTGATACTACTAAATAAAATAGATTTTGTTTGCTTTGAATATATTTGAATATTGTTTGTGCTTATATAAATGCACATTATATATAGCAAATCTGACCTGCGAAAAGCATTCGGCCTGTTAGCATCTCCGCCAGGATGCAGCCTGCGGCCCACATGTCGATGGCCTTTGTGTAGTTGTTCGGAGATAGCAGCAGACGAGGGGAGCGATACCACTTGGTCATTATCCCCTCTGAGAGGTAGCCCTGTTTGCACACACACACACACGAGACTGCTGCTACCTACTGGCAAAAAATATGGAAATAAACAGCTGGTTCTGACACATTGCTATAACTGGAGAGAGACTACAAATCCAAAAAAAGGTGCACCACTCTTTGTCAGGGAAATACATTAGGCATCAGTCATGTCAAAAACAACCTCCATCTTATCAGTACGACCTTAGTCACAGTGACTAATTTACTTTTGTACACTAGAGGCGGCTTCTGTAAGAATGGGAAGCTCTGCCTCCTCTAAAATGGAATGGGTAAAATATGTTGTACTTACATTTCTACTACATATAGCAATCTTTATTTACATTGCTACAGAGAATGTGTTAGAACATGTTCAATGTCATGACTGGTTTTATTCAGAGATCATTCTTCATATGTTGTCTTCATACATTCACATGGTCATTCATTCTATGAAATTCAGCTTCAGTGACGTTGAATTGGGCTTAACAATCTGTCTTCCTTACTGCAAAGCAAGACATTAAACAGACAATTGCCCCAAAAGACATCATTTTCACAGAAGCTCAGCTTGTCTGGCAGTAATTGGGCATTGGGTGAGATTGGGCACCGTGCTTCTGCATGACTATAGGAAAACTGTGGAAAAGTTGACATCTTGCTGATGGGCAGCATTGCGAAATTATATTTCGGTCTGTTTTACTTAGTATTAGCTGCTAGTGATATTGCTCAATGTACATATTGTTTTTTAACTAAAAAGTACTTTTAGAATTCCCGAATTAGTTTCTTGTTTTAATTTTTTGCTAGTTTCAAGTAAGGTCATATAGAAAAGAAATATAACCAGTGAGCTGTCCATGACAGTCAGTGGTGAAGTAGTTGATTTTTTTGTCAATGCAATAATAAAATTACAACATAGATTTTGTTCAGAAATCAGGGCTTAGGACAAGGTTAGGTGAAGTCTTTGGAAAAGCCTCCCAGTTGGTATAACGTGGTCATTGGATATTTGTGTACAATAAGAAAGGCGGACAGAATTTATATACAAGTAGTGTTATAATTATTTTATGATGTCAGCCCAAAAACTTCCCTAGCCGTCACTAGTGTACACGCGACTAAGACTACATTTAGGCAGATGTTGTTTCAGTCTATCCTCTATCTTTAGCTAAGTAATCTAGTAAGTTGTAATGCATAAACACAACAGTTCCTAGAGGGAGCTGCTATTAATAGCATGGAAGGCGGCATGGAATATGGCACATTACATCAGTAATTATTAATTTACAGCAGATACCCAGGTTTATGCTACTTTTATGCGACATCCATTACCAATATATACAATTTTTTCTTTCTTTATAAATGATTTTTCACTTTGCTAATGTTTACATAAGGTCTACATCATATATTTTTCCCCTCAGAATTTTACACACAATGCCCAATAATGGGGTAAGTGAAAAACGTTTGTTTGCCATTTATTTCAAATGTATTAAAAAAATAAAAAATACATGTACAGTATACATGTCTTTTGAGTATGAAACTACTTTGCAGAACCTCCCACGCCCCACCAGGTTGGACGGGGAGCATCTGTGCACAGCCATTTTTAAATCTCTCTCTAGACATGTTCAATCAGGTTCAAGTCTAGGCATTTACAAAGTTTTCCCAAAGCTATTACCATTACTGCCAAAAAAAATTGTAATTTATTGTGATTATCAATATGAACCCATTCGATTAATTGAAATTACATTTTTATACACTTTCTGAATTGCGAGAATGTAATTGGTGACAATTTAAACAAAGTAATCAAGTTTCAGAGCTTAATCCAAGCCTGCACTGTCCAAGCCATAGGGAAAGTCCTCTCTGATAAGGAAGTGTAAAATTAGCGGTTTTGTTTATATCAAGTACACAATCAAATATTTCAGCTGCTTCAATTCCCTGGAAAATTGTTAAATGGAAACACACACCTCTCTGAATAAAATGTTTTTATTTGCACAATGGAAAAGGACAACAAGCTAACTCTAGCTGTACAGGTAAATAGCCATGAAAACTATCCACAAAACAGCACATAGACAAGCCTTGACCCCTCTGGATGTCAATTGAGGACAATTACAATTGAGGTGAATTTCTCATTTAGTGGTATCTGAGTAGGAAAATGTATGTCAAGATAAATAAGAATCCAAGTTGCCTCTTCCGTGGCCACAAAAATAAAAAAGCAGATTCTTACAGCCACCTGACAATATACGTGAGATGTTTGCAAAAGACAACTCAATAATTTATCAGACCTGCATCATTCATGCCAACAAGAATGTCCAGCTTTCTACTAAAGCTTAGAATAGGGAACTAATATTATGCTTATTGTCAACGGGGACTAGTGCGTTATCTCATTTATTGAAGAGCTTTGTAAAATTTCTGCAATTGTTTTGCCTAGCTAGTTTAGTTAGTAGAGTTTGAGACTCTTAATACAGTATCTGGATCTTGGGTTTGATCTTGGGGTACATGAGTCAGAGCCTTCGGTGTTGGTCACATATTTAGGTAGTGTCACAAAGGAAAAACCTGATGAATCCCTAATGAGAGCAGACACAAGAACATGTTATGGCACCTGTTAACATCTATAGTCTATCA
>JAOUQT010000028.1:1777814-1790336 GCA_025769995.1 Xyliphius kryptos | reverse complement strand
ATTTCTACCTGTTGTCTGTTCCATTTGCACAACAGCAAGTGAAATTGATTCACAATCAGTGTTGCACACTAACTGGAGAGCTGGATTTCACACAAGTGTGCTTGTTTTTGTGAGTTACATTGTGTTGTTGAAGTGTTCCCGCTAGTTTTTTCCCAGCAGTGTATTTTACAGATGAGTAACAAGATGAAAATGGTATTAAATGTAGATTCAGATGGAGCTGAAAAAAGGAAGCTGCATAATGTTAACCAAAAACGGTTTGGTTTTCCAGAAACCTCAGCATTAGAGCATCAGGATAAAAAAACTTTGAGTGAGAATCCCAGTTTCTTTTTTACACACAAATAAATACAAAGTTTATTAAACTCCCAGTGAATTTTGTTGTTCTGGTTTTTATTCTACTCAGATTAAGCACTCTGGGTTCACTCTGTCATTTTAATGGTAGGAATATAGGCTATTAAAAAAGGAAAAAACGTAGGTAAATAAATACGGTAAACTCTCTGTAAATGGTTCCTCTTGTACATCTTTGGTTTCTATAAATTACTTTTTAAAGTCGTAAAACTAATAATGCTAACGGAGGGTAATGCACCTGTGCACCTGTCAGTAAGCTAGACCACAACATTACCATTCTGACTCTTAAACCGCCTGATTATTCAGATGATTCACTCATGTTAAGAAGAAATGTACACAAAAGGAAATGTATTGGTTTTAAATATATTTATTAGCAACAGAACCTGATGGAGGTGATTTGGGAAACCTATTTTATTGTGACCATTGATAAACAGTTCAGAACTAAATATGGCGGAACTACAGAATGACCAAACGACTCAGGTGTAAACTTGAAGTGAAGTGAAGCTGCAACAGGCACTAAAAGTAAAAGGGACGTTTTAATATAAACGTGAAAATGAAATCAAATGTTTGTTCCTGTAATTTCACCATCTTCTAACTTCGTTTCGCTCCTCTAGAGGTCGCCATGTTATTCTCCAGCTTGTCATTCCTGAGCATCTTCCTCCTTAACTCAACCAACTGCATGTCTTCCCTCTCTAATTAAAAGACACGATTTTGGCTGGCTGTCCATCGGTCCATACATCCATTCATCCATTCAATCATCCATTCAAATACCCACATGTTTTTTCCATCCATCAATCCATATCTTCCTTCCTTTTATCTATCCATCCATCCATCCATCCATCCATCCATCCACATGTTCTTTCCATCCATCCATCCATCCATCCATCCATCCATCCATCCGACCCTTTGAGACTCTGTAATCTAGGCCTTACAATTAACATGAAGCTTGTGACCTAAACGCCCTCGGTTCATTTCTTGGTCCCATCAAGTACTATGGCTGAAGGGACCTTGTTTAAAACATAGCTCCTCGGGACAGGGCACAATCCAGCGATGGACACTCACTCACACAGACACACACAGACACATTATAAATGGGCAATTTAAAAAGGGGCAACTTAAAGCAGCCAATTCACCTTAAATACATATTTTTGAACTGGGATAAAACCAGCGAACTCAGAGAAAATCCAAGTGGACAAAGAGAGAACATAAAAACTCCTCCCAGATCGGGATTCGAACCTGGATTTACAGCTCTGAGAGGCGGACAAGCTAACAACTACGCCACCATGCCCCCCCGTATCTTCTATTCTAGTTATTGTTGTTCTTTGTCTCATTAACACTCTGCCCTTTGTCCTTCTCTCTATTGATTAATGGCTCATTGTCATCATCACTCAGGTTTTTAATTAATTTATGTATTTTATATCTTCGTTCTGTTTATATGGAGGCCGAGCCCCGCCTTTCTGCATCACTGCTATATCTCTATCTTGTTCTTCTTTCTTGCTCCATTTAAAGATCCTTGTTTGTTTTCTTAATTTGGGATCTCTGGGTTACTTCCCTCCCTCTGCCTGCCCAAACCGGTTTCTATCCATTGCAGGGAATTGATGAATGATTTGGATTGCGATTTGGGATTATGATACACAGATGATAAACACTCAGTTTACCTGCAAATGTTTAACTCTACGAGTCGTTACAGCCAGAAGGCATCATGCATATTGTTTTTCCACCAGATTACTGTTGGCTCATTTAAAAGCCGCCAGACTTAAGTGCTGCATTAATATGCGTACATATGTAAAATCGACCTGATCTGTCAACAGCAATTATTTATGGATCTTACATTAAAAAACGTAACGCATTAAAGCAGCAGGCATGTTAAGAAGACATCGCAGACCAAATATATTTATCTTTATCTATATGAAGCAGGACAATGATGTTTATGTGTATTATATTAAATTCTTTAAGAGTTTTATTTTGTCCCTTTGGGTCATGCATAGGAACTTCAAGCTAGCCATGTATTTTGGATGACGTTTATTTGCTTTAAAGAAAAAAAATTGGCCTTTTTTTTTTGCAGGTGCATGACAGTGACCTGGGTGGCACGGTGGCTTAATGGTTAGCACATTCGCCTCTTAGCACTGGGAATTTTTGGTTCAAGTCCCAATCTGGTTGGAGTTTCTATGTCCTCCCCGTGTCTGCAGGGGTTTCCTCCGGGTTCTCCAGTTTCCTCCCACAGTCCAAAAACATTCCAGGTAAATTGAATGCTCCAAATTGCCCCGTATAGTGTGTGTGGATGTGTGAGTGAGTGTGTACCCAGCGATGGATTTGCACTCTGTCCTGGGTGTATCTGCCCAGCACCCAAGATGTTCTCCCCTGGATGGTCATGGGGAACCCCAACGCGACCCTAGAAGTGGAATAAGCGGAAGATAATGGATGGATTGATGGAACAGAACTTAAATGCACCAAAATGTGCAGGACAGTGGATCTTTAGGATCAGGAAACTCTGGGCTAGAGTGATTCAGTGATTATTCCACAGTCTACAACCCACAGTCAGACCAATTCACTCCTTTCAAAAGTGGAGTTTATAGTCTGTAAGGTTAATAGCTTTGTACACAATCCAACAGAGCACCTGAACATCAGACCACGGACATCATAACAGACATTGCGTTGTTGTGAGAGAGGTTTAATTTACCCCTCTTGCATGTAATATTAGTGTGTGGTCACTTGGCTGAACTAAAGACGGGGCGACGTGCAGTAAGACGCTAAATTCTGCTCAGAGCTTTTAGTGGCGCTTGCTGCCGGCTGGCCTGAGCAGCGCAGCTTGTGTCCTGTCGGCGGTGCTTGTTTGGCGTGGGTAAGGAGGAGAGGACACCTCCCAGCATCAGGACCAGTAATGCCCCTACTTACCATCATGCCAAAATCTCATCCCTTTCGCATTATCTTAGTAGGGTCACACAGGCCATCCCCATGCGCATTCAAGGGAAAACACTTCAGGTGCTGGGCAGATACACCCAGGACAAGGTGCCAATTCATCGCTGGGCACACACTTACACAGTCACAAACATACTATATAACGGAAATACTGATGGGGCAATTTAGAGTAGCCAATACACCTTAAATCTATGTTTTTGGATTCTGGGCGGAAACCAGAAAATGCAGAGAAAACCTGTGCAGACACAGAAAGAACATTAGCACATCTGCCTCTCAGAGCTGAGGATCCAGAATTTCTGAATCCCCAGCATTGAGAGGCAGATGTGCCACCCAATATGCCACCGTGCCACCCCATGCCAAAAAAATGGGATAAAAACAACAATGCGTTAATTATGTACAACAATGTTTAAATGTTATTTGTAATATGGCCTGTTGTGTCCGCAGTGGTGCTTTTACTACATGCTTGTTTATAAAGGAAGTCCACTGTTTCACTGGTTATACTGTACGCACATTTTTGGACCAGTGCTTTAGTCTTAAAATTAAACAGAGCTCCTACTCACATGATTTTTGTCATTTGTCTTACCAAACAAGTGAAAAAGCCCAATTACTTTGTCTCATACGTTTAATTAGGTTGTTTTATCCTACTTATTGGACAATAATCTGAGGCGTTATATCTCATTTAGGCCCAAATATGAAAAACTTAAGTCAATTTAGAGCAATGAAAGTGCATATGTTTAACAGATCATCCAGGTTCTGTAAAAGATCCGAGGCAATACCTTCACCACCAATAACCATCATAACTCAAACGACTGTCATTAAGTTGAGGCAAGGTAAGAAAGAGGGTTCAGCAGGCGTACAGTCCTGAATCCTGCACACTAACCCGGGCTGCCGCCACTCAGTCTCTCGTCTCCTGTCTCTATGGAGACCACGATAACTTACAACAGTGCCATGCAGACAATGGACGAGCTGACACGGAGTTTGATCAGAGTTCTGACCTCTCCCAGCAGGCCGCCATAATCTCGACGGCCTCGTAGACTTTCCTGCATCGGAATGGTATGAATAAATGTCACCATGAAGATTCAGTATACATGAGTAATAGGCAAAAGGCAAAGATTATGGGAGCTCTCAACCATCTTCCAGCTTCTTCTAGTTATTTGGTCTTGTTTTGGTTAGTTTGAGGTTTTGTAGACGTCCTGCCGTTCACTCTCTCAAGCATAAGACGTACGCAGTATCCTCTTATCCTCAAGCCCTAACACTGTAACATCCAATCTTATAGTATAGTTTACTGACTGTTATAAAAACAGTGAATTTAATAAAATGTTTTGTTTTTTTGAAATATTTTCTTATTAAAGAAGCCAATTTGCAATATCAGTGTTGAACATAATTCCATTTTATACAGATAAAATAAAAAAAAAATTAAAAATACACATCTGGCTGGGCGGCACAGTGGCTTACTGGTTAGCACGTTTGCCTCTAAGCGCTGAGGATTCCCAGTTTGAATCCCGACATGTTCTCCCCATGTCCGTGTAAGTTTTCTCCGGGTTCTCCGGTTTCCTCCCACATTCCAAAAACATGGATTCCAGGTAAATTGAATGCTCAAAATTGCCCAATATAATGTGTGGATGTCTGAGTGAGTGTGTGCCCAGCGATGGATTGGCGCCCTGTCCTGAGTGTATCTGCCCTGCGCCCGAGATGTTCTCCCCTGGATGGGCATGGGGAACCCCACCGTGACCCTAGTAGAAGAATAAGCTGAAGATAATGGATGATGCAGTCCTTTTTAGTAAAAACTTTCAGAAAGTTTATTCAAAACCCTACTCACTATGTATTCACTTTCCAGATCCAGTCCGCGTTCCGCATGAATTGACAGCACTTGGATTGGATTGCAGAATATGGTCCACATACACAACAGACTGGATTATGGATTGGTCATACATCAGCCAAAGGTGGGTCCCATGTTGGTATCACTGCCGAATCTTTTCCAGATGTGAATCAGATGCATTTTGGAACATTTGGGCCGTATGAGAATTTTTACATGTGGTTCACTTAATGGGAGCAGGGCCAAATGTCTGTCCATCGTGGACTAGCTGTGTTTAGGACATGTAAGCCATTTAGGCAAAATAAGTAATTGATAATGACTAGTACTGTATGTCTAAACAGGAGGTTAATATTCCACAGAAGACCCACCAAACTAAAAGCTATATTAAAAGCAGGAATTTGATTGTTTACAAATGAAAGAAATCTCACAACTATTACACTTCAGTTAAAAAGCCTGTTTAGCTGGGTAAACGTTGCTAGCAAGCTTCAAACGGGCCAGAATCATTTAGCTATCTGAGCGTGACTGAGGCTAGTGTAAAATAAGACCGCACACATCACATCACTTCAGTCAAAAAGCCTGTTTGCTGGGTATACGGTGCTAGCTGGCTCCAAACGGGCCGGAATCATTTAGCTAGCTGAGAGTGACTAAGGCTAATGTAAAATAAGGCCACACACACACACACACACACACACATCACATCAGCTTAGTCAAAAAGCCTGTTTTGCTGGGTAAACGGTGCTTGCTTGCTCCAAACGGGCAAGAATCATTTAACTAGCTAAGAGTGACTGAAGCTAATGTGAAATAAGACCGCACACATCACTTCAGTTAAAAAGCCTGTTTTGCTGGGTAAATGTTGCTAGCTAGCTCCAAACGGGCCAGAATAATTGAGCAGTTTGAAAGTGACTTAGGCTAGTGTGAAATAAGACCACACACACACACACACACACACACACACACACACACACACACACACACACACACACATCACTTCAGTTCAAAATCCTGTTTTGCTGGATAAACGGTGCTAGCAAGCTCCAAACGGGCCAGAATCATTTTGCTATCTAAGAGTGACTGAGGCTAATGTGAAATAAGGCCGCACACATGACGTCACTTAAGTTAAATAGCCTGTTTTGCTCAGTAAACAGTGCTAGCTAGCTCCAAACGTGTACCTATAGTTTAGTAAGCGATTTTAGACACACCCATGGATGATGTTAATATTGTCCAAGACCTAGCTAGCTTGTACACACTATTTCTAGTCCCTTATTGTTGCCTCTTATTATGTAAGTGACATGTTCCATGGTTGTCTAGCGTGTCTAGCATTTCTCCATTTTCCATTTACAAATGTTACAGTATTGTACACAAAGTAGTGAAAATAACTTAAAGTAGGCCACATATCTATTCAGGACCTCTGAGTAACACACTATGCACCACACATGTCTAGATACCTCTGAAGCACAGAAAGGCGCGGCAGGCTAGCGTAGCAGTACTATTCCTTCCTGTCTGTTTCAGTCCCCAGCATCAAGTCCTTAATTGTGTCACGATCCAGTCTCTATGGCTCCATGTCCGAGACCCGACGGCGGCGGGCACTACCTTATCACCATGGTGACATGTCTGGGATTCGACCCCCTCCTTTATTCTGTAGAACATAATGCCAAACCCCCAACCCTGCAGCAAGATCATCAAAAAATTAATTGCCATTGTCTCTGTGTACGTCCATCAGTCATACATCCAGAATTTCAATGAGTTTTATTTCTCTGTAGGAATGATCACACAACGTATCGTGATCTGGCTTCATTCATGGACCTGTGATGATATATGCACATTCATATCCTTTAAGAATGTCCATGTGAGGGATGTCAGTTCAGACACCTTCAATAACCTGCTATGAGTGAGTGCTGAGAGGAGCTCTTCCATAGAGATGCCGCACCATGCAGTGAGGAAAGAAGATGACAGTCCAGTACAAGTGTGAGAATGTGTGTGTGAGTGTGTGTGCGCACAGTAAGAGGGTCCCTATGCTCCACTGAGGGGTCGTACCCTGTCGGGTGGAGGCCCTGGGTGGCGCTGCTGGGGATTTTAATTAAATCAGCCCACAATGAGCAAGAAATAGAGGAGAGAAGGAGGAGGGAGAGGGGGTGTAGGGGTTGATGAGGGGGATCGGACTATCTCCAGGGGTAAAGGCAGTGTGGGAAGAGAATGTGCACCTCCTCACTCTTTGTGTCACACTGCCCTTATATACTGTGGGAATTCCCAAGGAGTGAGCGAGGAGTGAATTTACTATATATGACTTTTTAATTGGGTCACCGTGTGAGCAGGTATCAGCCCCTAAACACTTCTGAGAGGTACCACGGTTCATTTGCATTACTTTTGAGAAGATGCTTTCAAGATCTTAAAGAAATCTCCTTTAAGAATGACAACAGAGATCAAATTAGCATCGTGACGCCAGACTTTAGCGATGCCGCATCGCAACTGGATCAGGTTCCGAATCGAACTGTTGCTGAGGACTCGATTGAGCTCTCCGGTCTGTTTGTGCCATGAATCCGCCAAAGGAGAGCGTGAAACAGACAATCCTGACAAGATCAGCGATGGATGAGACCTGCAGACAGCCAGACAGGGGGCTGATGAGAGATGGCTTCACTCCCTCCCACTGCCGCGGACTGGTGGGTTTGGTCCGAGCGGGACGGGCGCGGCAGGGGGGTGGTGACAGCCACAGCGGAGGAGGTTCAGCCCACTGTGGGGGCCGATGTCTGACATGACCTCTCTCAGCATGGTCCCCCGTCATGGCTCCCGAAATTCTCTCTGAGTGTATGATCGATCTTTGTCTCTCGGTCACGCCGCTTTCTGCCAGAGGTCTCAGAACTACAACAGGTTCGAGGGGTGATTGATTTATCTTTGGAATTGCGCCATAGTTCCTCTGCTCAAAGGCATTCAGCAAAAACGACCGACTTTTTTTTAATAGTAATGCACCTGTGATTTTCATTGGTGTGATAAAAGCTAAGCTAATTAGCGTTATGCTATTTCTGCGTTTAGACCTAAGAACGTAGTAACCGTCATGATGCAGCAGATCAGGGTCTTTGAAAAGAGGGTGTGGTAGCTCAGTGGTTAGGTTGTTGGGGTAGCAATCTGCAGGTTGTGGGTTCAAATCCCAGGTCCACTTAAGTTACCAATGTGGCTCCTTGAGCAAGACCCTTAACAATTAAGTGGGATATTTGTAAATCGCTTTGCATAAAATGACCAAATGTAAAGTGACCGAGGCATACACTTGTGTAAAATGGGTGGATGGTGCACTGGTTAGCGCCCTTAACACAAGCAAAAAGATTTGGGGTTTGATTTCCAAATGCACACTGATACAAACAGTGAGCCAATGGTGGCCCTTATATAAAACCAGTTATATGGCCCACTTATTCCCAAACAAATGCTCCACATTTGGAGGATTTATGACACTTATACCTAAATGTGGCACATATAGCATATTGTTGTGGGCCACGTCTGATTGGGATACAACACTGTTGACCCACGGCAATCACTAACACACTGCAGTGAGCCAAATTTGGCCCTCATTTAATAACATTCATTTGGCCCACATGTCCCTAAACATATCTGGTCCACATTTGTCTAATATATGGAACTACTACTTACATGTTACCCAGACAGCAAAGACGTGACTGGGGAATAAATACGGCACTGCCGACCCACACACTGCAGAGAACCAAAGGTGGCCCTCATATAATACATGAATATGGCCCACGTGTCCCTAAACACATCCAGTCCACATTTGGCAGACGTATGACACTGCTGGGGTGGCACGGTGGCTTAGTGGTTGGCACGTTCGCCTCTCAGCGCAGGGGATTCCTGGTTTTGTATCCCGATCTGGGAAGAGTTTCCATGTCCTCCCCGTGTCTGCGTGGGTTTTCGCCTTTACATTCCAAAAACATGGATTCCAGGTAAATTGAATGCTCCAAATTGCCCTGTGTGGTTTGTGTTTGTGTGTGTGGATGTGTGAGTGTGTGCTCAGCGATAGATTTGCACCCTGTCCTGGGTGTATCTACCCAGCACCCGAGATGTTCTCCCCTGGATGGGCATGGGGAACCCCACCGCGACCCTATTAGAGGAATAAGCGAAGGATGATAGATGGTTGGATGACAGTACTATGTGACTCAGATAGAGATGAGAGGTAATAGTTGCTAAGATACTGCACTGCTGACCCACATAGTGCAGGGAGCCAAGGGTGGCCCTTATATAAAAACATTAATATGGCCCCCATGTTTCAATACACAATCGATGCACGTTTGATGGACATATGGCACTACTACCTACTTGTGAATGATATATAACACTGCTGACCCACACACTCCAAAGGTGGACCTCATGTAAAAATATTTAAATGGCCCACATGTCCTGAAACATATCTGGTTCACATTTGGTGGACATATGGCACGTAACTGTGGGTCATACGGGGTCCACATGTTCCAAACCACATTTGCTAAAGATACGGCGGTGCTGCTCCCATGTAAAGCAAGTGGGCCAAATGAATACGGGGTGTGTGGGCCGGATTTGGGCCAGAATCATTTTGATATCAGGGAAGTCACTTTTGGCTAATGCACGACCCACGTCTGATGTGTCAACAGTGGGTCTGCAAAGGTCCGTGGCATCAATCCATGCGTCAAATTTAGCGATTTGAGAGTGACTAAGGCTAGTGTGAAATAAGTCCGCACACATCAGTCAGTCGTGAGTGAGTCTTCTGCATCCTGCTTTTTGTGTACCATGTCACAACGTCATACTAGGGTCCCTGTTGACAGGTGGAATTTTCTGTGCAGCCCACAGAAGTGAGGAGGGAAGTAAAACAAATCTATTGTGTTATCACAGCATGACACGATGTCAGAAAAACAATATCTGATAGACATGACAGACCTGGTGTAACTTAAGCTGGGATTTTTAACCAGGCCATCTATCAATGACCGTTCCTCCCCCCTCCATCTGACCTTTCCTAGCTCTTTCCCCCTCTAAGTATTCAGGTCTCGCTGTCAACAACCAGAATGGCAATGAATCAGAATCACTTATCTCCAGCCCTAACCTCCCTCTTCTTGAAGTATCCGGCACAAACTCAGTACAATGATACGGGCCTGAGAAATAACCTTACACTCTTTCCGACCAAGTCCTGTCATACTTCCGCTACCCATCCCGAGTTATCCGGCTATTATTTGGCAGTGGGCATAAAAAGGAGCTCTAATGGCCGCTTGTTAGCCACTTTGCCGGCTGTGCTTGTTCCTGTTATCTGCCCCATCAGTTGTTCCTGAGATTCCTGGTTGAATGTCAAGAAGATCCCAGTCGGGGTCATGTTTTTATTTGCCCAATCAGCCGTGGGTCCGATAAGACAATTTGTCAGAGCGAAATCAGAGACGGGGTCTTAGGACACCAGAGTCACAAGGAGCTCAAAAAGGGCCTCTGGACTTAAAAAGCCAGTGCACTTCACCTTTATCCACCTTTCCATACGATCACTATTTGCCGATCAGTTTACAGTTTGAGTAATTTAGGTTCACAGGGTTCAAAAGGATTTGATTTCTATCTAAGAGTTCATTTTGAACACGCACTTATTCTATTTTATTATGGTCACTGGAAACAAGTGTTTTTAAAGAAAGAGGTCATATATAAATTAAGAAATGATGTCATTGTTACATCAATCAGTGCTTCTACAAACATGGCAGCCAGTATCTGCTGAATCACCAAACAGGCATTTCTTATTCTGGTTAATAAGATTCTGGCTGGTCCTAAACCTAACCTTTTGTCACCCCAACTACCTGCATGTCCTCCCTCACCACATCCATAAACCTCCTCATGTCCTTCCTCACCACATCCATGAACCTCCTCATGTCCTCCCTCACCACATCCAAAAACTTCCTCACGTCCTCCCTCGCCACATCCATAAACCTCCTCATGTCCTCCCTCACCACATCCATAAACCTCCTCATGTCCTCCCTCACCACATCCATAATCCTCCTCATGTCCTTCCTCCTTGTTTTGCTCACTTTTGCATTTGGTCAGTTCTCTTACCATAGAGGTAGCATGAGGCGGTGTCTACAACCCACACAAGTTGTTTAGGTAGTGCAGCTTATTCAGGATGGAACATCAATGCCAGCTGTGGAAAGGTTTGCTGTATCTGTCAGCACAGTGTCCAGAGCATGGAGCAGATACCGAGAGACATGGAGGGGGCCGTAGGAGAGAACATCCGCCTCCTCATCAGGAGCATGCCCAGGCGTTGCAGGGAGGTCATACAGGCACGTGGAGGACACACACTCTACTGAGCCTCATTTGAACTTGTCTTGAGGAATTTCCACTAAAGTCATTTGATTTTGAGTAGGATTCCAAATCCAGACCTCCATGAGATAATCATTTTCATTTTGATGTTATTTTGTTCTAAACGCATTCCACTAAATAAAGATTTAGAAATATTTTATTTATTGAGATCTAGGATGTGTCATCTTGAAACCAATGTCTCATACTGACTAAGACATTCTTAAAGTCTAGTCATGGTGCAGTTCCCTTCACACCCATCTGATCTGTATGCCTCGGCAGTGGTCAGCTTCCTGTTCACCCACCTAATCCAATCACAGCCTGTCCCTGTAGTCACCGGGGAGGCTTTCGAATTTTGCCGAATACCAGCATAGAAATCTTTTAAGCTTTTGTTATTGCTTGGGATTGAATTTGCAGCAAGAGGGCAAGTCTTTAGTGATGTGATTTTGGTCACTTTAACCCAATCTACTTCCATAGTCGCGCTTTCCCCCCTCTATCTTTCATTTTTGCTCAAAGCAAAGGCATTTTAATTTTCATTCCACCTTTATTTAGTTACTCGCACCTTTCTCCTCGCTTTCACCACCGCCCGCGGTTGGTTAGGTCATTGGAAATGTCGTTATTCCTCCCCCGGGGACACACCGCGGGCGCTTTTGGTGGGGATTATGTTATTACAGATTATGTCTCTGCCTCATGGAGTCCGAGTGTAGATAAGACAAGCTGGTAATAAACACGTTTTGTTCGCTATTCAAGAGTATCGAGACACCCTGCTCATTTCATTCGTAGTTTGTGTGAAAGTTTGACTTCCTCAGGTTGATGCCTGTTAAAAAGCTTTTACAGAATCAATAGAAATCTTCTTTATGAGTAAGAACATACCATCACCTAACCTTATTGCATTCGACTCTCATAGAATTCATAAGTGTTTTCGATGGATCGTCTTGGAAATCGGAGGTGTTCAAAAATATATGGGTTCTGCAATGTAAACAATACAACCAAAAGTATGTGTCCACCTGACCTTTAAATCCAGCTGAAGTTCTTAAGTATGCCATTAAAAAGTACAGAAATCTCATCTCATTAACTTCTGTTTAATTCTATTCTACAGTTGTGTGTGTGTGTGTGTGTGGGGGGGGGGGGATGTGTCATCCAGGGGAAAATGT
>JAOUQT010000028.1:1762292-1772302 GCA_025769995.1 Xyliphius kryptos | reverse complement strand
GTCAATTATTGCAGTTGTGTGACAGAGAGGAGTGGGTGAGACAGCCTTAACAAGCTTAATGAAACATGTCAGTGTGTTATTTTCCGCTCCATGCCTCAGTCATGGGTAGTCAAAGGCCCCCTACTGACGAAGCCCCATTGTCTAAATGCTAGACTCGAGACTCTACCAGAAGTTACCACTGCACAAACACACATCTTGACCATGATGACACTGAACACTTTCTCTAACATCAGCCATCACAAACATACACATGATGTAATCATGTATCAAGCACCATTTATAGAGAGGAGATTTTGACACATGCTTTTCTGGCAGGTGGTCAATGGAGATCTGTAGCTCTGTGTCACTCACAATGGCTCAACAGAAAGATATGGGGGCATAGCCCATGGGTCAAAGATCCCACCACAAGCTTTTACACAGTGGCAGAGGCAGTAATTAACTAGCTGACTGACAGGAAATTTATGGCAACAAACAGAGTGTTAGGAAGAGATACAACACTGTCAATTTCATCAGTAGAGACAAGTAGGCTGGAGGCTGTCGGAACAAGCTTACAATCTTGTTTTGTTTCACAAATCACTGTTCTATTTGATCACATCTGATTGGCTGCAGCGCAGCATATGCTTTGTTAATTACCTGAAGTATGCTACATCCATAGATTTAGGAAATGTATAGAAATATGCATAAATTAATATTTATAATTTTTAATATTATTTTTATTTGTTAGACCTATGTTTGGCACCCTGTCCGTTCTGTGTCTAATTTGCATGTTCTCCCCATGCTCTGAATTATTCTCACAGACCAAAGAATAGGTGAATTTGTGTCTCTTAGTAAGTGATTGGGTGTATGTGTTTGTGTGTGTGTACCATAAGATGGACAGGTGCTTTGTCCATAGTTGTTCCTGCCTTCCTCTCTGTGCCGCCGGCTGGACATCGGATTTTCCGCGACCTTAATTAGGATTAACCAGATATAAAAATAAATAAATAAACAAATGAATTCTTCAAATAATACATGAATTACTTCATTTAAACTCACATTGGGTGTGCACCAGCAACTCGGGCCGCAAGGGCAGCAACAACTGTAGACTGGTGCCATCATAGGGCATACATACACACAGGGGATAATCGGAGAACCAGGAGAAAATATGCATTACTATGGGAAGGACATGCAAACTCCCCACAGAAATTTCCCAAGTTGTCCCCCGGGTGGCTTGAACCCTGCTTGTGAAAGCACTACCCACTGTGCCAACATCCTGCCCTCAAATCATGCATACAATAAGTAATAATTATAATATCTACCTAATGAATTAATGCATGTATTTATTTGAATATACATACTTCCCTCCATGATTCTTTGTATGCCAATCTATTCACAAAGAATATGATAATCAATATAGAAAAAGGTTGTGTCAAATGACTGAATAATTGTCAATGTAAAACGTGACTCGGCTTATGAGACACTAAAAGGAAGAACATCTCAGTTGGATTTGAGGGTGGGGCTACCATAGTCTGTGAGGTAACAGAGCTCCTCCGCAGATAACATGCTCACCTTTGAAGCATTCACTTAAAAGGGGCTAAATATGCAGAATTAAATGGTGTCTCTCTTCATTGCTTCTGAGGGGACATTTTCTCATGCTACATAAAAGACCCGGGATCGGGTTGCAGCACCGTATTCACTGGTCCACTTTGTTTTCAAATGGTTTTGTTGCTTCTGACACTGCAGTCATCCAACACCTTCTAAGAATCTGTACTGTAAAAAGCTCTTGTTATCCAGCAGCTAACCCAAAAAAAGGCCCGGGTGCCCAAGACTGTAGGAGGCTGTGTTGTGCTAAAAATGCTCCCTTCTGCAGATCCACTTTTTTACGATGGTTAACATTGCCTTGTCTACCCCATATCTGCTTCTTTTACATGTTCCACTCAGCCTGCTCCTTGACCTCTGACTTATCACCACCCAAGAAGAATATACCTGTCACACTCATACAACAATGCATCACTTATATGCTTGTCTGCATGTGTATGAAGTTATCTTAGTCAGATTTTAAGAAGAGATAATCTGTGGTTTATTATGGAAATAAATTTAACTGTTTAAATTAAGTTTTCTTCGGAGCATATGTAGAATTTTCAATGCTATAGTAGCAGGATGTCCAGCATAATATACAAAATAGGACTTAACTACTCACAGAGGCTAGCAACAGAAAGACTATCCACTGCATTAACCTTCTGCAGTCCCGCAAGAGCTCTTTCTTCACTCCTCTTTCAGCAGGACCCAAGGGAGAGGAACTCTGAGCTCGGCCCATTCTCCCTGAGAACTTTGATTTCCTATTAGGTTCCTCTAACCTAGTGGGAGGGGGAGCCCCATCGTCTCACGTTCGATGGCGGGCCCCGTACGGGACAATGGCTGGGCCCGGCCTGGATACAGGCCCTTTTGTTAGCTGTGCCATTTTGTTTTTTGCCCCTGTCTCTCTGGCAGAGTACAGAGTGTTTGCATCACATGCTCATCCCCACAGTGCACACGCGTAGATTAGGGTGGGGGAAAGGAGTGAGAGAAAGGAATTATTCAAGTGAGAGTCTTTGCATCAGGGGACAAGAGAGTTCAGAGTGCAACTAAACAGTCCTTTTCCACTGATAATGTTTTGTAAACATATTTAAATTATTAAAAACCATTAAATAATAAATTATGTACCATTTACTTTCCTAAAACACACAGTCAAATGCCAAGAGTTAGATTATCCATAATTCTTAAAAGCAAATAATGAGAACTTTGTCATTTAATTTTTAGTACGTATTTGGTGTAGTAATTATAATTATTAATTATTTCTGCACATAAGCTTGGAGTCATTTTAGATCATACCTCTGTACAAACAGTTTCAATTCTGTTATATTAGTGGGTTTATTACCATGAATTGCACACCTCAGATCATAATATTGGCCCAGATACTGCAACAAAGGCCTATATAATAAAACGACCACCACCATGCTTGAATCCAGTGTTTTCATTTATTCAAACATAGTGCCAATCAACCATCATGAGAAGATTGATCAACAGTTTTCTCCTGATGATGGACTCATGCACAATAACCTTAGTCAATTTGAGAAATGCCTTTAGTCGATAAGATACCTTTGGTCCGCACACTCACACCAGATTGTCATCCCATTGATTTAAAACACTTGCCTCAAATAATATGCTAATCCTAACGGCTGCCATTCATTTCTTTTTCATAGTTATGTAATAATTTTTGTCTAAGGACTCACTTGATAAAATTTTAGGTCTGATTTGTGCAGAAATTTAGAATATTCAAACTTTCAAGCAACACTGTATCTAGAAACTTTCGAACACTTCCTAATGAAATAAAAACTGAAATCTTTCATTTGTATTTCATTTAAAACTTTGTTTAAGAAATAAAAATTTGTCACTTTCTTGATTTTATTTGTTAATTATGAATCATTTTAAATGATGATGCCTGCAACACACTTGTGTTCAGAGGCATGTTTATGACTTATTATTTACTCTTCTTTTATTTTAGTTATTTTTGAATAGCTTATACTAATTTTATCAGCTTTGCAGGTGGAGTTGTGCACATTTCTGCTGTATTCAAGTATCATCAAGTATCTGTGGTCTTATTCTCCACTTTATGATGCACCATATATGTTCAATAAGAGAAAGCACTGAACTGCATAAGGGCTAGTTAAGCACTCACCCCAACAAACTTTGCTGTTGTAATTTACAGAAAGACGCCTGACATTGTCTTGATGAAATAGACAAATGTTTGATATTATATTGTTTTGGTCTTTTTGTTGGTAACTGTCTGTATGTTCTTTGCATCTTTGGTACCTGTCACATCCCTTATTCCCCAAATAAAAAACAAGCAGAAATGTGGACTTGCCTGAACACCAGCATTTTTCTCACAAACATAAAGTATCTACTTTATACTCTTTCACAGAATAGTGGGTAACACACACACTAAGCAC
Source organism: Xyliphius kryptos (assembly GCA_025769995.1). NCBI lineage: Eukaryota > Metazoa > Chordata > Actinopteri > Siluriformes > Aspredinidae > Xyliphius > Xyliphius kryptos. The sequence continues at coordinate 1,768,337 of JAOUQT010000028.1, read as the reverse complement.
TATCTTCTGCTCTCGGTCTTAACTAAGGAGATTTCACCCTGACATCCTGAACCTTCTCTTGATATTAAAAACTACTGTATACATGGTGAAAGATGTAAATTGTTTACACTGAGAAACAATTATTTTCGACTGGCTCATTCTTCGACTGGGTAGTTGTGAACTATGACCTATACCTCCTTGTGCAGACTAGATTTGGTGGATGTTTACTTTATTACATAGTTTCAATTACCTTACTTGTTTTCAGTTTAAATGTTAAATATGAAGCCTTCCAGAATAGTTTTAGTTCTGTTATATTTTTAATGTTTTATATGTTTGTAAATGTGTTACAGACACATGAAAAAGGTGTAACATCTTGCATACTGCATTCTGGAAATGGGGTTTGTATATATTGCTTGTATATATAACAATACATAACTACGAGTTTTATGATTATGTACAAGAGTAATCCATACAGCAAAGTAAAAATATAAATGTGCTGTAAGCTAATACAAGATAGGGTTAGAGGATATTTATACCACATTCACAAAAGGATACAAAGTAGTTTTCCTTTGTTTGCTATTTAGAAGACTAAATGCCCCTTTGATTGGTAGATGATGCTGTGAGGTACTGTGTGTTTTTGTCTTACTCTCACTTTGATAACTGAATGAAGGAGGGGGACTCCTTTTTGATTGACATGCAGTGAAGCAGAACTAATCTGTGAAGGAGCTGCTGAATGTGGATTATGGTTAAGGATACAGTATGACAACAAGGGATAAAAAAAATCAACCTGACATATAATGTAGATTTGTGCAGATTAGTGTAGATACATTAGTGTGGTTAACAGTCCAGTGTGTTTTTAGTTTATTACATCACAGTACATCATAAAATGAGTTCATTATAACATAATTATAACTATTATAACATTAACTTTTCTTTTTGTTAAACAAAAGGAAAGGTCATAACTACTGGGAGACTGGGAAGAATGTAACCTTGCCATACCAGGAAAGTTGAATAGGGTATTTTTCCTTGCTTTCTGAACTAAATCTATCTTAACATGCTCTGTTGTTTGATTTTTATTCTAATTCTATCCTCAAATGGAAGACTATCAAATTGCTTTGCCAAAATCAAATCAACAAAGCATTGTTTTCATTATGCACACCTCGCTGGCTAGTTTTACTGTCTTTAAGAACTCACATGAAATCATCATGCAAACTCAACAAAACAGAAACAATTCTCGTGCATTATACACGTCCTGAAATTATTTTTGTCCTCTTTAGTAATGTAAATGCAGTGTATGTTATCTGTGAGAGCAGTGAAAATATATACCTACAATATATACAATATATCTGATGATTTTATTCAGAACATTGTAGTCTAAGCAGAGCTTCCCTTGTAGACGTAGAGCAGTTACATCTTCTATATTTATTTTATTTAAATTCATTCAAGCAAATATTTTCATTTTTTTGAAATAATGCTATAATGCCTATAATATTATACAATAATACAACCCCAATTCCAAAAAAAGTTGGGACAAAGTACAAATTGTAAATAAAAACAGAATGAAATAATTTGGCAGTTTGAAAATTGCATATTTTATTTAGAATAGAACATAGATGTCATATCAAATGTTTTAACTGAGAAAATGTGTCATTTAAAAAATAGGTGATTTCAAATTTCGTGAAAACAACACAATACATCTCAAAAAAGTTGGGCCAAGGCCATGTTTACCATTGTGAGACAACCCTTTTTTTTAACAACAGTCTGTAAAAATCTGGGGACTAAGTAGACAAGTTGCTTAGGTTGAGGGATAAGAATGTTAACCCATTGTTGTCTAATGTAGGATTCTAAGTTGCTCAACTATCTTCCATTTTATAATGCGCCAAATGTTTTCTATGGGTAAAAGTATAGTGCCCAGTGCCCAGAGCCATGATGCTGTAATTGATGCAGTATGTGGTTTGACATTGTTATGTTGGAAAATGCAAGGTCTTCCCTGGAAAAGATGTCGTCTGGATGGGGGCAGATGTTGCTCTAGAACCTGGATCTACCTTTCAGCGTCTAGATATGTGAGCTGCCCATGCCACACACACACACATACACACACTAATGCAACCCAATATTATTAGAGACACAGGCTTCTGAGCGCTGATAACATCTTGGGTTGTCCTTTTCTTCTTTTATCCTAATGACATGGCGTCTTTGATTTCCAAAAAGTACTTAAAATTTAGATTTGTCTGACCACAGAACAATTTTCCACTTTGCCACAGTCCATTTTATATGAGCCTTGGCCCAGAGTATACGTTTCTGGATCTTGTATACATGCGGCTTCTTAGAGTTAGAGTTTTAGCTGGGAACGGCGGATGGCATAGTGAATTGTCTTCACAGATAATGTTCTTTGGAAATATTCCTGAGCCCATTATGTGATTTCCAATACAGAAGCATGCCAGTATGTGATGCAGTGCCGTCTAAGTGGCCAAATATCACAAGCACCCAGTATGTTTTTCTGGCCTGGACGCTTACGCACAAAGATTCTTCCAGATTCTCTGAATCTTTTGATAATATTATGCATTGTAGATGATGATATGTTCAAAGTCTGTAATTTTACACTGCTGAAATTCTTTCTGATAGCACTCCTCTATTTGTTGGCACAGAATTAGGGGGGATTGGTGATCAACTTCCCATCTTTACTTCTGAGAGCTGCTGCCACTCCAAGATGCTCATTTTATAACCAGTCATGTTAATAACCTATTGCCAATTGACCTAATGAAATTGTGAAGTTGCAATTGTTTGTACCTTTAACTTTTCCAGCCTCTTATTTCCCCATCCCAACTTTTTTGAGAAGTTACGGTCATGAAATTTTAAATAAGACAATATTTGGCATAAAATTTTAAAATGTCTGATATGTTGTCTATGTTCTATTGTGAATACAATATCAGTTTTCGAGTTTGTAAATTATTGCATTCCGTTTTTATTTACAGTTTGTACTTTGTCCAAACTTTTTTGGAATCAGCTTTTGTAGAAATATTTTAGTTCTTAAAATTGATGTTTCAGATATTATTGTGACATAATCAGCAACAGAATATAAATAGTGGCATTCTAAAATTCAGGCAATAGCCATTGAAAAGGAGAGACTCACATGTACTAGCCAATCCGGAGGTTTTATTCATCCTCATAATTAAAGAAATAGTGTAAACACTTTGTATGTGCGTAAGAATGACTAATAATCCTTATGTTTAATGTTTGTTGTTCTCTTCTTGTATTTCAGTTACAAGTAATTCAGTAAACAGTTCACAAAGACATTGTCTTGTATTGGAGACATCTTTTGTTAACTTGGCTCAGCTGTGAATAAATCGATAGGGTAGAGGGCTAGGGACCAAAAGATCGCCGGTTCGATTCCCACTAGTCAAGTCATGGCTGAAGTGCCGTTGAGCAAGGCACCCAAACCCAAAGCATCTCATTAGGTCTTCAGAGGAACCTCAAAAAAGGAAAAGTCATCCTCTTCACGTTCTTCCAGATCACAAGTGCGAGCTAAGGCTTAAGCAGCCCGGACTGAACTACAGTATGTGGGAAAATACGCTCAGATATAAATAGCTGAACAGGAAATGCTTTGGCAAAACAAAATCAGAACAAATGCTTCTTCAAAAATAGAGAGAACTACATTTGGCAGAAGCAAAAGCCAAATCCTTTGAAAAGAGAAATAATAATACATTTGATTACCAACTAAAGCAGAATCCATCAGTTCTGTACAGCGTCAAAATGAATCCACTTCCCAAATCAAACACCATGATGAAACAGCTTTCCAGGATGTAAAATGCATCAAGAAAGAATTGCCAAATGGTGTGGAGTTAAAACATGATGCTAGCTGTGAAACTGTATGTAAATATCTTGATGAAAGTTACCGGGAGCAATCCACAGACACCTGCTACCGAGAACACCATGCCAGGAGGACGCTGTGCCGGAAGTTGTGACACTTGGAGGTTTGTGAGCCATACCAAAGCCCATGTTCCTGCACTAAAATTAAGTTTACTCTAATGACATCAAAGAGGGAACTATTAGAGTTTGAACGTTATCAGGCGATCAGTCAAACTGGTCATTAACTTTAATAACTTGTTCTGTACGAACACAAGCTTTTGGAAGGAAAGCTGTAGATTTCAGTTCAGAATCGATAGACGGAAAAACTGACATTTCATTACCACCACTGGTTTATTGTGATTTTGTTCCGAACAACAGATTCATCATAACATCAGAGATTGTAAAGTATAATCCGTGTTTACATTCAATTGAAAACAACCTGTTTTATTCTTATTATTAGAGATAAACTTAAAGTACGTAAACAGATCAGAGGCCCGTAGAATGAACACGTCGCCTTAAAATTAGAGCTTGGAAGGGTCATAATAAAGAAGCAAAAAGGAGTCAGAATTTACGATACGGATAACTTGGAATAAACTGTGTTTGCAGAAACAAAACGTGACAAACAGGAGTTATCAATCGATGATAAATTATTCTTGACAATAATGGAAAATAAAGTCTCCCGAAATCAGCAGAACAGCTGGGTCGCAGGTTTGCATATTTGCCAAGTGCCATTTCTATTTCGTTTGCCAGAAATAAATTTACCGAATGATAGAGAAGAAGAAGATAGATAACAATCTCTTAAACAACTCTATTCACTGAAAGAGACTTGAAATAAAAGATTTGTTTGTTCTATTCACGCTAATTATGCAGGACAGCAGTTAAAGAGCGTTGCAATTTGCATTCATTCAGAGCAAATCATCCCCAGAACCTAGTTCAAATACAAGCATGGTTTGATTCTCAAGCAGAGTACAATGAAATTTCGTTAAACCAGGTGTTGTGGACCTTATTCAAACAATTCTCTGTTAGGAGAGATATTATGTTTTCATAAAGAGACAATAGCCTTAACATCAGGCACGCAACAGATGTTTAATTGTACGAGAAGTCCATACAGAGTATTTCTTTTATCTATGGGTCAAAGACAAAAACACTACAAACGGCTTAATCAATTCAATGCACGGCGAAAATGAGCAGCAGTTCGTAAAGAGTCATTTTGTATATTGACTAGGCATTTTGAATAGCAGGAGAAAATGCAGCTCAGTAACAGGCTCCAAGACCCAACCTTTTTCTACTGCGATTCACAAGCAGATCCACTCGGAAATTCGTTCATATATGTGAAACCCGATGAAGTCAAAGAGAGATGTTTAGAAAAAACTGCACTTGAATACCTCATCCAGTTACTGAGGAGCTACAGCCCAAGTGCACTAAATGCAATCAAATTAAAAGAAGCGGACATAGTTCTGCTGAAGGATTCGCTAACCAGAACGGATGAAACAAACTCAGGACATGATAACTAAAGCTTTCCTCAGCAGTAACAAGAAAATTCACAACATGAATCTGATAGAAGTTTTGGATTATTCCAAATGCCTGCCAAATGGATCTCACCGAAGGTTTATGGAATGGAATTACAAAATTAAACTGTACCGACTGTTCTTGAGTCTAAGCCACGGAGTACATCATTCACAATCAGAGTCTAAATGACTATTATTTATTATTCCTTGTTAGTAAAGTGAACAGTAACTTTCTGTCCTCTTTTTGTCCCATTTATTCTTGGCTAACCTCTTCCTATAAATAACCTGCTGCAATTTCTTGTCCCACAACTAAGTTTCCTTGCTGTCTTTCACTTGTCCAGATGACACACCAAGTTCCTTTCTGCCTGTCTGTGTAATCACTGTTGCTGCTACTTCCCAGTCATCTGGAAGCTCTTTACTACCACCAAAAGCCTTTTTCCAACTCCTTTCTGAACATTCCTCCTTTGCCAACTTCCACGCATCTTCTGTACATTTGCCCTGTTCCTCTTCCTAACCACAAAAGTCATCCTGTAAACCACCATCCGATGTTGTTTAGCTACACTATCCCCTGCCACTACCTTACAGTCTCCAATCGCTTTAAGCAACCTCATCTACACAGGATGTAGTTTACCTCTGTACTCCTTTCTTCACTCTTGTAGGTCACCCTGTGCTCCTCCTTCTTTTAAAAATATGTGTTTACCACAGCCAT
>JAOUQT010000028.1:1751788-1762192 GCA_025769995.1 Xyliphius kryptos | reverse complement strand
GGGAGGTAGTGAATGTGTCTTCCAGGGGAAAATGTTTCTCTGAGCAGATACACCCAGAACAGGGTGCCCATCCAATGCTGGGTACACACGCAGCGCAGCTGCCTGTGTTTGTGTTCTTTAGTTCAGTTAATTAACTTGCCTTCCAGTTTAGTTAATTAACTGTTCGTGGTGTTCATTGGTTTGTTTGTTATCAAGTGACAAGGACTTTTCATTTATATGCTCCTCAGTTACGGTCTGTCTTTGTCGCGTCTCATTTAATATGTTCAGTTTTGCGTGTTGGTTTATGTTTGTGTATGCAGCGTTTATCTTCGTTTAATAAACGCCATTTTGATCCTCACCTGGCTACCTGCTGCTTCCAGCTCCCCTCCGTGCGAGCGAATGGTAGCTCCCCTCTGTGTGAGCTACCTGTTTCGTCAACCAGCACGCTAACGTGACACTCACCCTATATAGGGGCAATTTTGAGTCCATGTTTTTGGACAGTGCAAGGAAACAATGCAGACACAAACTGCACCCAGATCAGGATTGGAACTCAGATCTCCAGGAATGAGAGTTAGACATGCTACACACTGCGCCACCTTGCTGCCTACTGGTGTTTAATTTACTCATACATACACATCATCCTATACCAAGTTTCTCCATCTGCATCCAAGGGAGAATGTTTCAGTCGCTGGTCAGATACACCCAGGACAGTGCGCCAATCCATCGCTGGGTACACACTCACTCAAAGCCACAAACACACACTATATGGGGCAAAATAATGCATTTAATTTACCTTGAACACATGTTTTTGGACTGTGGGGCAAAACTGGAGAACTAATGGGAAACCCATGCGGATACGGGGAGAACATGGAAACTCCACCCAGATCGCGATTTGAATCATAAATCCCCAGTGCTAAGAGGCGAACATGCTAACCGCTTAGCCCATTGATCCCCTACGATCCATTCATTCATTAATGGGGGTTCCCAATGTCCATCCAGGGGAGAACGTTTTGGGAGCTGGGTAGATACACCCAGGACAGGGCGCCAATCCATCACTGGGTACACACTCACTCACACATCCACACACTATACAGGGCAATTTAGCACATTCAATTTTCAATTTACCTTGAAGCCATGTATTTGGAATGTGGAAGTAAACTGGAGATTCCGGCGGAAACCCACGCAGACACAGGGAGAACATGGCCACTCCACCCACATCGGGATTCAAACCGGGAACCCCCATCGCTGAAAGGTGAACATGCTAACCGCTAAGCCCATTGATCCCCTACGATGTCCTTGGAAAAACGAAGTACTTCTCAACTTCCCACGTTAGATGGTTTATTCGATATCGCCATCAAACGCAAGACCCCTACAGTGTCACATTGGGGTCATTCTGAGTACCTACAAAGCCTAAAATGAGTTTTCGCTTTCCCTTGTTTTAATTGTTTGTTTGGTATCGCCATCGAACACAACACCTCTGATGGATTGGGCTCGCTGCGAGGGCCTATAAAACTGGGTGCACACTCACTAAGACACTATATAGGGTCAAAAAAATTCACCTTTAATTCATGTTTTTGGTCTGTGGAAGGAAACAAAGTACCCAAAGGAAACACACTCGGACACGAGAAGAACATGGAAACTCCACCCAGATCGGGATTCGAACATGGATCCTCACTGGTGTATGATCCATGGTTTTGGCCCACTGGGGCAGATACACACCACAAAGTGGGCCAGATATACACCAGAGTAGGGTCAGTCGAAAGTGGCTCACTTGTAGATAGCAATGCCATATCCTTACTAGATGTGAACGTGTAGATTTTTACTGGTAGACGTGCCATATGTATGCCAAACGTAGACCAGTTGTATTCTGGGCCATTAAAGCATATAGATATTATGAGATTAGGTCCATAGCCACATTCTAGTTGCATAATCATTGCAATATTTGTTTGCTTGAATCCACTGATGTGCAGGGATTGCAATACTATGTCCTTGGTTTAATACCAGGGTTATGGTTTTGAGGCGTTTTACATGTTCTCCTTAAGGCTCTTGTTTCCTCCCATGGTTTAAGACAAGGTCAAGTGAATGCAAGACCTTTATCGCCCTTAGATAAGTCAAGGGTCCAACCCACGACCCAAACATGAAATGTTTTCGACTCATGGTGTTGAATCTTAAGTGGTGTATTGTCTTTGAGGACTAGAATCCGAGCAGAATCCTCCAGAAGAATGTAATCAGTGCAGGCACACAAGTGCAGTTGTATGACGGTTTTCTCCCCCCGAGTCCCAAGACATGGTTTCAAGGTAAACTGGCTGCTATAAATTGCCCTATATAGTGTGTGTGCGTAATTGAGTGTGTGCCCACTGATGGACTGGCGCCCGGTCTTGGGTGTATCTGCCCAGTCGCGAAACCTCCCCTCCCACCCCCACGCCTTTAGTATAGGATTGAGCGGAAAATAATGAGTAAATAAATTTAATTGCCCAATCACCATATAGTAATAACCCAACCCTACTTTCCACTAATTCCCCTTTCCAGCAACATGGGAAGGTTTTCGTTCAGGTTCTACTCAAAAACACTTGAGAGACAAAAAGGAGGCTCTATGTTCTGAACATTTGCATTTTGATAACCCTATTTTTTTTGCCCAAATATGGGAATAATGAGGACTAGAGTATGACATGACTTTCTAGATCTATGTTCTAGAGGAGAAGATACCAATAAAGACATGATGAGAAAAATGGATGGCGAACCAAGTGAGGCAAGTGAGGAAAGTGAGGCAAAGAGGGGCAAAAGCAGGCGTAACAAGCTTAATGAAACATGTCAGTGTGTTATTTTCCGCTCCATACCTTAGTCATGGCCAGACAAAGCCCTCCTACGGAGGGTGCCCCATTGTTGAGAGACTAGACTAGCTGAAGTCCCAGGGGTCCAGGTCCCCTTCATCCCCCCCATTGCTGCCATTGCCAGCAGCCGTCACACAAGAGCAAGCACACCTCTTAACCTCTGTGACATTGTCTTCTTCCTCTTACAAGCCGCCCCTCCAACACTCATGTAAAGATTCGGCTCTATTTACAAATATCATTAATGCGGAGGAGGCTGCTGGTGTTTTCTGGCAGGTGGTCAGTAGGGGCATCATCCCGAGCTGTACATCACTCTCTCAGGCTCCTCTCAGAGGGATGTGGGGCCACAACCCAGGGGTCAAAGATCTCACCACAGGCTATCACTTGCTGGCAGTGGCAGTAATTAACCAGTTGACTGACAGGGAATCCACTGCAACAGGCAAAGTGGAAGAACCAGTCACATCGCTGGAAAAACGGAACGCTGCCAAAATCAACAACTCCTCTTAATTCCAGCGGTGGGTGGAGTGACATACAATACATATGTATCAAAAAAGTATATAAAACTCAAACAAAACTTATATTATGCTGAGTATTTTGTATAAACCTCTACACATTACATCTACAGGAGGTTTTGGAACCTCAGATTTAAATTCGATCTTACTGACATGTTCCCCGTGCCCCACAATCTCCATTCTAGTTCATCCCATAGATGAGGAAAAGCTTGGGTGCTTGTTACTTTACCTCCATGGCAACGAGACGCAGCAATGAAACCCATAAATTCAATTGCAGGTGGCACGGTGACGTAGTGGTTAGCACGTTCACCTTCGGGTGCCGTTTCCATGTTCTCAAAGACGTGGATTCAAGGTAAACTGGCTGCTATGAATTGCCTCTATAATGTGTGTGCGTAATGTACGCGTAATTGAGTGTGTGCCCTATGTGTGTGCGTAATGTACGCGTAATTGAGTGTGTGCCCATTAATGGAGTGGCGCCCGGTTCTGGGTTTATCTGCCCAGCCCCGAAACCTCCTCCCCCACCCCCACGACTCTAGTATAGGATTGAGCGGAAAATAATGAATAAATGAATTTAATTGCCAATTAACCATAGTGGGGCGACACAGTGGCTTAGTGGTTAGCACATTTGCCTCTCAGCGCTGGGGATTTCCGGTTTGAATCCCAATCTGGCTGGAGTTTACATGTTCTCCCCGTGTCTGCGTGGGTTTCCTCCGGGTTCCTCGGTTTCCTCCCACATTTCAAAAAACATGAAGGTAAATTGAAGGCTCTACATTGCCCTGTATAGTGTGTGTGGATGTGTGAGTGAGTGTGTACCCAGCGATGGATTGGCGCCCTGTCCGGGATGTATCTGCCCAGCGCCTGATATGTTCTCCCCTGGATGGGCATTGGGCGACCCTCATAAAGGTATAAGCGGAAGACAATGAATGAATGAATAACCATATAGTAATAACCCAACCCTACTTTCCACTAATGCCCTGTTTACTGCAACATGGGAAGGTTTTCGTTCAGGTTCTACCCAAAAACTCTTGAGAAACAAAAAGGAATTATGTAGTAGGCACTATGTTCTGAACATTTCCATAGTTGATTTTTGGAGAACCCCAATTTATTTTGCCCCGAGTGCTGAATATGGGAATAACGAGGACTACAGAATGACACACGACTTTAGAGATCTATGTTCTAGAGGAGAAGATACCAATAAAGACGTGGTGAGAAAAATGGATAGAGAACCAGGGACTCTTCAGGTTGTCTGCTGAGGAAACTCAATGCTGGGAGATGATTTGGTTGGATGATCTGCTCTATGATGCATTAATCCAATGGTATTGGTTATAACTGGTGGAAACTGAGCTGGAGTGATAGATCTCATCAAAGTATGAGGAGCATACCTATGAGCAGAGAAGGTTTAAGACCCAGAGATTTGACGGTCTGGAGATTTCCCCGTAACATGCTCATTGGATAACCTAAGTCATTTGCTTTTGGTTCCACTAAACTGAACATAAAATAGGGATCCTGAAATCCTCTCAACAGAATCTGAGGGTGGGACCACCGCAGACTGCGGGGTAACAGAACTCCTGTACAGATAACATGGTCACCTTTGAAGCATGCACTTAAAAGGGTGAAAATCTGCAGAATTAAATGGTGTCTGCCCCCCTTGCTTCTGAGGGGACGTTTTCTACTGCGGCATAAAGGGACTTGGATCGCATTGCAGCGCTGCATTCACCGTTCCACTTTGTTTTCAAATGGTTTTGTTAGTTGTGACACGGCAGTCACCCAACACCTTCTAAGAATCGAAACTGCAAAAAGCTCTTGTTCTCCGGCAGCTAACCTCGAAACACACTCGGGGGCTTGAGATTGCGGTGGCCTGTGTTGTGGTGAAATGCTTCCCCGCTGGTGAGCCACTTTTAATGGCACACGCCTCCAGGGCTTCAGTGTTTCTGCAGCCAAACATAGAAACACCATTGTCCTACGAATGTGAAATCATTTGCATATTGGTAGACCGAATAAACAGTTATATGCTGCTGTTCTCCAAACAAGCGTCTTCACTCTGAAGGGTTTCATAGCGGGATTCTATAGAAAGAATGGCTGTCCACGGCTTTGACTCTGTCCACCTGATCATCGATCCTTATTCTCCTGTTCCTCACGGTCACCTCAACTACCTGCATCCATAAACCTCCCTTCATCCTCTGCCAATAAACCTCATCGTTCCTCCAAACTTTTCCAAACCATCCATCTTCATCACTCACAATGAGAATCATAGCAGCTTCATCTCCTCCACCTTCAGCTCCATCTCCTGCCTTTTGGTCAGAACCACCATCTTAAAGCAGTAGGACATTACAGGTCTCACCATTGTCCTGAAAAAGTTCCATCAGATCCCTCCTGCAACTCTACGTCATCCACTCCACCCTGCTCGCATTCCTCTCCACTCTACGTTTCTACTACATCCTCAGTTACAATTACATTACAATCAGTTAAATGAAACATTGTACATTATCAGGGTCTTACACTGTTATTGCTGCCGGACCACCGAGCCTCGGTCCTCATTAGGTTTCCCACTTATTGCATCTCATTATCTTCTGCTTACTACTTTACTGGGGTATGTGGGGGTTCCTTATGCTCATCCAATGCCTATTCATTCAGATACACCCAGGGCACCAATCCATCGCTGGGCACACACACAGTATTTAGTGGTAAATAAGATTACATTCGGTCACGTAGCAGATGCTTTTATCCAAAGCGACTTATCCCAATTTGGTCAGAGCACAGCATCCCTGGAGCAATGAGGGTTTAGGGTCTTGCTCAAGGACCCACAGTGGTAACTTCAGTGACCTGGGAATTGAACCCACAACCTTTAGCTTAACAGCCCAACTATGGCGTCAGAAGGGGTCCAAAAGTTTTGAGAACTTAAAAACAGAATTCGTAAGCAAAAAATGTCTATTTCTTTCGCTGCACATTTTTATGCTTGCACTTCTTATTTTTTCGCTTGCACTTCTTATTTTTTTACTCGCGCTTCTCTCTATCGCCCCCTCGCGTCTAAAATTTTCTCCCGTTCGATTTTTGAATTTAGGACCAGTTTTAACTGGTGGGCGGGATCTAGACAGTAATTGGCTGCTCAAGAAAAGTCCAGCCCACCCAGCCATGCTACACATCCGGCAACGTCGGCGAATCTGCGCGAAACGTGTTTTGTTTTTGAAAAATGAATTGAGAGTTTGTTTACTTCTATCAGCTATTTTTAATTTTCATTATTTTATTTTCCAGTCACACTTTTTAAAATGTGTTCTTCCACAATTTGTCATAGTGTAGCACGGCTGGGTGAGCGGGACTTATCTCGAGCAGCCAATTACTCTCTAGATCCCGCCCACCGTTAAAACAGAGAAAACCCACGTGGACATGGGGAGAACGTCAAAATTCCACCCGGTTTCGAACCTGGATTCCCAACGCTGAAAGTTGGTACTACGTAGTAAAACTACTTTACATTTTTTAGGGGTTCGGATTTTAAAAAAAAACTGTAAAGCTGCTTAGAGACAATAAACTATTGGAAAAAGCTCCATATTATTAACCTCAAACCAAACAGTGGAGTGTTAATGTGAGGGTTAATGTGCATGTACATGAGCCTGGCTCACCTCTAGAGTCTTAAATAAGATGTATGCAACACTGAAGTATCTTTATGATCCTTGTTGCTATGATAATGCTTCTTGCCCTATTTATATACAAGGTTCACCTGCAGTAATCATAGTTAAAGTGTCCACTGGTAGACAGAGCTCACCGTCATGTCATTGGGGAAAAAGGGAGACTTCAGTGGGGACTCAGGAAGGCAGGACACAGAAAGACTATCCACTGCATTAACCTTCCACGGGTCCGCAAGAACTCTTTCTTCACTCCTCTTTCAGCGGGACCCAAGGGAGAGGAACTCTGAGCTCGGCCCATTCTCCGAGAGAACTTTGATTTCCTATTAGGTTCCTCCAACCCAGCGAGAGGGGGGAGCCAATCGTCTCACGTTCGACGGCAGGCCCCGTGCGGGACAATGGGCCAGCCTGGCCTGGATACAGGCCCTTTTGTTAGATGTGCCATTTTGTTTCTTTTTGTTTTTTTTTTGCTCCTGTCTCTCTGGCAGAGTGAAGTGCTCCCATCGCATGCTCATCTCCAAAGTGCACACTTTTAGATTGGGGTGGGGGGCAAAGTGTCCGAGAGAGGCGGCATTCCACTAAGCCTCATTGGTTCGAGGGCAAGCGAGGAGCAGGGACCTGCAAAATCAATAAAAGGTCGTTTTCTTTTTGCCTTATTAATTTCTAGTAGGTTGTTATTAAGTAATGTTATTAGGAAGGGGTTTGTTATTGTCATGGTGTGTGTGTGTGTGTGTGTTGAGGAAGCGTAGCTTCAGGGTCATTTCAGTCTACGCGACATTATGCAACATTTGAGGAAAAATCTTTTAAATCTACAGAGATACGCCAATAAAAGAATGGGGGGTGTGCGAGGTATTTCAGGTTTTAGTTTCACAACGTCCAGCAGCTTAACTTTCACAGACTGAATAAGTGTGTGTGTGTGTGTGTGTGTGTGTGTGTGTTTGTGTGTGTGTGTGTGTGTTTTCTACTTCTACATTATGACAGTGTGAAGTTTGTACCTGTGTCAGTGATAATAATTAATTCTCTTATTAACCAACGATGGAAAGTAGGACACAGTCAAAGCGTTTGTTGTACCTGTGCTTTCTGCAGTACAATGTTGGCTGTAGAACGATGAGAACTTCCTATGAATCCAGTATTTTTAATGCATTATAAACATATTCATGATGTAGATCCATCAGAATAAAGGTGACACTTTCATTTCACTCTTTGCTCTGAAACAGAAAACTAAAGGTTATAGTTGGGTGTATAAAGTGAAGCGCGCTCAATCTGCCCTCCCCACAACCCCGCGGTCACACAACTCAAACAACCAAACACTCAGATCATTCGCTTCTCACCACCAGCTTTTTTTCCACCTGCCACTAGTTTGTTAGTTGGATTATTTTAACTTCTTTGTACGGAGTGTTATCTCCTCTATCTCACATCTAAACTTTCTCTTTTGGATTCTGTCAGCTTTGGCCCCCCTGCACCACCGCCTGCCCAACCCCCTGAGTGTCTCTGACCCGAACACTTTTTCTTTTAGTAGCAGTTCTAAGGAAACACATACAAAGGAACCATTTACCCCACTGAGATTTAAATACCACAGCAAAACCGCAGAATTTCACCGGCTTTATGGATAACTCTACTACCCCCCCAAAGCTCTTATCGCACTTCTGCTGGAGAGATGCTGACGTAAACACTTGAGAACATTCCTGTTGCGTGCACTGACTTTCATTTTTAAAGTCTAATAAAATGATTTACTTATTACAATAATAAAAAAAACAAGCCTCTTTATTAAAATAAAGTCGTGTAAATTTGACTCGTAATGTAAAGCAGATGTTATGGCCAAAAAGAGTATTTTAATTCCACTGATAAATGACATTGAGCCTCAACATGACCGGAAATTTGAGAGCTGAAACCTGTTTACACTTAAAGCCTCACACCACAAACTCTGGGTGCTGTGATGGGACTGAGTTTATTTACATCTGATTTAAATGAACATATGGAGTCTATAAGACTGAGAGAGGTAGTAAGCACTATGGAAAGCGTTGCCATCTTCAGATTCTTCAGAACGGTGGATGGAAACGTCGAGCAGGTCTGCTTCAGGAGTTCAGGTACCGTCATCGCTCTCCTCCTCTTTAATTCAGATCCTGGTGACGGCAGCAGCAGCAGCACTACATTGTTGGACCTGGTTTTTATAGAGAGGCTGATTTATAAAAAACGGCCGTGTAATAAAAACACGAGTGTGCTGTGGTCATTAATGTAGAGTCATGTGACTCCACACTTCGTGTTGCTAGCGCTTTATTTCCTCCTGTTATTAAAACGCATTTCTAATTTAAAATGTTTGATTTATGTTCTGTATGTATTTGGACAGAAGAATGTTCTCCACGCTCATGTTTTATGCAAGATTGTCAGCGATGCTGCAGCAGCTCTTCATCCTCTTCCTCTTCACAGGTCAGGCTTACGGACAAGAAATACAGATTTATGAATGTTCAAGTTAATCATTCTTGTGTATTGGAGTCTTCGGGGGGCGGAGCTGCACAGACAGCATCCACAGGGTCAGGAAGGTATAGAAAGTGGGAGTGGTAGCTCAGTGGTCAGGGTGTTGGATTATCAATCAGAAGGTTGTGGGTTTAAATCCCAGGTCCACTGAAGTTACCAATGTGGGTCCTTGAGCATGACCCTTAACCCTCACTGCTCCAGGGTTCTGTTTCAACCCTGTGTTCTGATCCCAACCAAGTTGGGATACTTGTAAGTCGCTTTGGATAAAATAACTAAATGTAAATGTAGAGAGTCTTCAGAAGCACAGGCAGTCCTAAACAGGTGATGCTCATTTACATAAACTCAGAGGAAAGCAGCCTGAGCGCCACCTTAAGGTGATCCTGAGCTGCCTGTAAGAGCAAAGGTTCACTCAGATTTATTCTGGTTCTGTTCATTTATGAGGGAAGACACGTTGCTTCATCGTTATGACGTGCATGTGTTTGTCCACTAGGTTCATTGTGTTTGAGTTACAGAACATACAGGTTTTGTTTTTTAAACAGTATGTTGAAGGTGATGCAGTTTTTCTGACACACAAACCAATTAAAACTATTCAGAAACCTGTTAGTATGTTTGTATAAAAGTACATGTTCAGAGGAGCCCACTGCAGAAGAGCAAACAGAGAAGTCCATGCCCTCTGTTGGACAGAAACGTTCAGTGGTGCCTTCAGGAGCTCAGACAGAGGGAGCAGCAGCTATGAAAGAGCAGAGAGTCAGGGGTTCAGAGGTCACCAGCACTCACCCATCGAGACAGCATAGTGGGTCACAAACCAGGGTCTCTGTGTGCTCCCAGACCTCCACAGAAAACCAAACAGAAGTCCATCTCAACCAAGTGTGTAGACTTGTGGTTAAAGAACCAGCCTTGCAACCTAAAAGTTGCCGGTTCGATTCCCAGTCCCACCAAGTACTCTGGCTGAAGTGCCCTTGAGCAAGGCACCTAACCCCAATTGCTCCC
>JAOUQT010000028.1:1685868-1699706 GCA_025769995.1 Xyliphius kryptos | reverse complement strand
TGCAGCCATGCCAACATGATCACAAAGAAATGTTTCCAAAATCTTTTGGAATCTCTGTCAAGTTCTCACTAATTTTTTGCATGTTGCAAAAAAGGATGCTGAAGTTTTCTAATGGCGTGTAAAATGTACACGTGTTTCAAAGATCAAGTGTAACATAATTGGTGGAATTTAATGAACATATATTTTACTGTGCAATTCAATGACTATATTACATGATCAGAATACATGGAATAATATGATTACAAACACTGTATTTTTTAAGTTTTTTTTCAAATATATTTTTGCTTTTTCTACGAGATGCCAACATCCCAAAACAGAAATATATATTTGTCTGAATTCTGACACCGATCATCTGAAGACTTTGACAGTCACAAGGCAGCATACCCCCAGCAGACTTGAAAAGTGGAATATTGTTTAATGCGTTGCATTCTTTGCAGACATAGAAACATATTTTCTATTATTTTTTGTTGGAAATGTAATGTTTGGAAATATAAAATCATTCTGCACTGATGCATTGAGGCAGAATTCATACAAATAACATCTCAAGCCTAATATTTCTAAATAACGTTCATTACTACTGTTTGATGGAATAGAAATTAATCAGTTTTTGCAATCTGCTGGATTTGCTGATGTTATATAAAAATGTTATACTGCCTATGTGGTATTTGTCTGAAGAATGTCAAAACATTGTTTATTTTCTCTCTCACTAAACTTAACTTCCATTAAAACTGTGCGGGTGTGTGTATGCAGTGACTTATTAGCCAAAAACAAAATAATTGTTTGCTTGCCAAGATTAACTAAATCTTCCATTTGGAAATTGTATTTTATATATTTCATCATTATAAGTAATCAAAGCATGGACAAAGCAAAGTGTTTATCAGCCACTGTGATTTCTGCCTGATTTAGAATAGAAGCTAGCATATTACTGCAGCAAAAGATATAAACAATAGCCTACATACTCTTCTGATCATTGTCCACATTACCCAGTCCACTTGTTGGCTTGATGTTCAGCTTAAGATTTTCAGATCTCAAATCTTTTATCACCGCATACCAAGTTATCACAAATTTGAATCAATGCTTCTTCTTATTTATATCCTACTTCTTCTGTCGGCCTCTCACTGCAAAAAACTTCCCTTAGTCCGGTTTCAGCTTTCTTGGAGCAATATATAAACAACTTTTTTTAGATTGTCTGCACAAAAAGGTCGCACAGGAGTATCCTTCAAATATGCTCTATTTTCGTTGCATAAACGCTGCTCAAAATGCTAAGTACCTTGCAGCCTTCTACATAATTAAACATGATATCAACCAGGTTTATTCTAAAAATGGAAGGAAAACGCATGGCTGATTTAGTTCTGTCATCCCTGACACTGGGCAACAGCATGATTGTATCACACTGTACATGTCTTCACAAGCTACCAAACACTGACCATTCTGAAGGATCTTTGCTAACATGGGCAACTTAATACAACCTGCTTCACTGCGCTACAGTCTGCCACTTGTTTACTCCAGGAGCACAGTAACACGGCTATTCCTGCTCTATGACCCCGTCTTCTAGGCTGAAGTTGTGCCCTGGAAATGTGATGACCTGGTATATTTTAGTTAGGATGCTGCATTAGTTATGTCAGACGAGAAATGTGTCTGTATGCGTAAAAAAAAAACACACTTTTACTTTTGCTGCAACAGATTCTAGTGCAGAAGCTTGTCAAACTATAGAAATGTGGATGGGCGTGGGACGGCAGAAGATGAAAAAATTCAGTTCACCTGCTTTGCTATATGATGCGAGTTTGCCAGAATATACAAATTCCCTTCATCAAACTTGCCAGTGTTTCGTATTTGAATTGTAGTATGTCAAGTTCATGCTGCACACTAATGTGACAAAGTCATAAGACTTTGCCAGTTTAATAACATACTGAAAACTGACAAGATGCAAAGGTGTATGTGTCTACCACTTAATCCTTGCATTTTCTAGAGTTTAAGCATCATTAAAAGATAGGAAATTTAAAGAAAATTATTCAAATGTGCCCCTGGGGCCGCAAGGGCTATTCTATTCTATGCTATGCTATGCTATTCTATTCCTTTCCCTAACCAGTTACTTAGGAACGCCAGATATTTTACATTACAACTATATTAAAATCAGAGTTGGCTGTTTTCCATTAGTCGTAGAATGCACCAATAGTCATTTTAAGAAATGAAACAAGACCATTTATAGCCTATTTATTTCAACTAGCTCCATTACAGACTACAAAATCCACACACATCAGCTAAATTAAGTAGAGAAAACTGCATACTGAGAGAAATGTAAGATCGGAACAACTCTTTGTGAATGGAAATAATATTATGTAAACTAATAAGTCTGCAAGCATCAGCAAATAGAACTGAATAATTTCTAAGACATTTTGAAACTAATTGGAGAGTACAGCCATTAAGGAACAGGAAATGCATTGTGTCTGTATGCACAACTAAATAGTCTCAATAAATAAAATAAAGGCTGACTGTAATAGCATCAGTGTAGACTGCATAAGAGCATAAAGAGCATTTACTGATTCTTTTTCAGATGCTAACTCCCCTAAATGCTAAAACTGGCCCCGGCAACAAATGAGCAACTTAGAGGTAAATATATCCATAACGGGGGTCTTTTACAACATTTTACATCAACACAGGATGTTGTTAGTGAAATTTCAAGAGATTTGGTTATATGCTGGAATGTGTGTACATACCCATGAGGTTTGTCTATCAAACTACCAGTTGCCTTCAACCATGCTCTTTAAACTAATATCAAATAAGCCTTATTTGATTATATAATGCATTTACTCAACTACCGATGAGATCTGATGGACAACTCTCAAAACAATGGAATGCTATTTTGTTAAGTTTTAAATATTTAGATTAAAATCGAATCACATATGAGTTAATCCGTATAGTTCAATATAACGTCGGTCCACCCTTTGCAGCTAGAACAGTTTCAACTCTTCTGGAAAAGTTGTCCACAAGGATTAGAAGTGTGTTTATGGGATTTCTGACCATTCTTCCAGAAGCGCATTTGGTCACACACTGATGTTGGACGAGAAGGTATGGCTTTCAGTCTCCACTCTGATACATCCCAAATATGTTCTATCGGGTTAAGGTGTAGGCCAGTCAAATTTATCCACAGCAGATTCTCTGATCCATGTCTTTATGGACCTTCCACCTGTGGCCATGGAAGTTATTGGAACACCTGATTCCAATAATTTGAATGGGTGGACAAATACTTTTGAAAATATAGTGTATATGTATATTTAACATTAACCAATATTAAACTAAAAATTGCTATTTGAATTTTGATGTGATGATATTACCAACTTTTGCTAAAGCAATAATAGATCTGCGTAAGATTATGACAGGGAATACAGTCATCAGAATCAATCAAACAAACTATGACAAGGTGTGCGCTTAAAGAACAAAACACACATTGAAACACATGCAGACACATATCAGACGTAGAGAATGAGACATTTTACCATTTCATACAATATATGAACTCATTTTGATCTCGACAGCAGTAACACATCTCAAAAAGTTTCAGAGAGGGTCATGTTTACCATTGTGAAACATCCGTTTTTAACACCAGTCTGTAAACATCTGGGAAGTGAAGAGACAAATTACTGGAGTTTTTTGAGAGGATTGTTGTCCCATTTTTGTCTGAAGTAGGTATTTAGCTGAGCAATATGGGTTATATATTTTCTAATGGTCATGCTGTTGTTATGTGTGCAGTATGGTTTAACATTGGTCTTTCCTGAAACATGTCATTTAAAATATACTGTTCAACATTGATAATGTCTTTCCTGATGTGTTAAGGCACACAGGTTTTAAATGAGCTAATATTTTTATGAAATAAAAAAATGTCTTAGTCGAGTTCTCTATTTGAAAAAAATATTCATGATCGTCCACAATGTTTGGAAAAGGGGTTGTATATAATTGTCATGTTATGTCATCAGCAAAAATGTGCTCCATGAGATCCGGATGAAACCCATGTGAACACAGGATAAACATGCAGTCCAGACAAAATAGATCCCATGACACCCCACTCAAGAATCAAACCTGAGACCTTCTTGCTGTAAAGCAACAGCGCTACACACTACAACATTGTCTTTTCATATCGTCAGATACTATAGAATATGACAAATGGCTCATTCGAGGTTTTAAAGTCTTATACATTAATAAAAATATAATTACGAATACTATATTTCATGTTTGGTAATGGATCCGCCTTAATCGTTCATGCTGCACCTTTAATAAAATAGAAAATTGCAGAGAAACTATAAATCTCCACTTCCTTGCTACTTGGACTTAAATTAATAGCTTTTCCCTTTTATAACACAGAATAAAACTCTCCTTTCAGGTACCTTCATTTTATGTGTTAAATAACAAGCTTATTATTATATTTCAAATAATATGATTTAAAGACTTAGTATTATTATTAGACTGTTAATGTAGAGTCTGTGAGATTTCTGGCCCCAATGGCAACCATGTGCTGCACACAATCTTTCAACTGGTCACATGCTCTAAATCAGGTAATGCACTTATCGGAGTGGTAAGGTGAATGAATTTACAAATGAACCTGGTTAGCGGCTGATGGATTTGGTGGATATCTAAGTTCTGTTTTCCCTTTGTTCTCTTGACATTATATTTATTTATTTATTTATTTAACGTCATCCTCAGCACCAGTGTCTATTCTAATGACAGGAACGCGGTCATACTCGTACACAAGTTTCATATCATACACAAAGTCAAATAACAATACACAAGTTAGTGACAATTTAGCATTTCCAATTTACCTAGCGTGCATGTCTTTGGACTGTGGGAGGAAACCGGAGCACCCGGAGTATCCAATGCATATTTTATAGTCATCATCAGGATAAACTTGCACGCACATTTCCTAGTCCAGTAGAAGTACTTAAAGAAAGCAACCCTTACAAAATACAATTGATACAACATTGCTCATCAACACATTGAAAATCCCATGATTACATGTATGCTGCTGAAAATCAGTATTTGTCCTAATGCTTAAAGATTAAGGCGGTGTGTAAGTGCTTGCATTTTATAGTACCTCTGTGAAAAGATGTCTCTGTAAGGGCTGCCATGTTGCATGGCAATGCCGTATCCTCTGTCTGGTGCGCTGTTGCTCACAGTGTAGAAGGAGCAGTCCTCATCGTTAATGGCCATATACTCCAACACAGCTGCATCCCACACAAATGCAAAGCGGCCGTACTTTACCTGAGAGTAAAAAAGGATAAAATTATTATTATCAAAGACAGGCCCTCCAGTTAATATGCATGCAGGTAGCCGAATATAAAACCAAAGCTAAAATGCAAACAGGTGCGTAATGTATTAATGAGGGTACTGCAGAGGGAAAAGAGGATTATTTTAAAACATCTGCTTTGATGTTTTAATAAAATATACATTTATATCCATTACCTGTGTCCCAGTGCCTTATAATAAGGTTAAGAATGGATTTTGCTTTTGCTTTACTCAGGTTGCTTTTGTTCCTGGAAGTAATTGATTCAGGAACAACTATCTAAGTTTAAGAGTTTTAATTTTAAGTTTTAAGTTTAAGGGTTTTGATTTTAGCAAACCAGAAAAATACACAACAACTACTCTCGACTGAGAATGCTGTGCATGCAAAGTACAAATTGAGACTTCAATCCTTTCTCATCAGCATCACAGCCTAGCATGCATCCTATACTGATTGCATTCCTGTAGACAGAATGACAGTCATTAGTTTGCAGTATGTAAGGTACTGCCTTAAGCCAGTGGTGTGAGGAGAGAGGTCCTCTCTCTTCAATGAGAACATTTCAAGGTTAGATTTTATGCAAAAATCAATGGGCCCTGACACTATGGCTTCTTTTATAGCGCATCTAGATCTCCTGGGAAGTCACTTTGAATGCTTTGTGGTCTGGTATTTTCTGGGAATGATCTAAAATTAATGTAAGATTAACGATTATTGCTCCACTTAAGTAATATTTAAGTAAGAAAAAGGATCCAAAAAATGCATTTTATTTCTAAGCCATGCATCTGAAGTTTAAACATTTTCATGGTCCACGCATAAAATTTGCAAATGTCTGAAGTCAGGCTGCTTCAGAGATAGAAAGAAATCAAAAATAAGAGAGAGAGAGTGAGGAAGAGAGAGACAGACTCTCAAGTACATCATAGATAAATGCCAATGCAATAATATCATATTACACACCAACTTACCAGCTCAAACATGTATTGACTGGATGCTATGTATAATTAGTTTTCTCATGCAACCATGACACTTACATAGTGTGCATCAGCAGTTTAGAAATTTTGGGCCTACATGCATATTTGCAATTTCTTTTTCTATGCTGTAGCTTCCAGGTATAAGTCCTAAATGTACTGCAACTTAAGAAAACCCATGAAAAGAAAGAAGACAAATTTTAAAACACATGCACGCCATTTAGAAAACACGATTGCAAACACACTTCCAGAAACACATTACAGAAAGGTGCTGCAATTACCACAGGTGACAATGGAAGTGTTTCCTGGCGGCACTTAAAAGCGATGAACACGTCTAGACACACTTTTTTTTTGTGGCTCGAGACTTTATTGGAGCTGGTTTTACTCCACAATGGTGAGTTAAAATGAGCTACAATGCGAATGTGCTTATACAACAATTGTGATTGCATGGTGATTGTCCTTTTGGTTATTATTAACCTGTCACTTTAAAATCCAGATGAAACCAACAAAACTAATTAGTGCAAATATAATAGAAGTAGTTAGTTTCAGAACCTGTAATGAAGGACAAGCAAACAGAGGCACAATCCCTTACAAACTCTACTGATTGTGCGTACCTTACATGTATGAATTCAACATATTTACTCTTACTGTTCTGATATAAAGATGCACTAAAAGAGAGAGCTCTGCCGCACTTAATGGCTTCGACATTTTACACAACTTCGATCTCTTGTAATTGTGAATTTTTGAGACAGTGAGATTTGTACACTACACAACCGTTCAACGAGAGCAGGTAAAACATTACATGACCTTTCCGGGAAAAATCACAGATGAGATTTTCTGCTATGGTTTTGTCCCGAAAACACACGCGAGAAGTGACAAGGATGATACCATGCGTTAGAAAGGTTTTTTTTTCCTTAATAACATGGATTTGGATGTCTGCAAGAATCGAGCAGTTCAATTTGGTTGGGTGTTGATAAGCTTGAAAAAAGCAAAAAGTGTGTTGGGACGCAGGGCCGGGAGGTATTGTCTGTTCGGCTCAGAGAGGTGGAAGTAAATAAATATACATTTTACAGTAAAAACATAGTTTTTATGGCTGAGCCTATCACAGTGTGCTCAGACAGAAACTATGAGACTATATTATGGGAACTCAGCATGAGCTGGCACACATGACCCAGCAGGTTTGTGCTTGCTCTGGTTTTTCCTTCAAAAAAGAAATCAAGCACAAAGACCATTAGAACTGTACAAAACAATGTGACATTTCTATAATAAATAGAAAGCCAATACCAAACTCAAGTGTAATCATGTGATTTATTATTTTTACTTGAAAAGTCTCTTTGTACTCTCATCTGTTCGTAATGGTTCGTAATAGATGAGTACAAATAAGCATAAAAATTACAATTGTTTCTTGGACAAAAATATTTACTCATGATTATGAGTTATAAATGCACAAGCAATCAGATAAACGGTGATTGTGTAAACCTGGATCTGAAAGAAACAGTGGTTCACCAGTCACCGATCTCACAGAATGTCATTTCTTCAGGGCCACCATAGAGATGAACAATTTATTTACCTGTGTTTAGCTCTGTAAAGCACAAGAACTAGGTATATTATTGTAATTCTTATTGTACATGTTCTGGCAATGTCAAAACTGTAGGCAGGCTTCCTTCTTTACTCTCTATAAATGATGCTGTTTAGAGTGCATTTAGGCATACCAATGGCAGTTTCTATTGATTTCTCTTTATTTTACCTCAAGAGGCCCGAGTGGAAGTCATGCAAGTAGCACAAATGCTCCAAATGACTTTGAGTCAGTCTGGACCACAGAAAAACAAACTAACCAAAAGACCAGGACACAGAGATAAGAATGAAAGAGCGAGCATTGTTGTAAGTTCTTGAGGCATAGAACATTAAAAAAGATGACAATGAACAGGTCTCAGATTAAAGGTGGTGCAGCCAGCAACTAGGACACACTAATTCTCATTGTGCTGAGGTAAAATGTAGAAGATTTCTCATCAACAAATGCACATTTCAGTCATATTAGTATTTCATAGGTTAACATGAACACACACACACACTTTTTGCTACAATAATACAAACACATAAAAGATGCATGAAATTCTTTGAATAAAGTTTTATAATATTTAACTATATATATGTGTATGTATATCTGTATATATATATATATATATATATATATATATATACATTTGGAAAATTTCTAGGAACCAGTGTGAGTCTAACAAACTATTCAGCTAATTAGCATCATTACTGTATATTTACAAAGTCTGTCTAGTGTCTCCACAGTGGCCAACTTAAAAATAAAATGCCAGAATGAATATAAGTCAAAAGGTTAATTAAAGGAAAAGGTACAGCTCTATTCTCGATGTGCATGATATTCTGATTTAAGAGGCCAACATCAACAAAAACAATGATAAAGCACTTCATTATCAAACATCATCTATGATAGGTATAATAATAGTAATTAACACTTGTCTTTGTTTTAATACACTGGCATTTGTGTTTATGCCACTGTTTTTTATGTGTGCTTATTGAAAGTTCATCAGCAAACATAAATTAGCTTTAGTGTCAACATATTAGCTGAACACAAGGGCATATTAGTTAATAAAGGAGCATTCAGCCACGCTGTGAGCCAGCCAGACTGTGTATGAAGCTAGTTATATAAACCATATAAACTAGGTCTCGTGCTCACTGATATACCATTCATACACAATGAGGTATATAATATTAAACACCAAAGTAGATACCATAAGTATGTAGAAGTAGATAAATTACAATTTAAGCATTATCCACATTCCTCCAATGAATGTGATCACAAAATTCAGTATTGTTTAATATATAATAAGAATATGCAGATGTGCCTGCATCGTTAACAAGAAGTGTAGGCTAGAAAGGTAATTTTCAGATTAGTGCAAATAAATAAGAACAATAAGAAAAAAATGAGAAAAAAGTGAGAACAAATCTAGTGAGACTGCTAATTAATAATAATGTACACCTTTGACCAAAGTGACTAGCATCCTACATGTTAGGCTCCTATGTGCTCCTAAGACTGAGACTTATAAATTTACAAAAAAAAAAAAAACTGTTGTCAGAAGCAAATGGTTTTAGATCCCACATGCATAAACTGTAGATGCCATTGCCCTGATATATAATATATCATAAAGGAATATCACGCAATTTCACTATTACAAGGTCCGTAGTCAAAGGGGCATTAGTGGGTCAGTGGTAAAGTCTCGGGGTTACTGATAAGAAGGTAAGCGGTTAAAGCCTCAGCATTTCCAAGTTGTCATTGTTTGGTTGTGAAGCAAGGCCCTCATGAGTCTCTGCTCTTATGGAGCCCATCCATTCGCCTGGACCTCGAAGTTCCTCAAAGATCCTTGAAGAAGTTGGCAAAGAAATATGCAAAGAAAAGACTTTAAGTCGTGTCATATGCTGTCATCAACTCGCAATGGTTGGTTTCTCTGTTAAGTCAGATTTCCTTAATGCACTCTGTTTTGATTGACTGTGGATTATTTCAATCTGGCCCCTTGATAATCCTGTCCACATTGTGATGTTGTACTCCCTGGTTTTTCTTAATCTTCCACATCCATATATTCTGTCATTACTGTGTTGTTATCACATGACCCTGGTAACATAACTTGTGGGATTTAATGTAGTTCAATAACTAATTTTCCTTACTGGCCATCTTGTAAGTTTGTATAAAAGTTTATATTCTCTCTATCTCTATGTTTATTAGAAGACTGATGCAATCATAAATTGATCCTGAATGAAACATCATCGGATGACTTGGGTTAATAAACTCTAAGTTAATAAACTCAAAGTTAATGAACTCTAATGATCCGAAATTCTTTAAAATAGTAAAATAAAATACACAATTTTCATGATGTTCATTTCCACATATTACTAGGTGAATCCATAGTCCCACCCGTTGTACAGCATGAGATATGTGTCCAAAATTGTCCTTTGGTTCTAACTGCATAATCCATATCATACTCTTTATTATATTTTTATTTCTGCCAGGTTCTCATCTGCAATAATCTGCTCCTTCTGCTTGCCATGGATGGATGGAATCAGTCAGTCATAATGAGAGCTGTTTTTGTCGAATTTCCAGCCAGAAAAATAAATATATCAATTCTCCACAAGGTGAGAGAGAGAAACAGAGAGAGAGAGAGTATGTAGAGAAAGTAAGAGAGCTGTAGCAGTAGTCTTCCTCGGGTCTATTCCATAGAGGCCTGATGTGCGACTATATGAACAATCTGCTTTTTTTAACGTCTCCTTAGGGAATCAAAGGGATCTGCTTCGAAGCCTATAGTCTACCCAGACTAATAAAATAATGAAAAGCGGTTTATTTTAATGACTCTTTAAAAGGTATAAGTGCATTACAAAAAACAATATGACCATATTAGAACCTTTTGTAATAACTATTAGGAAAACAATGTCTGTCTTTCCTGTATATCCATAAGCCTGTTTATTAAAGATCTAAAAAATGTCTAACCATACCATTTTTCTTACAAATAAAAATAAATGAATCATAATAAATAGGGCATTTTAACAATTTTCTAAATGTTAAAGAAGCTTCAGTTGACTATATTTAACACAAGATCTAAAAATATACTACAGTAATTACCTCAGTATTAAGTGGCATTAGGTAGTGAGAAATATTAATTTTCTTTTTACTAACTAGGGTGTTTTGATATGATCGGTGGAAGAGTTTTTCACCACTTCACAGCAGCTTATAAACTAAAGGCACTGTCAGGCATTGTAATGAGTTATAGACCTGGTAACCTGGAAGGTAATTTTTATATGCCACGTGAATGAAGTTTGCCATGGCATCCGACTATATGACGTATCTTGCCCCTCTTTATAAATGCACATCTGGTCCTCTCCTCTGTCTACTCAAGTATTCTCTGCAAATAAATGAAAAAGTACAAATAACTATGATAGAAATTCTGCATTGAAAATGAGTCTACATATAAGCCTCTGTATTTCTTTGATCTTTGCCGCCAACTCACTGGAGGAATAAATAATCCTTCTCAAAAGTCTGCGAGTGGGAAGAAAGATGATCCAGGAGTGTTTCTCTCTCAAGCTATGGCACAAAAGGCCTTTTACACCACAAAGAGTATAGACATACTGTATTGCTGTAAGCTATAACTACGAGTTTAAAGCATAATGACCCCATTGTGTTCTTCTACTTTTCGTCCTTCCTGCTGCTTTAAAATTATTATCAAATATAATGCAGAAGTTGAGCTTAAGGTTATTTCATTTGGCATGGGAAGCATATTGCGTGTCATCCTTGTACGGGGCCATGCTGATCTTCACTGTGTCATACCAATTTTAGTTCATCGCTATAGGCTCAGTTTGTCCTGCTCTTCTAATGTCAAACTATATCAATTTAAGCTGCTATGT
The DNA here is from genome assembly GCA_025769995.1 of Xyliphius kryptos. Taxonomy (NCBI): domain Eukaryota; kingdom Metazoa; phylum Chordata; class Actinopteri; order Siluriformes; family Aspredinidae; genus Xyliphius; species Xyliphius kryptos. The sequence goes on along the minus strand of JAOUQT010000028.1, from coordinate 1,688,051 downwards.
AGGACAAGACCAAGAGTAATTGCAAAAAGGTTTTACTTTAAAAGATGTACAATTCATTTGGAAAGTATTCACATAATTTCTCCACATTTTGTTATTTTATAACCATATTACAACATGGAATATTAAATACCTTTCCTCCCTCAAAATTCTATACACAATAGCAATGAAGACAACGATTATTAACATCTTGTGTTAAAGGACCTTTGGAAGCAATTGCAAAGACTTGATATATGACACTACAAGTCTTGTCCTTGCTTTGGGGCAGTTCTATTAATTTTCTTTGCATAACCATTGTCAGGTTTCTCCAGAATTGTTCAATCAGGTTCAAGTCTTCGCTCAAGGACATTCACTTAGTTGTCCTGAAGCCACTGTTTTTGTTATCTGGTTGTGTTGTTAGGGTTGTTGTCCTGTTGCTGCAAACATCTTTTACTTTACCATTAATGGTAAGAAAACATCCCCACAGCATGATGCTGCAACCACCATGCTTCACTGTCAGAATGGTATTGAATAGGTGATGAGCAGAACCTAGTTTTCTCCAGATATGATGCTTGAAATCCAGGCTAAAGAGTTCAATCTTTGTTTTATCATACCAGGAAATCTTTATGTACATATTGAAAAACACCAGGTGGGCTATTATGTGTCTTTTGCTGTGGTGTGGCTTCTGTCCTTTTCCTCTACCATACAGGCCTGTTTGGTGGAGTGCTGCAGAAATGGTTGTCCTTCCAGAACACACTGCTAATTATGTGACCTTTTATAGACAGGTGTGTTTCTTTACGATCTCCAGTCAAGTTTAAATTGGAATCAAGTTGTGGAAACATCTGATGGATGAAGTATAAACAGGAAGCAGCTATACTCAATTTTGACAGTCATGTCTGTGAATATTTATGTATGTTATATTTTTGTGTTTTATTTTTTAAAATAATTTGGAAAATCTTGAGTTGAGTTAATACCACAATTGTCTCACTAGTATTCAGACCTAAGAGGTAAGCAACTAGTGATGTATATCTGAAATGATAGTGTTGTGTAGGAGTTACTGAGACATTTCTCACAAAATCAAACAAACTGAGAAAACAAAAAATGAAAAGTCAGATATGGACAATTGAGCATGTTCAGATTTCTGACATGGTTAAAAGAGATGGTCGCAGTGATGGCTTTGAATCAAAACCTTTGTATTGATATTTTGCAGTGTGCTCCAGAAAGCAAATGCAAAAAGCAATATGATGGTTAGTGCAGGTTTCATGTGGATCAGTATTTTATGGCTCCCTGTGCATCTCTGCTGTTTCCCGGAGTGATGACAACAACAAAGCACAGATCACAGGTGTCATCAGCCCTCTGGGGAAAAAGCAGGCATGCTTCCCTCAGAAAATAACATATACAAGTTTTCAACTCAGAGAAATACAAGGATGTTCAGACATGCTATCTAGTTTTCACCAAGGTATACAATTTCACACAAATAAACAGGCACAAAAAGGTACAGAAAAGTACTTCTGAAGCTGATTCCTTTACTTGACACACACGTACACACAAACACACACGTACACGCATGCACAAATACACGCACAGACACAAAGATGAAAGTTTCTTGTATTATTATAATGCAATCACTATTATAATCATAGACCAAATGAAAAATAAATACAGAATGCCAATCAAATTAAATAATCTAAAAAAATTCAAGAATAGTATCGCTGATGTTCTCTTAAATCTGCTACCAAGCTGCTGTTGAGTTTTGCCCATGTCTGTCGAAGCTTATCTGTTAATCTCCTGGAATTTGACTGAACCAAACATTTTCTGGAATACATTTGGATTTTGCTTTATATAAACTTTAATAATCGGTATAAACATTTTAAAGCCTCGTGCTTAAGCTATATTCACTGACAGGCTATTAGTATTTTAGCATTATACTCTAAAATATAATGTGTTCAAAAAGTAAAAACTCCCCACATACTTTAGTGACACACGGTGGCGCAGTGGGTGATTCTTTTGCCTCGCAGTAAGAAGGACTTAGATTCGATCTCCGAACCGGAGATGCTAAATTGTCCATAACTTCTGTCCTGTGTAGCTCAGTGTTTAAAAGGACAACTGACAGGAGGATTGTGAGTTAAAATCGTACCACTGTCAACCGCTGGAGTGTCTATCAAAAAGGCCTCTAATAAAGTCGCTCTGGATAATATATATCTTAG
>JAOUQT010000028.1:1581025-1594202 GCA_025769995.1 Xyliphius kryptos | reverse complement strand
AAAAAGACTATTCACACCAATTCAGTCAGTACTACAGAACAGTCACATGTTCCCACAGCAAGAGTGTGTGTATTAGAATCATCCACAGTAAAGTTAAGGCTAGTGTTATTTATCGTGTTCACAGTAAATTACGTGTAAATATATTCTTTATTTTAATTAACACCGGGTGCATTCAGATGTTGGATGCTTTAATGTAACCCCAGTTAGCTGTCATTAGCATTTACAGCTCATACAGCAAGGATATGATAATAAACATACAGACAATATATGATCAGGCACTTTCTTGTATGTTTCAGTAATATTTACAATGAAAACAATCACCAACCTCTTGGTAAACTTGATAGAAATCTGTGTGCCGGTTTGTGTTGGTGCACTTTGTCGGCACATTGTCAGCTGGTGCACAACGGCTTGTTCATGTCTTTTCACTTTTTTGTTTGTATTTGCTACAAATCTGAAGTATTTCCACAAAGAACCTCTGCTACTTTCCTTGTTTATCAAGACTACCTCCGAACACACTGCTTTCATGTAAGCTTCTATTTATGTATTACAAACCGCTCCGTGCATTACGGAAGCCTGGACGGACTAAAGAAGCTCATTTAATATCAATATAATCAATACTAAGGGAATTTTTAACACTATCTTCTATGATTTTGAACCAGTCTTCTCATTCTCCTCTGACCTCACACAGCAACAAGGCACTTTCGTCCACACAACTGCTGCTCACTTGATATTTTCTCTTTTTTTCGGACTATTCTTTGTAAATCCTAGAGATGTTTGTGCGTGATCCCATTAGAGCATGAGCTTTGGAAATACTCAGACCAGTCGTATGGCACCTACAACCACATTCAAAAGTCACTTAATTCACTTTTCCTCCAGCAATTTGCGTTGACCACCTCATACATAATTGCATTGAATTATGGCCATGTGCTTGGCTGATTAGAGTTTTCAAAATCATTCTTTATGCTTAGTCGAGGTATTTGTAACACCAAGTATAATATTCATATTGTCCCATCCATTATGAACAAAATTAATGATTTAATAACTAGCTATAATATTTTGTTGGCAATATTTTGTTTAGCTCACAGTGCCACAGTACCATCTGACATCAGAATCCTGCCTTCAATTTCAGCTCTTTGATAGAGGAGGGATTCTGTGCAGATGAAAACAAGGGAAGATGATTTGAATCAGCATTCAAACATACTGAGTAGTGTGGGATGTTGTCTTGAAATTCGGCAGAGCACATGCAATATAAATAAGTAGACAGAACATGCAGCTCACTCTCTCCAAAGTCAGAACAAGACCTGTGTTGCTGCCCACTCCTTAGGACTGTGACATTTACAGTCTCCAACACTGAACTGCGATAGCCGAGATGTCTCACAAATACAAGCTGATAACACTAATGATTTATTCATTTATTTATTAGTATTTTATTATTAGAGATCTGGAGCCTATCCGGGGTAACACTGAGCACAAGGTACACTTACGCTCTAGATGTTAACACTGGTCCACGACTTTATAGTAGCCAGTCCATATAATAAGATGACTTCGAACCTGAACCGTTTATTAATTCATGCAATATATTAATACTAGAAAGTACAAAACACTCAAACAACGACAAAGCCATTTTAATTCTAATAGGTTGTTTTCACTGAGGAACAAATAGTGTGCACTTTTACTGCTTTTACATTTTCTGAGTAATACACATTTTAATATGGTGCTCCTACTGATAATGTGCAAAGGTTAACAGGTCTTCCCCTCATTGTTTCTAATTAACATACTGGATTAAGCCTAAATCATAGAATATTGTTTCTCTGAGACTGGCCAGCATCGATGGGTCGAAGGCACAGATGACCTGTTCATGTTAAAATATGCTGCGGCTGATTTCCTTTTCCGCAGGTCATGAAGCATGCTCTATTAACAGCTCCCAGATGATCCTGGTATCTTAACCTCCATGCAACTTGTTGCCAAGTAATTGAACTCACAAATAGCTAAAATTTCCATCTAGGGAAAAGAACATGTGCTTGACACATTGATCTCTGGCTGGACATTGCCTATAATTTGGTCAGATTTTCAGCTACAACCTTGAAAATATGCATACTGAGACGCAGGATGCACAAGGATGCACCGGCACAACAAACTCACAGTTTCTGTAAAAACTGCACTTTCCAGTGCATTGTAAATATTCTCCAACATATGGCCATGCAAAGAAAAAAAATAATAATGACTTTACTGTGAGCAGAATATTTAATGAAGGCTAGCGGTTTTTTAAATACACTGCCAATTTTCTAGTCATTTAATGTAGTCTATTCTGCAACCATGTGTCTACAAAACATCTCTGTTAATATCATTCAAAAACCACGTACCAACTTCCTTCCTTTTAGAGTCCGTACTGCCAGTAACCTTATCTACCCCTCTCTGCTGTCCCAGCCTCAATCAGCAGTGGTGGGTGGGTTATGGAACTGCCAATCTGCCGTGAACAAGGCTGATTTCTTCACAGCCTTGGCCTCATATTACACCATAGACTTCCTGGCACTGACATATGAGACCTGGATATCCCCCCAGAACTCATCCAAGTTTGGCTGCCCCTAGCCTCTGCCTATGCATTTTCTTATAGTCCACAAGAAACTGCGGTTGGTTGCTGTCAAAGAAATGATGCTACACACCTCTCGCATGGGCACATGTAAACATGTCATCATTTGAATTTCACGCAGTTGCTTTTACATCCCCAGTTAATCATCTTATTGTTGTTATTTATTGCCCTTCCTAAAATAATTGGACTCATTCTTGAGCCTTCTACCCGCTGACAACACCCGTCTCACAGTTCTAGGAGACTTAAACCTCTCTGGAGACAAGCTCTGCTCTACTTGCGTCTCTTCTCTTCTAGACTATTTCTTTCGGTTGGCAAACAAAACTTCTTTAACACACAAGGGAGGAAAAGTCCTGAACCTTGTCTTTACATGACCTTCTCCAGGTTCTAAGATCTTGCTTACACCAGTTTACACCTCTGATCATCACTTGGTAACATTTACAATTCTTCTACCCTTCCAACCTAACACTACCCTTCCGCCTCCCTTTCCTACCTGGCCTAACCTTCACTCTATTTCTACTTCCTCTATAGGTTCCCAAACTCTATTATCCCTTTCTGACCCTGAATCTCTTGACTCTGCTAAAGACAGTGTCATTTCTTCACTTCCCTCTTCCATTGACCTCATATGCCCCCATATCTTTTAAACAAAAGAATTCTTTTAACCCTGTTCCTTGGCTTCCTGATGTTTTATGCAGCAACAAGAGAGAACTGAGATTAGCCGAGAAAAAGTGGAAAAAATCACTACATGAGGTTGATCTTGCTCAGTACCACAACTTCCTATCCAAATTGTCTACAGACATAACCACTGGCAAGTTTTTACAGAGAGACTCTAAAGAAATCTTCTGGGGACCCTCGGAAGCTTTAAAACATCTTACTTCTGAACCCACTGGCTCCTTTGCCTCAATCCTCAATGTTTGTTGAAGACTTTGCATTTCTCTATAACAAGAAAATTGCTGACATCTGCCAGAGCTTCAGCTCTTACTCATAAGGTAAGCCCTATCCCTCATATAATTCTTTTCCTCCATTAAAGCATTTTCTACTCTCTCAACAAATGAAATTCTACAAGTGACCCTGTCCTGCAACCCCACGAGATCTGCTACCTTTTTCAGTGTTTCAGACTTTTTCACCCGACCTCCTACCATTCATCACCTACATCATCAACAATTCTCTGTCATCTGGTCATGTGCCTTCCTTATTCAAGAGTTCAAGGATCACACCTTTCTCGAAGAAATCCACTCTCGATCCTTCTGATGTGAAAAACTACAGACCGGTATAACTTCTCTCTTTCTCATCTAAAGTTTTAGAACGCACTGTATATAATCACCTATCTCTCACAGAACAACCTTCAAGATAAAAACCAGTCTGGATTCAAAGCAAAACACTCTACTGAGGCAGCCCTTTTGGCCGTCACTGAGAGTTTGCATACAGCTCGATCAGGAACTGTTTTTCTACCTCGCTGACAGCTTAAATCAGATATTGTGGAGAAGATCTATGTCCTCGTCCCACAAACTGACCACTGGTGTTCCACAAAGCTTAGTGCTTGTTCCTCTTTTGTTTTCACTCTACACTTGCTCTCTCAGTGAGGTTATAACCTCACATGGCTTTTTATATCACTGTTATGGGATGACTATGGCCAAGCAATTGTCCTTTTCCTAATTGCCAATGTCTCTCGATCATGTCAATTCCTTCTTTATAATATCAGAATAATTTCTTTTCACAGAGGACATGCTGATCCTGGTTCAGACCCTGGTCATCTCGAGACTGGATTACTGCAACTCCCTCTTAGCGGGGCTACCTCTGAGTGCTATCCGTTCCTTATAGTTGATCCAGAACTCAGCTGCAAGATCCAAGTTTACACACATTACACCACTGTTCTGCACTCTCCACGGACTCCCTGTAGTTGCTCACATCAGATTTAAAACACTGATGCTCACTTACAAAGCCAAGAGTGCTCCTGCACCCTCCTACATTACAGCACTTATCACACCAAGCACTGCACCTTGCCCGCTCCGGTCATGTAGCACTGCTCGTCTCGTCCCACCATGTCTCAGGGGAACTCTTCTTTGTTTAATATCTTATTTATAGAACTGGCACATTCTATGAAAACCCATTAAAACACAGTTCAGTGAGACTTCAGGGTAGTTCTGCCTTCTGTGCTGCAAATGCTCCAAAGGAAAGCTCAGCTTCTGTGGAAGGAAGTGAGCATAGGCAATGGATGCCTAGTTTCTGCTTGATAATTGGAGGAACTTTCAAAAAGGCTGGGCATCTTGGTGATTGACAGCAAAATGTTACTTTGCAGTGGAATCAGATGTTATTTGCGTTGGCTGGTAGCAATACTGCACAATATTTTCCTTTGTACATACTGCAAATGAAATATTATGGCAGACCGTGCTAATGATGTTGATTTTATTTTGATTTTATATTAAAGTTCTGATATGCAGGGTGACAGGTGTAAGCTATATATACACACACACACACAGCGATGTGATAACTAAGGCCCAAAATCTCCTTGTCCATTTTGAAAAACCACAAGCCGGCACTGGTATGAAGATGAGTCTAAATAGCAATATGCAAAAAATCTATATAAATCCTCACTACTAATAGTAGTTAATGCAACACTGAATATGACCCATCGTGGGACACATGGCAACAGCCTAGTTTGCATAAATATAATTAAATAAAAAAAAGAAAATCAATCATGTTACTAAAATTGAGGAAATAAAGCCACATTCCGATTTGCATGGAAATAGTCTTTCTCATATGTGCAAAATGTCATCGACAGTATTCATTTGTAGCATTGTGGAGAACTGCATGACCTTGCTAGCACTTAATCAGCAAGGGACCTCAGGACATTGTCTGGTTTTGAGGAGAATAAAATGTTGCATGTATTTAAAAGCTGCATTGTTCATTCAGATGAGAGCCATGGGATGAATTATGCTATCCTGCCTTTTAATTCCGGTCAAAAATCTACACATTCACAGGGAGCGGATGCTCAGCAGCTAGCATTGTTGAAGAATATGAGCACTAAGTAGCTGCACAGCAGTTAGCGATTATGTGGATTCTTTCAAACAGTGCATAATTATGCAGCAATGAATTATCAATCTGTCTAAGCGTGTTAACTGACACTTGCCATACGAATGTCAATGTGGTTAACAAAGACGTCTTCAAATCTTCCAGTGTCTGCTGGTGGATGAAATATATAAATTCACTGTCCACTTACATTCTAATTAGAGTGTAAGCAGACCATTTTGCACTTAAAGCAGCTTCAGTTCTTTGTGGCACATATTGCATGAGGTGTTAGAAACAGTCTATGTAAACGTGATGGCTTCATATAATTGCTGCATGTGAATCATTCTGAGAACAAGTGCGTGACGTCCTTATGGGCAGGTGGGACGTCCTTATGTGACAATAACATTATTGTCACATTATCTATCTATAGTTTCTGTATGCTTTATAAAATTTAGATAATGGTGGCGATTCTAGTTGAGTTTAATGTGTCATGCAATGTTAGGGCAGGGCAGCGCAACGATCACGCTCCCCTGTATGTTCATCACATTACCCTGCAGGCTTCAATAGGGATTTTAATCCACTCTAAAAGATTCCTATATGGTCATACATTAGTCTGCCCCATGCTCATATTCTGTGTTCCGTATGCACGCTGATACACAGAAATAGTGTGTGTGCGTGAGTCAATAAAAAGTACTCACAACTCGCGCGAGTTAGGATGCTTGTGTCCGGAAGCCTATAATGTACACAAAATAAACACAAACTATGGAAGGCCAAAAGGGAATTAAACTGGAGAAAACAGGAAAAGACGAAATCGTCATCATCAGTATATCAGCGTTTACAAATTGTTGCTTGTGTTCATACGGCACTAGTTTCTGCCCACTGAAATGTAGGCTCATGGCACAGTACTGACTGAGATTTTAGGATCACATCCTAAAAGTGCTGAAATTGGTTTAGATCAGTGCCAAGAAAACACTGCACTATTTATGCTACCACAAACAGCATGAATAATTGGCATGAGGCAGGTTGGGGAGTGGGTCACTACCCACTTGGATGCTGTAAAAGAAATCTAGATTCATTAATCCACGTGACATGTTTCCAGTCTCATTGAGTTATATTCTCAGGTTACTGTTCTTACTTGACAGAAGTGCAGCTTGATCCACTGATCTCCTGTAGTTGTAACCTATCTGCTATGTTGTGCAGATTAATTGCAGACAATGTTCTGCTTGTCACAATTGTATTTCTTGAGTTACTGTAGACTATTCTAGCCATTCGCCAGTGATGTGTTACTTTAACAAGCCATTTTTGAACTTAAACTGATTTATTTTCTTGTTTTTTGACACCATCTGTCTAAACCCAAAAGACTGAAAATACTCAGATATGCATGCATGCCAAAATGCAACCCCAGTTGTGCCATGTGTCATGATAATATGGATAAAAATAAAAATATTGATATTGGAGTTGTGGCTAAAGAGGCTGTCAGGTCTTTCTCCAAACTTGGACATAATGCAGCATGCATACCATCACAGACTGATGATTCATACACTATTATGAAAGTCTGCTTCATCAATGCTTTAAGTCACCAAAAAGAATGAAGGCCTCACTGTAGATCCTGTGTGTCATCCTAAGGGGAAAAAAAGCTTTAAAATCTTCCGCTGCTCTGGACACACAACTTGCCACAGGCAATGACAATCCTGACTTTGGCTGCAAAGTTCAATTGCTTGTTAAAACAAATATATAATAAACCAATCACATACACAAATGCATTTAGGTGAAGACAACTTGCTGAAGTGCAAAACAAATATCAGAATAGGAAGAAAGTTGATTAAGTGCTGATCTCTGGGGATTTACACACAATCTCTCTTAGGTTTACAGAGAATGGTCTGATACAAGGGAAAATATCGAGTAAGCTGCAGCTGTGTGGATAAAATGACAATCAGGATGATAGAAAAGCAACAGTAACACAAATAACCACTCGTTACAACCAGGAAATGCAAAACACATACCAATCAAATCAAATACCAATAATTAAGGTAGTTCTGAAGGAAAAAGGGGTCCAACCTTTTACTAGCAATGTGTACTTAATAAAGTGATTAGTGAGTGTCAAATATAGCATTTCTCAAAGTATTTGGGACACAGAGACTTGTGAAAAAATCCACTAAATCTAAAAGCCTCCAAATCCCAGAAGTGGCTAGAGTTGACCCAGTCAGCACAGCCACTCAAGTGTGGACTACTAGCCAAACTAAGAGGGCCACTCATTCATTTACTAGAATGCCAGCTTCCCCAGAACATTGATCAGTACATTTGGTGCATTTGCTTTGTTTCTTTCCTGCATCTTGGTTTTGTTATTTAGGGTCAGTGTCATGTATGACATGCTAATGTTTGCCTTGCTGAAGGTTTGCTCTGTGGATTTATGGAACTTATTTCTTGGATGATTAAGAAAAATGACACTTTGTGCGCTTGATATTTTTTCATTGAATCATGGCATAAATTACAAGTGCAATTGTTTTCTGTCCTCTCTGTGTATGAGACAGTGTTGTGACCAGTCTTAGGACAGGTGTGACCAGACTAGAACCAGTGCAAACTTTTTCACATTGAAACAATAAACAAACTTTGTTGACCCCCGTATGCTAATTCTCTTTATTTAATCCACCCGGCACACTGGGAGCAGTTGGGTGTTGGATGCCTTGCTCATTGGCACGGTTTATTGAAAGTTTAGAGGGAAAATTATAATTTATATTTGCATGAGAAAAATTTAATTGTCTTATATTAAATAGGCATAGTAAAGAGAGAGAGAGCAAAGCAATGCACTGCTGAGCATCACTTGCACCAAGAGATATCGACACAACTCAGTTGGATATGGGGTATGGGGTGTAATATCTGAGCATATGTGTTGTCAGAGAATGCTGCGGTGGCAATGCCAAGTACAACGGAAACTTGCCCAAGTGCAAATTTCAAGTCCCAGATGATTTCTCAGGCTTCAGGGATACCTGTCTGGCTCAACATCTAGCCATTTCAGCAACTTTTAGGAAGCTAAACTGCAGCAAACAGCTGGCATGCGTATATAAGAGGACTGACAGATAGCTGAGCGAGTAAAGAAGAGAAAACTTTTCTTTTATTATCGTCAGCTCTAAAATTATTGGCATCCTTCATAAAAATGAAATAAAAAGCATATAGAAAAGTAAAATGGCTCTGTCCTTATGGCATTAATGAAGCATCAATTCCATGGATGAAAACTTTTCTTTTGTTGAAAAAAAGGAAAGATTGCATTTTAAGTGCTTTAAGGCATTGTCTGGTTATTATAGAAAGCTAATGTGTAACGTCGCTTTCAGCCTTCGAAGACGAGAACTATGGCGCTATTTTATGGCTAAAAGCCCAGAGCACAAATTGTAAGACGAGAGCATGATTCACGCTGCCTTCGCGGATTTTCCTAGTTCACGTGCAAAATATAAATGCTCTCGCTCAGATTCACTCTTGTTGCTTCACCATGGATCAGCAGAGTCAATGGGTATGGGACGTTTCCCCATCAAAATAAAAATGAAAATGCCATTTTTTACAATTGAAATGCAATTCGTTCCGTTTTAATAAGATTTTTGTATGATTGTATACTGACAGCAGCATTTATAAAACACACTATACAAATACTCACTGTATCAGGAGTGCAGGAATACGCAGGAATGCAGGAATACGCAGGAATGCAGTGGCGCAACGCGCATCACAGTTTCGGCAGGAACTGCATTTTCTAATAATTATTAATATTAATATTTTTTATAATATATAAATATTTTTTGTCAGTGCTGACCCAAGCTTGAGTGAGAAATTTTGAAATGTATTGTATTTCATTTGAATTCTGCCAAGATAATTGTGCACACGTTTAGAAAAAGAAAAGATATTTGCATTTTTATTTTAATTTTGACCGGAAATACCTCCCATACCCACCGACTCTGCTGATGCATCTTTGTGATTGGCTGACAACTTTTGGTACTGTTCTAACGCTGTAAAAATCCGTATGGTGCGTGGTGAATTTGAGCATGCACAAGTTCACGCGAGACCTGGATGAATCTGAGCACAGTTTTTTTTTTTTATGACAGCAGGATGAATCTGAGTGCGAGCAGTTAAAATACGAGTGAGAGCATGTATATTTTGCACGAGAGCTCTGAAAATTTGTGAGAGCAACGTGAATCATGCTCTCGTGTTAAAAATGTGCTCTCAACCTTTGGCACTATAATAACGCCATGAAGAACAATTTTAAATCAGCAAAATACGCAAGTCGCAGAGAATTTGGCATATCCCATTCAATTAACGTGCAAGTCTTTGGACTGTAACAGGAAACCAAAGCACCCAAAGGGAACCCACAGGGAGAACATCCAAACTCCACACAGACATAAAAAAAACTCTCTCACACTCACACACTTCTCTCGCCATCTATCTGGGAAAAAAAGGAAGCATTCGGGCCCTCACAACCAGACTGTTTAACAGATGTTATCCACAAGCCATCAGACTCCTCAAGGACTGCAATAAACACACATGCACTTAAAATAAGCTAAACTGGATTAAACTACACACACACACACCATGCACAGTCTGTCCCTCTGCAACTCTGCACATCCTTTTTAAATAAATGAAATGTTTACGACGGTGAAAGAGCTTCAATGGCTTCAATGTTTTTATATCGTCACTGATTTTGCACTTTCAACTTTATTATAAATACATCTCACAAATGTTAGTTAATGTGCTGTTCAATACCACTCATTGTTTAAGTGTGTGATTGATATCGTGTTAAGTGTTAAGAAACGCACTACAAGGATTTATGGGAGGATTCAGGATTGGTCGAAGGATCATTAACATTTTCAGGTATGACACTGTCTTATTGGCCACATCACCACAAGAACAACAGGAGCAAAAGCAATGACCAAGACTGAAGAGCTACAGGAGATCATGGTAGAAGTTAGAAGTTTGGAGCAAGTGGACTCATTCACATCACTGGGATGCAGAGTAACAAATGCGACATTGAAGTGAAGTCATGGACATTTTGGTGATGGCCAATTGACAAAGATATGGAAAAACAAATAAATTGCATGGTATAACGATGCTGACTTTGGATGTACAGTTCAATTGCATGTCAACACAAATACCTAATCACTTAATGACATGGCCACAATGTAAAGGTGGACAAGACAATTTGCAAAAAAGTGTAAACTAAGCATTAAAATAGGGAAAATGGCAACCTAATTGACTTTGAACATGGCATGTTGTAGGTGCCAGATGGGCTGCACTGAGTATTTTAGAAACTTCTGATCTGAGATTTTCATACACAACCATCTACAGGGTTTACAAAGAAGGGTCCTTTCTGATGTGTGAGGCAACAGTAACTCAACTAAACACTTATTAAAAGCAAAGCAAGGCAGAATAAGAACAAGAATGCCATGGATAATTAAGGTAGTTCTGAAAACAAAATCGAGTTAAAATTTTTACTAGCAAGGTGTGCCTAATAAAGTGGCCAGTGAGTCTATAATGTCCTGAGCCTATAAAAGAAGCTTAGTTTTAAACAGCATTAAGCCTCTTACCTTTATAGGCGAGATCGTGTAGCAGCAGTGGCGGAACATGGAAAAAGAAAGGAAGAAAGCAAATAAAATTAGAATTACATTAAAAAATGACCTCATCACAAACAGTAAGTATATTAGTCCAGTTCTAAAACTGACACCATAGATGAACTTTAAATGCCACGTGAAATTATTAGCGTGTAAAAATGACTTCTGGCAGAGAGGACCATAGAGTCACCTGGCAACAAATCCCTGCTGAAGTATAATAAACAGATCTGAGCGGTCAGCATTGATGTCAGTGCCACTGTATTTATCCGTTTACAGTATATCAAGCATTTTTCAACACTTAAATAAAAGAACCATGATAGTATTCGATAAAAATTACTTTTAAGATCAGGGTAAGTTCATTGATAATAGGTTCATAAAATCTCCTAGATGCACAAAACTATAGATTTTACAATGATACACTACAATAATACAATGCATTCATGTAATGGTACAATAATGTCTCTAAAATTTAAAGCATTTAAAACAAAAATACAAGACAACCCAAAAAATCTGAACATTTATACCTGAACGCAGCACAAATCACTACACAACTCCCCAAGGAAGAGAATTTCCTAAGGCATAACACTGTCCTTGTTCTTATATTCCCACATAAAAAAGCAACCTCTAGTGTCAATTCAATGAAGGGTTGTCTTTCCGTGTCACTAAAGGAAGCAAAGTGACACGCTTGGTTGATTTTTCCATTTTAGGGATGGAATAAACTCAAAGACTCTACATTCTTCCTATAAATGTCAATATCCAAGGGAAGGCGGCATGAAATTAATTTGTTGATGCAGGTTAATGCAGGTGATTCCCAAAATTGAGAATAAAAGGGCAAAACGGATGCATCATCCCTCCGACACAGCTTGGCAATCTCTAAGAAATGAATGCAGTGTCTATTACACTAAGAGCAGAATTAGTTATCGAGGATGTTTCAAGGTTATTCGTATTAATTCAGCTCACACTATAAGTCTTTTTCACCCTGATCAGGGTTCTGGCGACTTCAGCAGGAGGAAGCAAACACAGACACTGGGGGTAGATTGAGAGAAACTAGAGAACCTGAAGCCAGTAATTCTACCTAGCATTGTATGGTCAAAATATACATTTTTCCCCTAGCAAATTATAAATGTTATCTCTCTTACACCGAACCTAAACAGTACATACAGCATATTCATCTGATGGATGCAAAATCCATCAAGAAGTTTTCATACTCCCTCATTATTAATAGTTTAGACTGAGCAGACATCCTAAGTCTCCAGGAAGTTCTGAAAGTATCCCACCCATTAATACAGTCTCCCTGATGTCCGCAAGTCAAATGAAATCTCCTGGAATCTAGAATAAGCAGCCAAGAGTGCACACAAATGTGCACAAAGGCGACACATACTTTTTCCCCCCAATCAGGCGTGCACACATTGGAATTGGTCCTCCACATTTAACTCATCCGTGCAGTAGAACACACATATATACACACACTAGTGAAGTGATCATAGATGCCCAAAGCTATGACTTGCCTTCAAAGTGCCCGGAAAGCAAACAGGGGTTAGGTGCCTTTCCCAAGGGCACTACATATACAAAGTACAAAAAAAGCTTGCAGAAGACCCCAGAATAGGCCAGGTTAGCCTACGTCATAGTCCAAACTATCACAATGTGATGCTCTGTCATCAACTATATTTTAGTATATTTTAGTATATTTTAGTATGTTTTTTTAGTTTTAGTTTTTAATTTTTTAACTGGGGACCACTTGGGATGTCTGCACCGCTTTATTAACCTCATCATCAAATGTGAATCTTTATCCTTGTAGGAATTCTTTCAGGGGACTAAACAGGTGAAAAGACTATAGGGAGGATACTTAAACACCTCAAAAGATACATAAAGATAACAGTATGTATACCTATAGATTTCACTCTCACACATTATTGGTCCTCTGCATTTAACCCATCCGTGCAGTGAAACACAAATACACACATACAGGTGAAGTGAGAACACGTGTCTGGAG
>JAOUQT010000028.1:1416410-1428929 GCA_025769995.1 Xyliphius kryptos | reverse complement strand
CAGAGTTCAAAAGAGGACAAATTGTTGGTGCACGTCTTGCTGGCGCATCTGTGACCAAGACAGCAAGTCTTTGTGATCTATCAAGCTCCACTTTGGGGTGTTTTGGAGGAGCAAGTCAGAAATCGTTTTCCTCCACCAGCATCACATAGTGACCTGGCCACTATCCTACAAGAAGAATGGCTTAAAATCCCTCTGCCCACTGTGCAAGACTTGTGTCATTCCCAAGACGAATTGACGCTGTATTGGCCGCAAAAGGAGGCCCTACATCATACTAATAATTTTTTGTGGTCTAAAACCAGGTGATTCAGTTTTATTGTCCAACCCCTGTACATACCATGCGTGAAAAAAGCAGTGGGCCTAAAACACATTACACAGCTTGGAGAAATCTTCTTTTAAATCTACATACCAATCACATTCTAAATCGATAGTAGATTTTTGTCTGCATACCTTGAGGACCTTGTAGGCACTACTCATGGACGTGACTTTATGGTTAGCATGAGAACCGCCAAGTTTGCAAAGGTGACACACTGGTCGACGACACACCTCGCAGTACATGTTAACTTTCTCCATCTCATGCTCAGGACACATTAAAACCTACAGCCAGAAAGATGGAAACACTTATTTCGAGCAACTTATTTGGCAATATAACCCAAAGAACAATTATCTGTCAGAAGTGATTAGAATTATAATTATCAAGGCCGAGAGTTAAAGAAGAAGAAGATTATAATTATTAATTATTAGGAAATCAAATCTCTACAACATATGGCCTTCTTGGAGAAACCGTTGGCAATGTTGATGTTACAAATCAACATTCCCATGTATTATTAACACACACTCAGAATCAATTTAGCTTGGAGGTTACAGTGAAACCTACACCACATAGTTAATCTTTTATAATAATGCTGGCTGATGTCCTGGTGGAAAGAGATCAAATAACCTAGTGCGTTCAAGAAGGTTTTTTTTATTAAACGTTAAAACTTTGCCGCTACAAACTTTAGGGTTTGTACTTTTAAAATTATTACCTGTTTGCAGTCAAGATGATGTAATAAATAAATCTTTCAAATAGACCGTTGCAGTTAAATCAATTATACTTGCATAAAAGTAGGGACAAATTCTAAAACTGCTTTTAAAATTAAAACTTACATTTTTTAAATCACTTAATTTACTAAATATAAACAGTAATATAAATAAGTTTTCTTCATTGTATTCACCAACAAATGTAATTATATGGTTGAAAGAATGTGCCCAAAAGAGATTTAAGCAAAATAAAACAGATACAACTTATACAACATGTCTAAAGTTAAGGAATTAACTATTTAACTGGTAGCAGGTGAGAAAAGCAGAATAATGTCAGTGGACATTTTGGTGTGTAAATGATAAAATAAAAAATATCTGTAGAATGTACATGACCTTTGGGAAAAACAAAATGATGGCCATAGCTTCATGGGATTTGGAATACTTTGGAAAATCACTTATAGTCCACATTATTATTATTATTATTACCACCAGTAGTATGGAAATGTGTTCTGTTGTCAGATAATTCCAGGTTGATAAAAATGAGGCATATGATTAACGACACGGCCCCAGTTTGTGGTTACGTCAGTTTGTAAGATGTACAAAAGAAAGCAACATTTGCCAGCAATGGGACAGCAGCTTTAGTGACTGAGCCAGTTAGTTAGCACTTGGTGTCAGTGTTTCAATGAAAGCTGCACTTGTAGGTTTTTCATGGTATCACGAGTGTACAAGAATGGAGAAACCATCAAGGAACTTCCAGCCGAAGGAAATACAGCTGAATTATCTGAGGGGTAAGTGTTGCATGTAGTGACTGGCATTAAAACAATGGTGTGCCAGAGTGGAAAAATTCACACACCAGTATAACAGTGGGAACATTTGAACAGCAGCAAAGATCTGTGCTTCAATTAATCAAAAACAGACCAATAATTAATACTCCAGTGTGTTCCAGTGATCCTATTGTGGTTCACTAAAAATGTAGCTTGTGCTTTACTTGCCTTTTTCACACTTCTGATCTGTCTCATGTTAAAATGTAGAGACAACAAACAATAAATGTCTCACAGCTTAAATCTTGCATGCAGGAGGAATGACAACTTCCGTAGCCATGCTTTAGTTATCTGTAAATAACTAAAGCATAATTAAAAGTAAATGTGACCCAGTGGTGAACATGCACCTGTCCCAACTTTTTCTGTGTTGCAGGTATCAACTTATTTATAAGCATGTTAATCATTTAATCATTATTTTATGTAATTAGTCTTTTGTCCATTTATCTGTTAAGTAAAAATTCAAGTGAATTAAAAAAGTTACAAAGATTTGATTACAACTTTTCCAGAAAGTTTTCTTATTTAACTTAAATAAAGGAAAACTTTAGTGGGAGTAAACAAAATTTAGGAAATTTTAAAAATCTGTCAAATAATGCCTGCAATTTAAGTAAAACTTTTATTTTATCAAAAGGCCGGTTAGTTTAATAACGTCCTTTATATTCACCGACAGCATGTTCATGGTTTATTATATGTTTTAGCAAAATGTTATTACATTAAGTGGCCATTTGACTTGACTAAGCATCAAAAGATATCAGAACACCAGCTTGGCCAGTCATACCTTCGGTCTGAAGTTAGTAGTAGGCCCGACATACTCGTGTTGTGCCTTTGGTGTCCCCCACGGATGGTGCAGCTTAAAGCACTCATTGCAGTAGCTGGCCTTACAGTCCATGCAGCTCTTGGTGGCCTCCTGAACAGCGGGTGGCTTGCAAATGTTGCACATGATTGCCACAGCAGCACGCGCCGCCTGTCTGTAGCGCTCCACAATGCTCTCTAGTGTGAAGTTGCGGAAGAGCATATTGATGCCCCGCTCACCAAGCTCTATGTCACGCTGGCAACCTGGGCATGGGAAGCTGGTGATGCGGGGAGTGACTGAGGAGCGCCTCCAACCAGGGGAGGACGTCACAGACCCTGATTCCGCACAAATATTATACCATTAGTTACACAGGTGGATAAAGAGAGTTAATGTGAAAGCACTGCTGACCTTTAAAAGAAAAACTCGTTTCATATGAATCGAGTTTCAGGAAGCTCAGAAACAATGCAGAAGACAGAAAAAAAACAACAATCTGGACAATGATCAATGACAATGCACAGTGATCTGGACAATAATAAGGTCAAGCAAAGATCTACCAAATAAACAATATGTGAGAAATTTAAAAAAACTAATTTCTTGACAGACAAGCTAATAGAAATGCAGCTAGCTAGCATACACTTGTCACAAACAAGTTAAGAATGACTCGTGACTTTCCTTGGATAACAAGAACTATTGGTCTCGGCTAAGAGTATTTCCAGTTCCTTGTCCAGTTCAATGTGTTTAACACATAGATACGGTACATTCACAGAGACAGACACAAACATAGTATTTTACATGAAGGAAAATCTTACACGTAAGAAAATGGCACAGACAGCATGATTACAATCACTACAGCCATGTCAGAAGCAAGCAGATGACACACAGCTAAAAAAAGAGACTATGTATACTTGAATGTACAGCATGAACACAAGACGAAGACATCATACTGCATATCACAAACGTTACCAATGGATGCAAAACAGTTCTGAAAACAAGCATGCACAGAGATGTACGGAGATGTAACGGACTCATAACGGCTTGACTGTTACGGACATGGCGGGAGATGGTGGTGACGGATTGAGAATGAGATTCTTTTTTTTTTAAATGGGTGCTGAACAAAAATGAGGCAAAAAGTAACGACGTGTTAGAAGAAGAAGCGTGTACTTGTGCTGTGGTTGCGTTGTGCTGCTCTGGGAGGGGAGGGGCAGGCAGCATCTACAGCACGGTTTGCTGGGGCCAACTGCTGCCGCATTGACACTCGGAGCAGAGGGGAAAGAAAGTAAAATGCTCAGACCAGTAAGTCATCGTAAGGCCATTCTGGCAGGGCATAAAGGTGCCTGGCCCTACAAAAACCATAAATCAACAGCAAGCACCCTCTGATTCAAGATTTTGGTACTAATAAGAAGTGGAGAACTTGAGTGCATTAACTGCCCTCAGACCTGCCTCCGTCACTGTGGTACAAGGTTCTCACTTTACAATTATTTAGCAGAGGGTGCTGTGTCCTATTAACCTCTGAGGCAGGTAGAAGTGTAGAACAATTTGAAACGGATCCCAAAATAACATCTGCATTATTGAAATACTGAGCATATTTACTGGCAGGAGTATAACAATGAATACAAGACTGTCTAAAGCTTGTATTAAACCTTTTAATCATATCCAAAATAAAAGGTCATCGTTTATAAGGTTAGACGAAGGTTGTGTGGGGCACTGATGAAATGATTGATTAGGTAGCAGATGAGAGATGCTTTTTCAAAAGCAAAGGTACAATGTACGCTTCGATAAATTAACACATTTAAAAAAAATAATAATTCTGCCTAGTTACAGGGGTTTAAAGGAGCCATTAGTAACTTTAGTGTCATCTGCTGGTTATGAGACAAAAACAATAGCCCTGAATAAATGCCTTCATTTTTTTTATTTTAACAGAGAATTGAAGAAATCTGCAATCCTCTAATAAAAAACAGTAATACTAAGAAAAGAATGAACATAAATCACACTACTGAGTAAACCACCGTTTGTTCCGATAAGCACTTTCCTTTTAAATACCTTATCCATTTGATACAACAATAATCAAATAAGTACTAAAATGACTCTTTAGCTCTTTGTTAAGCCATATGTCAACATGGCGTCAGTAAGAACTGAAAACAAGAACCTACAGCACTGTTATGTGCAAGTCAGAGGTGCAAGTATAGTTCATTTTCAAAAACATATTTCTATGAATATTCATAAATCATTTTATAAAGAATTCCAGGTAATATCAATGTAACAGCAAATGTTTTTGAATTCAAATAAAAAATAAAGATAACTTTAAAACAAACTTTAGTGAAATACAGTATATTAGTTTTAAAACGACTCCAACGGTGATCTTTTTGCAAAAGCAGTCAATATTTAATGTCACATATTTGACCTTCGCCTGGTGTCTCTAACTTGGCATGGTGGGAAAAAAAATTTTGTGTTCCTATGACTCAGACTGTTATCGTCTGGAGCATCATTGACAGTAAGTTTGAAGAGGAGGTTCCAGACAAATAGTTATCACAACCCCACTCATAGGAACCATAACAGTGGGCTGCAGCATAGTCTAAAACTAAATAGTTTTCCACAATGAGGTGTATGCCAGGTACTGCCTAGCACAATGTCTGATCGGCTGCAGGGCTGACAAGAGAATGGGACACTCGGTCCATTTCTCCCTTAGAGCACTAATGGGTACTGACTCATCCTTGCAGCCAATCATCGAGAGGCACAGGATCGAATGTACTTTAAGATGAAACAAGTTAGTAATGTGCCAAAAATTACAATAAATTCAGGCTTTGATCATGTTTTTAAACGATTCTTGTTATAATTCTTATTCTTGTTATGTCTGGGTGTAGACAATATGACAAAAACTCCCCGGTTTCATCTGATTTCTATGCTACTGAATGGAAGCAGGAGCAACAAGACAACATTTCCGTATAGGATTATTTCATCTAAAAACACACCTTCAGTTTATCCACCTCTTGTTTTCTTCCTTGTTGTTTAAACGACTCTTTGAAGCCACAAAAACAAAGCAATTATTCCCGTCATTATTATGTGACCTGATTTTCTGAGCGGGATCTGATTTTGTTTAAAACATTAATGGCACTTATTTTATACAATCATCATGAATCATTGCAATACATTACAAGTAGACAATAAAAGGTTGTGGAAAAACAGATTTAAATCAGAGACTGTGCCACATGTTGAAAATAAATCACCACACTTAGAACATTTGTTTTTGGGGGAAAAAAAAAAGTTTTTGACATTTTTGCAAAAGATTGCTTCAAGTTATACTCTCGTGGACAGAATGAGGAAAATATATGATGATTGAGTGATGAAACAGCGATCAATACAGCTCCAATAATCATCACACACACCAGGTACATCAGGTTTATAGCATAAACAACCAGATGAAAAGCATGTCTCAATCTTTCATACAAAACCTTTTATTTTTTAAAACAACCTCTGCAATTTTCTCCAGTCAGCAGTTTCCAACACAGCTTTAATAAATATACCACTAAAGTATCTATCAGTTGTAGCCAACATACTGAACTGATGTTGGAACATGTTTATTGCTGTGGGTTGAATAGTTTGCTTAATTATTTCTCTGTAATTATATCTGGGGGAAAAAAAACAAACCCAAAATTATAACTAATTACTAAACTTGCTTAGCTACGCCAAACACACATACACACGTATCATGTCACACGCTGAAATCACTAGCCCATGGTTGGCAGCGCCATGGTACAGGGATAACCTGACCAAGCATCCCAATCTTGTCATCAAACTAACAACTGAGCTATTCCGGCTGCACACATGCACATTTTCACACACACAGATAGTTAACCGAACAAAGTCTTTAAGGTTTCTAATGTAAAAAAAAAATTACCTGCTTACAAATTTTAATTAAACTCTATAAAAAAGTTGGTCACCAGAGTAAAATGAAATTTTATAATATTAAGACAATTATCTTTCCGAGCAATGATCATTGCCCAGTGTCCCACACATTTCGATCAAACCCACCACCATAGCAACCCCTCCAGCTTTTCCGCCAGTTTTCTTTCTCGATCCAATTTCATCAATTCCTTATAAATGGATCTTCAACCATGTGGCTTCAGTGTTGAACCATGTAATCCCGTAAATATGCTCAGTAGACACTAAAAAAGGGGTAGTGAAACCTTTACATCGTTTCCGTTATTCCATTACACCGTTCGCACAAGAAACTTTTTGTATCTACAGAGAAGTAGTGTGTGTTCACAGGGGTTCTACAAACACTATACTCACTACAGCTATTCAAATTATGTAACCCACATCTACCTCTCCCTCCAAACGACCTTCTGAGTGAGGCTGCAAGCAACAAACAGAGAAGGGAAATAAAAATAAGACCAACACAGAACAAATGTGAACATATGTGGCATGAGACCTGGCTTTCAGCCCAGGATTTCACAAATATGAAACCATACATTACGTCAAACATTGTAATGCAAAGCCGACAGTGTGGATGAGGACAACATTAACATGTTTGTTAATTCACAAGAACTTCATGCATATCATCCTACGACAGTCAAAAATAAAGCTGAATAATTTGCTTAAGCAAACGCTGGTCGACATAAAAAAAAAGCCTAGCAGTTCTTATCCTAAGGTCCAGGCAGCTTTGAATTAATCCCCCCACATACCAGAATGTCTCACCATGACATTTTGCAAGCAGTCAAACTAGGAAAAAATGGACGGTTCCTCCTGGGGGTTTACAAATAACAAGCCTATATCTGTCTAAATGTATTTACTCACTAAAATGTATAAGATTCTTTGGTTACAAAGAGACAAACACCCTCTGTGTTTAATAAAAGGATTGAAACCTAGCTGTGGTCTGACATGAGAAATTGGAACGCTAAATATTTGCATTAGCCAGTGGCACCCGGAGGGTAGAAGAAAAAAAAGCTTAACGGTTAACAAATTTAACATTTTCTAATTTAACCAACTGAAAAATTCCCCTTCAAGAACATTATTTCAAAATCAGGTGTCAGGTGTGAGTGGACGAGGCTCGAAGATGGGACGCACCTGATCGGACCAGCCTGTCGAGCCTCTCCATGCTGGGTGAAGGAACTCTGGATCGGGGGCTTCCAGAGTTCGAGCACTCGGATCCGGCGTCTGTGCTGAGCGAGTCGTCTTGGTTCATCATGAGCAGCTCCTTCACACATTTGTGACAAACGCTGTGCTGGCAGGGCAGGATGAGTGGGTGCGTGAACAGTTCCTTGCAAATGGGGCAGATCAGCTCACGCTCAATGTTCTTTATAGGGACCTGTATATTGCACAGAAAAAGAAAGAAATCACGATTCTGTGGTTTTTGATAAACAGGAACAAGGTGTAGAAAAACGTCACCTTATAGTGAAAATACAGTGTAAATTCTTTTCTAATTTAAACTTCTCTGGGTAAGTTGTTGTAAATGAGACAGAAGACCCCTGCACCCCAAGCTCGAGCCTGATTTGCATACGAAAAGCATTGTGCTGGGGAAATAAAGGGGAAGCGAACAAGTCTTTGTTAAATTTCTGCTTTTACTCTTGAATTGTTCTATTCCGCTGATTTACAAGCGTCAGGGTCACAATTATAATCACCACAAAACGTTCATTCGGTTAAGTTGTTTAAAATAAAACCCTGTTACACTGCCCGGCTCTGATACCGAAGCCATTCACCACACTCAAACCACTTTGCTGCCATCACTCACCCCTGTAAAGCTGCGCCTCGACACTGCAGACATTGTAGACGCTTTAATGAAATCTCTCGAAGCAGAGTGTTAGTCGGCTAAGATAAACAACTGGAAATTCAACGAGGCGAGCACTGAAATAACGTTTCAACGTAACGTGAACAAACGTGACTCCAAACTACAAGTTAAAGGAACGCTGTGAATCTGTAGACACGCGCGCCTCTACTGCAGCTAGTTTATGGGATTCGCGAAGCATCGCAGCGCGCCGGGGACCAAGGCGGGGCTAGCGAGAGTCGCCCTGGCAACCATCAGAGCCACGCGGGCTTATGCAAATCAAGGGGGCGTGGTCGAATACAAGAAAATTGTCGCATTTCTGTTACATTTCTGTCCCGCGGTACCAGGATTTGCGAACAATCACGTGCTGGATGACTTTTATTTTCAAGCTACAATTGTGTACAATTGGTTAGTAAAGCTATTATAGTAAAAACATATACATAATTAAAGCCCCGTTTGCGGATGTTAACTGAGAGTAAACTCGTTACTGAAACATACACAATTTATAAATATATATGAGTTTTAACTTGGGTGGACCCACAGCCCATCCCTGGAACACTAGGTGCGGCAGGAATACACCCTAAATAGGATACAGTACACACACCCGCTGTACTCATTTATTGTCCCGTTTTTATTCAGTCTTTGTTTGCTTTGCAGACGCTTGCGTTAGATCTTTACCAAGAGAAAACATTTAAATAATTTACAAATAAAAGTCCCTAAATTCATTTCATGTCACGTGATCTGCATACACGAGCAGCGTGGTTAGTGTACAGTGCCATTATGAATATCAGTTTCTATAGTCTACGCGGTGTATTTATAGTGTCTGTCGTGTTGACCGTATCAAGCAGTCATATACAGTGGGCGTGTCCGTGGGCGTGTCTATGAGTGGAGATTAGCTAAATGTGATATTATTGGTTGAAGAGCGTGTACGTATAATATTAATTCAAATCAAAATTAAATAAAATTTTGAGAAAAGAACATCAAAGCAACAATTTATTTCTTTTTTAGAATATATTATAAATATTTAAATCATAAAGCTAAGAATGAATGAGAAATCCTAAAAATTGCAATGTGCAATGTCTGTCTTCTTTTAGATACTACTCATATACACCCACCTTGTTAGTAAAAGGGAAGACCCCCCCTCTTCCTTCAGAGCTGCCTTGATTATTTTTGCCATACTTTCAAAACAGATTGTATTCAGCATGCCTTGGTTGTAAGGAGTGGCTGAGTTACTGTTGCCTCTCTATAATCTCAGGACCGGTCTTCTCATTCTTCTCTAACATCTCACTTCAAAGAGTACTTATTATTCACACAACTCACTGGATATTTTCTCTTATTCTGTCCATTCTATGAAAAACCTAGAGATGGGTGAAAATCCCAGTATATCAACAGTTTCTAAATTAATATTCAGACCAGCTCGCCTGGCCGCAATAACCATGCCAAAACCACTTGAATCACCTTTCTTCCCCATTGATCTGATGCTCAGTTTGCACTTCAGCAAGATGTCTTGAGCACCTCTCTACATACCTAAATGCACTGAGCATCAGATCGGCTATGTGGTTGGCTGATTAGATATTTCTATTAACAAGCAATTGACAGGATGTACCTAATAAAGTGGCTGGCGAGTGTACTTAATTATGTACAATGACTAATTTGTTACAAAATATAAGGTAATATTATTCCACAATCAGTTTTTTGATTCTCTTCACCATATTTTTTATCTTTTTTGTATAAAAATATTTTCATATGATCGATCACATTCTATTGCAACGATGAGTTTATGCTAAAATTATAGAAACATTTAAAATAATTAATTCATTAACTGGATGATCAGGAGACACAGGGAGGAATCACCTGTCCTGTCATAATTATTACTAAAAAAATAATAACCTAAAAGTATAATTTAAATTTTTTACTCATTCACTG
This sequence comes from Xyliphius kryptos, assembly GCA_025769995.1. NCBI lineage: Eukaryota > Metazoa > Chordata > Actinopteri > Siluriformes > Aspredinidae > Xyliphius > Xyliphius kryptos. The sequence goes on along the minus strand of JAOUQT010000028.1, from coordinate 1,418,614 downwards.
ATCTATACTAATAATCATCCAAAGCATTTGTATATATAAAAGTCGCTGAATTTGTGTATTTCTTGATACAGATTTCTTAAAACCTAAATAGAATTTAACTGAATTTATGTTCAAGCAGCCAATAAAATTCTGAATTGAAGCTACTATTTTTAAATCTGTCTCAGGAACAGTCAGTGCCTCGCCAACAACCTGACATAACTACTTTATTATCTCCTGTGTGGGAGAAAACTGGATCTTCCTGAGAGGAACCTTGAGAAGAACATGTTAGACAAAATTAACCTAACCCAGATATCGATCTCAGGTTCATGCTTTCTGGAAAGCAGTGTTACCCTCTGCTTCACTGTGCCACTTTATTATATTATAATAATATTGTGAAGTTTGCCACAACTGGGCTAGGGTGTGGGCATGGCCGGAGTTACCCAGAGGGTAGTGCGCCGGACTGTATTCAATGTTTGTGCTTAGTGTAGTTGTTCTGTGTTAGTTTAGTGTGGTTTTGTGTATGTAGTGTAAATGTGTATTCTAGGGGAATTAATGTGGTTAAGGGGTGTGTGCATGGTTTCTGTGAGTCTGACTCTGTGTGTGTGACAGCGATGTTCTTTAATAAAGAGCATATTCCTGTATGCTGGGTTTCCGAGTCCTTGCTGTTACGTCACATTGGTGTCAGAAGTGGGATTGGCTTTCCAAATATGGAAGCTAAATCTGAAGAAATAAAGTTTCTTCAAGAAGAGGTAAGCATGCTCCACCAGCAAGACTAAGCAAGGAAGAAACGGCATACCAGGAGGCCAGACGAGATGAGCGGACCGCGGCGACCGGAAAAGGCGGGACCAGGGCAGACCAGGTGAGATTAGCGGCAGGCAGACACACAACGGCTGAGATGGTGGGAGATACGGCGGCGGAGCCAGCGGCAGCCTGGCCGGGATACAGTGCCTTCCTGCCGGTAGTGGACACAAATCCAGTGGCAGACTTAAGGACGACGGCAGCGGCAGACCTAAGGACGGTGGCAGACGTAGCCGAGTTCACGGCATGCCTGGCGATGCTTTAGCTACCGCGCTACGACTGGGAAGTATACCATGCCCAGAAGGAGATCGTCGTGGCACATGCAGGCTGGTCTTCGGGAGAAACCGTCATCTATCTCTGCTTGGCGCTACAGGGAGATCAGGTGAGAGTGTTGGTGGAATTACCGCAAGAGGACCAGAGCAACCATGCTGCACTTACGTCAGTGCTTAAAGCGTGATTCGGGAGATGTCCAGAGAAGCTAGCAACTAAGAAACTGCTAATAAAGAGATGGCGGCATGAGCACGAGCAAATCGGCATGCTGGGGGTTGAATTTGCACTACTAGTCCGGCAGATGAAGAGCGGTCAGGTGAAAAGCGTGAAACTGTGGTTTCAAATTCAGAGGCAAAGTTAAATGGACATGGTGAACCGTATGTGAATTGAGGGACATCGAGTTTGTGCACAGGTGGATACAGGTTAATACAAGCTGGGACGTTTGTGGATTTACTACTAGACTTTTTGCTGGACAGTAACGGTAGCATGGACCTTTCAACAGTCACCGGCGATCGTGTTGGATTATTGGAGCGCCATATTTTCACTGTGGGGCTTGAGGGTGAACCGATCTGGCAAAGCTTTTTTGTGGGGTCGGTCAAATAAATGTTTTAAACAGCGCGGGCGTGGTTGTTGACTGTAATGGCAGGACGGTCCAGTTAAATGCGACTGCAGTTCACGCACACATTGCGGCTGCCACCCCGGTTCTGGGACGTTGTTTTGGCAAGGGATGCCGTCAAGGATGACTTGTTAAAGTCTGGGCTTGGGTGTGGGCGTGGCCGGAGTTACCCAGAGGGCAGTGCGCCGGACTAAATTCAATGCTTGTGCTTAGTGTAGTTAAGTGTGCTTTTGTGTATGTAGTGTGAATTTAGAGTAGTCTAGGGGAATTAACGGGGTAAAGGGGTGTGTGCATGGTTTATGAGAGTATGACTGTGTGTGTGTGTGTATGTGTGTGACAGCTTTGTTCTTTAATAAAGAGCATTTTTTCTGTACGCTGGGGTTTCGCGTCTTTGCTCTTACGTCACAATATTATAAATAAAATGTTGAATACATGTCAATCTAAATATGACATGGTGGAGTTGATGTTTATTATTTTATGCTGATGTCGGCTTTTTACAGTCTCTATATAAATCATTGTCCATCTTCAAAGCTTTGAGCAC
>JAOUQT010000028.1:1264351-1276873 GCA_025769995.1 Xyliphius kryptos | reverse complement strand
TATTAATAGCTTTGATGTGGACAGACTGTCAAAAAAGCATTTAACTACAGGTTATACTGTGTATGTGACAAATAAAATTTGATTTGATTTTTGAACACTGGGTGAATCTGAAAAATCCAACCCCGTCTGCTGTGTCTCCCAGTCACAAAAACAATGTACTATAAATATACAGTAGATATCATTAACAATCGCTAGTCACTACTGCTAAGGGCACATGGATGAAGTCAGTTTATCTCTTGCTCTAAGGAGTGTGTATAAAATCACTTATTCTAAGGGAGCATCTATAAAGTGTCCTTTTATAAGCATCAATTCTTCTAAGTAAGCATAATTTTTCTAATCTGACAAATCTCAATCTGAATTAAAAATTTTATTTGAGCAAAGCTCATTTGAATGCCAAGGGTCTTACCATACACTTACCAGCCACTTCGATTTGTACATACTTTAAACTGCTTGTTAACACGAATATCTATTGTCCAATCACATGCTCAAAACTCGTGCATTTAGGCATGCACAGGTGGTCGAGACAACCTGCTGAGGTGCAAACCGAAAATCAAAATGAGAAAGAAATTTGATTTAAGTGACGTTGAAGGTGGCTGGTCTGAGTATTTCAGATGCTGCTGATCTACTGGGATTTTCCTGACCAACCATCTCTATGGTTTAGAGAGAAAGGTTCAAAGAATATAAAATATATAGTGAGTGGCATTTGTATTGATGAAAATTGCTTGTTGATGTAAGAGGTCAGAGGAGAATGGGCAGACTGATTCAAAATGATAGAAAGACAACTGTAACTCAAATAACCACATGTTACAACCAAGGAATGCAGAATATCTCATCACAAAGAAAGAATTAAGGCAAATGGGGTCCAAAGTTTTACTAGCAAGCTATTAAAGTGGCCGGTGAGTGTATTTTACAATAAAAAGAAGGCAGTGAATGGAAATTAGTTGACATTGTGAATACTATGGTTCTCATGAACTGATTTAGAACATTTAATTCATAGCACTTACTGTGTATGTGTACTTGTTCTGGAGGTTCCATCTGTAAATTGGACACTTAGCATCTGGGTTAGGAGGTTGTGGGATCTCAAGTGAAGTCAACGTTACTCCCTCAATCTACATGTAAAAGCAAACATCTAAAAATCCACTGATGTTGAAATTAATCTCAAATAACATACTAAATAAAATTGCATTTGTGAAGACTTGCCACTGTAGTTTTCCCATCCTGCTTTTCCACCACTGAAAAAAAGGAAGAAAAAGTTCTGTTACTACAACAGTTCTGTTTCTGAAAATTATATTGTGGAAAGCAGAAAAAAACTAGAGAAATGTGATGAAAACAATGTGCCTAGAGATTCTGCGGGGAGATCCTAGAGTTGCAAGGCTACATGCTGCACCATTCCAATATGTTTTATTGAACTTATTCATTTATTAAAGGATAATTAAGATTTCTTGTAAGATTCATATCTCATACACAAACTCATATCTATACACAAATCAATGACAATTTAGCATCTCCAGTTTACCTAGCGCACGTCTTTGAACTGTGGGAGGATACCAGAGTAGATAGATTATGCTATTGCTGCAAATATAACGCATTTAAACTATATTTCTTTTGAAATATACTGGTTGCTAATAACATTTGAAATTATACCACAATTATACAACCTACAGTGTATCCAGGAAGTATTCACAGCATGTCACTTTTTATATTCTTATATAAACATTATTCCAGAATTCATTTTCACCATCAAAATTATATCATGTCCTATATCATGATGAAATAGTGAAAAAAAGTTGCACTATTTCCAAATAATATCAAAAATAAACATAAAAATATAACACGCACATAAGTATTCTAATTCTTTGTCGTGACTCTCAAAATTGAGCTCAGCTGCATCCTGTTTCCACTAATCACCCTCCAGATGTTTGTACAAATTGAGTACACCTGTGGTAAAGGCACAAACCTGTATATACTCAATTCAATTAAGTTTTATTTCTATAGCACTTTTTACAACGGATTGTCGCACAGTAACACAGACAAGAAGACTTCCTGAGACCGAAAGCAAGCGGCCATTATGGTAGAGGCTGGGGACCAAATGATCGCCGGTTCCGTCCCCTCTCTAGGGCCAGTCATGTTATATTATGTCTGCCGTTGAATAAGGCACCCAACCCACAATGGATAGGTTAAATGGACATAAATAATTTTCATTCATTCATATATATATATATATATATATATATATATAAAGATAGATAGATAGTTAGATAGATAGATAGATAGATAGATAACTGTTAAGTGTCTCCGTCTGTGGTTGTGTCACCCATATAAGTTGGTCCACTGCACAGCAAAAAATTACAGCTACAGGTAATCGGAGCACCTTGGGCAATATTGACCATGGACAGATAGATCGAGGCCGGAAGCTGGTACCACCATTTCAACAACAACTGCACATGTGGGCCTTTCCTATACAATGGTAACACAAGGGTGTACCAAGATCGGAGGAACCATTATCAACTGTCCAACCAAAGGTCACAGCAGCGTAAGTCAGGAATGGGTCAACATGCATAGGAAGGATATTCACCAGCTTGTTGGGTATGTTCCCTAATGTCTGCGTGCGGTCATGTCATATGCCTGGTGGACCAACCCGTTGTCCGCCAGGTGTTCCTAATCTAGTAATAGTGTATTGTATGTTTATATTTCATCATCCAACGGCAGCAATTAATGTATTAATAATATGTGCTTAAAAATTAACAGCAAAACGTGTGCGTGCAAGCCGTTTTACATGTAAAAATATAAACACAAATACGAGTGTGAAATAATTATGCATTGACATTCAAGAATAAAATATTAAACGTGTAATCAAGTAAAGTCTGATATAAATACCACATTCTTTACATAACTGAGAATGACATGCATGTCTACACTTCTGATTTTACAGTGTTCAGTACTCCACATTCAACATACAACACTGACACCACACACGTGCCTCTAACATGATAAATAAAGAGCTCGTAAAAATGTACCTTGCCGGACACCACGACTCGGCGTGCACCCCAAAAACGACAAGTGAGGTCCATTTAATATTCTATGAGTTAAAGCACAATGAACAGCACTAAGCGCCGACCTTACAGACTTCATCACACACAGCGCCGCCATGTTTCTCAGCAACGCTCACTTCCTGGTTGTCACGCAATTCCGGTTCCTTATCGTGGGCGTGTTATTAGAGTGTACAATTCGCCAATATGGAGTTCAAAGCTTTTACGCAAAATAATAAAATGTAACAACTGAGAAGAACTAACTTATTATTACATTATTACTCTTTGCAGTTATTTGATACTTATTTTCGTTTGGATTTTCGTGGTAATGCCGTCACCTCACATCACAGCAAGAAGATTTTGATTGATTTATTGATCCCCCTAGGAAAATTATTCCTCTGTATTTAACCTGTCCAGGTATTATCACCCGGAGCAGTCTGCACTTGGGGAGCAGTGGGGTGACAGGCCAACTGGCTGCTATCTCTTGGTCCCCAGCCCTCTACCATATCCATTAAGCCCCTGCTGAGTGGAGTTTACGTATTCTCCCTGTGTTCACATGGGATTCCTCTGGGTAAAACGGTTACCCCGACAGTTCAAAGGAATGCATGTGAGGTGAATTGGAAATGTCTGATCCTAAGATCGAAAGGGTGAGGTTTGCAGCAGGAAGGGCACCCAGCATAAAACATGCTAGACGTGCGAGTGACTCTCTGGTGGCAGGGACAAGCCAAAAGACTGGAAAAATATTATTTGCATTTTGTTTTTTTTTGTGTATTTTGTTGTTTATCATTTGTGTATCATTTCTTGAATCTCTGATCTGCTTCTGCTTAATTTTTTTGGAACAGTTTTCACAGTTGGATGTGCCTTGGAAGAAAGTGTTCATCTTTGGTCACCTGATTTTGAACTGATGGGTACACTAAAGCCTCATCTGAAACCTGTCACGCATATCCAGCCAGATTCAAGCGTTCTTCCAACATGGCAGAGCGAATGGTTTATTTCCAGATAAAAACATTATGTTTACTTGCTGAATGTGTTGTAGATATTACACATAGCCATATTTCTTCTCCAAGTGTTTCATTCCATCCAGTTGACTAGAGGTTTATCATAGGAAATTTCATGTCATCTAATCAGAACTACACTATTTAGGTGGTCAGGCACCAGCCAGCAACTCACTTGCTAAGTGCTTACATCAGGCTCCTGAGCAGTGTCAAATCTGACACAGGGTTACAGCATTTAATGAAGATGATGGCCGCCAAGATTCCAAGGGCTTCAAAGGGCCATTGTTTAAGATCAAAGCATAAACCAAGGGGGGCATTGGGACATTATATACATTTACAAAAGAATGTTCTCTAAACCACGGATTTTTACAATCCAGAGAAAGGATATAGAGTTGTATTCTACATGAACAAATATAAGATTTCACATGTTGTGTATATGTTGAGGCTCTGCAGGTCATTAGGCAAAACGATTGGTTCACATCAGTAGATTTTAGGGGTCCATATTGGGGGTCTCCATCATGTTCACAGGATACTTCTCCGATTTTCTTTTAAGGAAGTCTTTCCATGTCTGTGTACTTTCCCCTTGTTGGACAATTGACTAATCTATTCCCAATTTAATCTATAGGCTTTGAAGAAATTGCTGTATGGCAATTTAGGACATCTCAAATCTCATGGGGTTCTCAGCAGAAAAAAAAAGAACAAATAAATTTTTTGAAAATAGAGGTAATTTTACTGACTCTCTGGCATTTATTCCCAGTGCTAGCAGGTAACACGTCAGTGGTCTATCATATAAATCCCTAGGAGAGCACCAAATTAAATCAATCTCTGAGGCTGGCATGGTGAATGCTCTTCATCAGTTTACCCACATAGTAAATGAGCCTGTAAAAAATACATCTACCAGGGAGACAGAACACTGCTACAGATTTTTTATCGCACTCTGTGGAATAGTGGGAAATTCTCTGGTTCTCCCTCTGGGAGTTGACAAGCCTCCTGGGCAAAATATGCTATCAGATAGTACTTTCCACTAATGCACTCTACACTAACATATTGAATCTTTTTGTGTACTGCCAAGCACATAATCAGGAACTAACAGAGTCTGCAATGTTAACTTAATTTCCTCCAGTCCAACCGTCGTTCTTAACAAAGTAAATGGGGTAACAGTGGGGTCCGATATGCTCATGACCCATTTCCGTGGGGTGCTCAGTAAACCTTTTCTGCCATTGCATGTTTATATTTAATAAAACAACTAGCATAAAAAATGTGTTTTTGGAAATTTGTGTGGGCCAATTACAAATGGACCACAGGCTGCTTTTGTCCTCCAGATCTTAGTATGGAGAACTCCAAACACATAATAAATACACCATACCTCTTAAAAAAGGAGAGCACAATAGTACACATGCCAAAATATATATATAGTGTACTCAAATTGCTGTTATCTTGGGAACTAATATTACAGCTGCAATGGAGATCACAAATATCATCTGTAAAATTTCTTGGCTCCAATTAGTTCAGGTTTTAGATGACAAAAACTTCACTAACAGGACAACAGCAAATCCAATGACACCACTATGAAAACACTGTGCCTTCTTTATGTTCACTCCTATAACAGTTTTGTGTGTGAGCAATATTTCATAATTTTTTGGAAATTGCTGTGTGCCGATTAAAAATAGACAATGGGCCAGATGTGACTCCCTGGTCATTGTTTGGAAACAGTCCTAATGCATGTCTTTGGACTGTGAGAGAACATCAGAGCAAACAGAGGAAACCCATATGGTCACAGGGAGAACATACAAGCTCCATAAAAAAAGACCAGTTCCCTCCGCCTGGGAATCGATTCCAGGTCATAACCACTGTGCCATCCCAGATTAATGAATTCATAAAAATAAACATTGCTAACAATGTATGCACTGACAAATAATAGGGTGAATAAGATCTTTACTCAGTATTGTACTTAATACAGGTATGAGGTATTTGAGGTATGAGAGAGGTTTTTTAGGCTATATTTCAAATAACAATATTAGCAGTTTTTTGTGGAAACAGTACAATTTAACTGTTTGTGCTAATATAACACAAGGATAGAAGATAAGCAAAACAACCCAGATCAATGGGAAGTGTATGGGTGAAGGAAGCAAATATTCAGCCAGTGGGGGTTTGTCTGTTCTGCAGATTGAGTTGGAGATGAATAAATAATTTGGCAATAAAACATTGGCAATTATGCCTCTGTTGTTTATAAATCTTCCCAAGTTCCGTTGCTGAACATTGTGCAGTGTGAACTTGGAATAATCTTGTGGTGTAACATGATGTTAAGCAATATAAACATCCCATCGCTGCAACTGTAAAACTGATCTAACTTAAGTAATTTAATTATAATTTTTAATCTAATAATTGTGAAAAATTGTCACTGTCTCAGTGAGTATGAGGAAATGTAATAGGGACTAATACCACTCGCTGAGTAATGTCCTGAGAAAAAAGGAAAAGAAATGGAGATTTGGACAGTCATATGCCTTCTTATGATGCAAAATAAATGTTTAGCCAACAGACATAAATAGTTCCTAAAGTAACTTTTTGCAGTGAAGAACATTATAACAGGTTCAGTTAGGAATATTATAATTTTCTAGTCTTTTAACTCTTTTGTGTCCTTAGAGTGTTTAGAAACTTTGTAAACTACAGTGAGCAATGTTTAGTGGAAATGAAGGGGGTGATAACTTCCAACAACTTGTTATGATGAGCAGAGGCTTCTGGGATATAATGACAAATTTGGATAAACCATTCTCCCCGACAGCTGTCTATTTTTGAGTTTAAAGTGGGTACCAGAAAATACAAGACAAGTGAGTAAGTAAGTAAGTTACTGTAAGTAGCCTGGATAAATTCAAAGTACAGTTTTACCAATAGTTTAGGAACTTCCAAGAGCCAACAGGTTAAAAAAGATATTTGTGTTTGAGGAATGTTTGCTGGCATTCTTCTTGTTATTTTCTTCAAGTGGGATGTGCCTTCCAGAGTGCAAATTTTAACAAGAACTAGCCAGGCTAAATTAAATTATAATATGTTTAATGGTATATTTTTATTTGACAATCAAAGTAGTTTCAGATTTAATTATAAAAAACAGGTACCATATCCCTTATGTAAAGTCTAAGTACTTTTCCAGTGTCTATAGCTGTCTATTTCAGTCCAAACTATATGATGAAATACAACCCCAATTTAAATGAATTTGTGATGTATAAAGCATAAGTAAAAACAAAATATGATAATTTGCCAATACTTTTTAACCATTTCAAAACAAGTATGTGATGTTCAAATGAATAAACTTAATTGTTAAATGCAGATATTCACTCATTTGAATTTGAGGCCTGAAACACTTTTGGGACAGGGACATGTTTACCACTGTGTTACATAACCTTTCCTTTTAATACTCAATAAGCGTTGGGATCTGGAGGCACTAATTGTTGAAGCTTTGTAGGTGGAATTTTTTCCCATTCTTGCTTGATGTACAAATTCAATTGCTTACAGACTGGTTCTCTCGTCATATTTTGCATTTCATAATGCCCCTGTCCTGCATACATGTTGTTTATAAATCTTCCCAGGTTCCGTTGCTGAACATTGTGCAGTGTGAACTTAGAATAATCTTGTGGTGTAACACATTTTCAGTGGAAGACAGGTCTGGACTTCAGGCAAGCAAGTCTAGTAAACGCATTATTTTACTACGAAACCATACTGATGTCATATGTGCAGAATGTGGCTTGGAATTGTCTTGCTGAAAAAGCAGGGATGTCCCAGAAAAAGACATTGTTTGGATAGCAGCATATGTTGCTCCAAATACTTTTAAAAATATAGTGTACAGGGTGGGCCATTTAATGGATACACCTAAATAAAATGGGAATGGTTGGTGACTTTTTTAATAGCCATTGACTTGTCACAGAGGTTAACACATGATGAGTGGATAGAAATTGTGTAGATGTCTGGTGAAAGCAGTACCCGGGTCATTGCAGTAGATTTCAATTCAAGACACCCCACGAGACCACCCATCTCCCATGCTACAGTAAGCAAACTGCTTGCCAAGTTTCGTGAAACTTGTTCGGTGTTGGATTTGCCAAATGTGGACGCATGAAAACTTTTACTAATGAAGAAACATCAGTGGCTGTCCTAGCTTTATTCAGCAAAATCCCAAAGCATAGCAATAGAGACATCCCTTTGGCGGATTTTAGCTACTAACAAATTGCACCCCTACAAACTCCAGCTGCTGCAGCATCTCAATGAGAATGACCCAGATTAGCGCACTGAATTTGCAGAATGGGCAAAACAATTTGGAACAGGACCCTCAGTTTACACAGAACATTTTGTTCAGTGATGAGGCAAACTTTTATGTGAATGTTGAAGTTAACAAACAAAACCACCACTATTGGTCTGACACTAACCCACATTGGATAGATTATTCCAAGACTGTTGGAACACAAAAATCGACGGTATGATGTGGTATATGTGGTACAAAGATGGTGGGGCCATTCTTGATCAATGGAAACCTCAAGGCCACTGCATATGTGAAATTGCTACGCGATGATGCACTGAAGCTGGCACGTTTCCTGAGTTTTTCCTGCAGGATGGTGCACCACCACATTGTGGGTGTCACGTCTGAGCATTTCTAGATTAACAGTTTATGAACAGTTTCTGTACTGGAAGCCTGTGCTAGCATTTCTTCTGCAGTGTTGCTATCAGTGTGTGAAGAGTGGGAGAAGAGGGTTGCATTGACAATTTAACACAATGGGCAGCACTTTAAACACATTTTATAAGTGGTCAGAAACTTGTAATGTTGGATCCAAAATGGCCGACTTTAAAATGGCCACCATGGTCACCACCCATCTTGAAAATTCTTCCCCCTCCCATATACTAATATGCCACAAACAAACATCACCAACCATTCTCATTTTATTTAAGTGTATCCATATAAATGGCCCACCCTGTACAATAATTACATATGATAATGAATGTAAGTGTCCTTCTTCAGAACTTAACCATGACCCTATGAATACTGTTATCCTACTTCAGCCATTACGTTATGCTGGGCACATGCTGTAGGTATATGCCACCTTTAAAGATAATTCAGACAGTGGTAGAATATACTCTGTTTTCATGATAATGAGGCACTCTTAAAATCATTGTGTTTCGACTTTAACCCAATGGATGTAGACAGTAAACTGACCTTGCAGCTATATAAAGAGTCCGATTTGTTATGACAATCAGCTGAATATCCATTTTGTGGTGTTGTGTGCTGTTCCTTCCTGGTCTGTGTCCAACAAACACTGGGTAATGTTTTGTATCTGCAATAAGGTGGACATTACATACAGAGAAAATAATTTTAAGCACGTAAACAAATAATATTGTTGGCTAGTTGGTTATACAGGAAATAAAATACAGCCGACATTCCTTTATTATGCATAGCAGTTAAACCTCAACATAAGGCTTTAAACATTAAGGGGTAAAAATAAAAGATTATCCTTTGATCTTAAAGACTCAATTTCAAATAGCATTTAAAGTTCACATTTTCGTGTGTGCTTCCTTTTGCCGTAGAATCTGGGACAGAGAGACAGAGAAGTGAATGAAATGAAGTGATGAGAGAGATTGAAGGTGTGAGAGCTAGATAGAGAGCAGCATGTCAGGGAGAATGAGTGAGAAACTGACAACAGATATTAGTTAAGACAAAAAGAGGTGAGAAAAAATTGTGAAAAAATGAAAGAGAAGAGAAAGATAATGAATAATGCGCTGTCTGGATCGCATGGCAGAATGCATAAGATTGAGGCAAGATATAAGATATAGAGTGCAGGCAAATGTGAGACTGACAGAATAATGAACGAATAAGAAAGATGGACATTAAAAAAAAAGAAAGAGGAGTCAAGAACAAAGAGGTGTAGATGTTTCACCCAACAGCTCCTGGTTACTTACAATTGCCATGTGAAATAATGATTGGCTCGGAGTCCTCTGGGAAGGCAGCCCCAGCCATCTGCAGCAGGGTGAAATACAGCAGCAAGGCCTCTGGCCTCATTTTGCAATGCCTCTTCACAATGTTTTTATTTCAGCCTGCAAAAAAAGAGAATTCGTTCATTAGGTACATACAGGCACCTGCAGAAAAGGGGCATAGATATGCAGGACAGGCCAAGATTTTGCGTTGCCAGCAAAACAAATTAAGTGGATTAGCACAGCAGAATGAATCATAGATCAATTGCTGAGCCTGAGGTGGACCCAGCTTGAGTCAGAAGATCAGGCGTACTGTACATCCTATTCAGCATGATTTATTTATTAAAGAATCTCATATGATTAGATCAATAGAATAAAGGATTCCCTAGTCGGACTGCCTTCCATTACTAACTTGGACTGAAAACTGGGCTCTTTCATTTAAATGAGATTTGTAGCAACCTACAGCCCTGCTGGCATTTTTATTTCTCTGTTTTTGCTAGTGCATAGTAGCAACAAATCACCCACCCACCCCAACACAACTCAAATCATGGCTGATAATTACTGCAGGGTCAAGAGTGCAATCAGAATCAACCGGTTATTTCACTTAAACCGTATCGCACTGCTGGTTTTACGTCATGTTTTTTTGCCTTTATGCAGTTCTTAATGTTTGATAGCTATCTCAGCGGCACAGTGGTGCCAGAAACCCAAGAGAGAAGGTGAAGAGAGGGGGAGGAACAGCAGGACAGAGAGTGTAGGGCGACAGAGCAAGAGAGAACGCTTTCCATGCGCCTGTGAATCCTATTCAGAGCACTGTGAAAACACTATTCTCCACTCAGATTCCCTTAATAGCATAGAGCATGCAGCTCAAATCCTAGGAAACAAACTTGATGAAGGAGGAGCTGGATCTTTCAAACATGTTCTCTGTGCACTCCAGTCCGAAGTGTGTGTATAATACAATTATTTTATACCCAAAAATAAAAATGTAAAAAGGTGGTCAAGTGGTGCTCTGTGGCAAACAAGGGCTGATTGTAGCACTTTATACATGGTTCAGTAAATAGCATAGTGACTGGGGTTGTTTTGTGCCTATAGACTGTGTGATGAATGAAATACAACACATCAGGCAAGATGAAATCTGTAAATAAATCAGTATCGCATGGGTAGTATGACATGACTAATATGGTCTCAATCTGACATCACCGCCTGTCAAAGTATACAGCCGTCCACTTTAAACTGCTACAGCCATCGCTGTTTATATAAGCAGACATACAATTTCATTCGCCATGGGCTATGCTAGTTTAACCATATACACCAAACCCACAGGCCAAACCCATTGATATTCTCATCGACTTTATAACTTTGAAACATGGTGAGTTTTCGAAAATAGTTATCACTTAGACAGAGTAATTAGTTTTAACTGAAAAGATTTAGAGGTTCAATGAAAGAAAGTATCATTTTCGGGCAATAAAACACAGTAATTATGTAAATTATATGTACTAACAAGCTAGTGTGATACATACATACTTATAAAACTGGTTTTACCACCAGTTCGTGATGACTCCCAGCTGGCCACTACAGTCAAATGAACTGGCTCATACACTGCTTTTAGAAAAGTAACCTACACCTCATATAATCATTTCTATCATTATAAATAACTCAGTCCTTATGGAGCATTTGGTATATTTTGCTAGCTGAATGCTAGCGAGAGAGAGAGAGAGAGAGAGAGAGAGAGAGATCATGAGGTATTTTAAACCACAACTCATTGAACACAAGAACTACATTTATTTGAATGGTGTTACATCCTTGCATCACAATAGCATCCCTGTTTAGTTCTTTGTGGGTAAATATTTTTTTAAAATAACTATTAGATCATAAATAGTTATAAGAATAGAATATTGGTAGAGTTTGTACTTTAACACACTCCACATATCTTAAACATATAAATTACTAGGGATCATACCTAAATATTTCTCTTTTTGTGCCATGAGCTAAACATGATATTGCTGAGAGAGTGCTTAATCTGACCACGTCTCCTACAACCTGCCTGATTCACCTTGGTGGTTGGCTTTCGGTGTGTGGCCAGGTCTGCTGGAAATATACTGTGGACTTGCATAATCTCACCACTTCAAACAAATTCGCAGACTCTTTTTACTGATTGTTTAGTCTGTTAACACCCAAATGAGGATGGTATTTCCTCATGAGTCTGGTTCATTTTCGGTGATAAAACTTCACGTGTAAATTTCATGATTATATCTTGTAAGTTCTGTAAAGCTGCTTTGCGACAATATTCCATTGTAAGCACTATAGAAATAACATTGAACTGAACTAAATTAAAAGTTCCATAATCCTAAAAGGATCTACGCTGATGTAAAAAGCACCATTTTCAGTCCATAAAACATGCTAACGATGTACAATCCCGATTTCAAAAAGTTGGGACAAAGTACAAACTGTAAATAAAAACGGAATGCAATAAATTAAAAATCTCAAAAACTGATATTGTATTCACAATAGAACATAGACAACACATCAAATGTCGAAAGTGAGACATTTTGAAA
>JAOUQT010000028.1:1240043-1257687 GCA_025769995.1 Xyliphius kryptos | reverse complement strand
ATCAGCCAAAGAGGAAGAATAAAAAAAACATTATTATTATTATCATTATTATCATTATAATTATTATTACTATTAAAATTTGTGGATAATCTCATATGCTAGAAATGACTGTGGGGTGGAGTAAGAGATAGTTCAGGTAAATACTCACCGGAGTGACTCATTAGGGAATTAATACAGCTTCAGCCCTCAGGGGGTTTCAGATCCTATTTTATCCACAGGGACTACACCCCTTTCCCCTCTCCTGCAATCAGCATCACTAATCCCACTGCCTATTTCTTTACTAGTCTCGATGCGATTAGGGCCACCTAATGTAGTGACCACAACCAAAAACCAATCTGCTTTGGATGTTATTTATTTTCTATCTTTACAGAAGTCAGTTACCATGTAGCAGCCCCACATGTGAGTGTATCCTACACAACTTGACATTTTACCAACTCAAGCACGAAGAAATAATTGAGTCCATGGGGTGGAGGAAGTCAAAACTTTTCAAGTTGAAACCACGCAATTTCGGTTGGCGTCCACAGGGAAAATCAAAGGAATAGAGGCTTTCGCATCTGATCCTGATGAGAG
This sequence comes from Xyliphius kryptos, assembly GCA_025769995.1. NCBI lineage: Eukaryota > Metazoa > Chordata > Actinopteri > Siluriformes > Aspredinidae > Xyliphius > Xyliphius kryptos. The sequence goes on along the minus strand of JAOUQT010000028.1, from coordinate 1,257,117 downwards.
ACAGAAGTCTGTGGCTGAGCAAAGCATGTTGAAAGAATAGTGCGTGTGTTTGTGTCTTTGTAAAGTTCAATGCATCATTGTCCTCATACCGATTAAAGGGTTTCAGAGTTTCAAAATGAGGTGACATAGACTGCTCCCTGAAAGAGCACCGGCTCTAATCAAGGCTGTTTCTGAGCTGACTGAGCGCTCTACCACAGCACAATCAGTCCATTTGCTACACACGAGCCAAACTGTAACACAACACCGGTTACAGCTCAGCTTCTGATTAAGACTCATTACACCATCACATATAATGACTAAGAGGGCAGGAGACACAATGAATTTAATGCTTTGATAACAGATTTACATGGAATGCCCATGCCCAAAGCCTGAACCAATAATTAATCTGGGAGAACAGATTATAATCCACAGAATCAAAGCAGGCCGTTAAAAACACAAATAAATCACCAGTACAATAGCTTGTTGTGCTGTGATGACTTTGGTTAAACTGATACAAACCCTGTAATTTGATACTACACTTGCCTTTGCTAAAGATTAGGACAGTATTGAAGGGGAGGCTGTCATTGGGTTTATGGCTGTCCTGGGTTGGTCACAGGAGACATACTTCAGCAAGACATCATTTTCAACCCCCACACAGAACAATACCAGTGTAACAGGCTTCCATAAACAGGTCCAGAGGCACAAACTTAGCCTGTTATTGACACAGGGGATGTCATTTTAATGATTAATATTTTCACATAGCTCCAGAAAATAGATTACATTTTTAGTCCCAAATTAAAATTGAGTCTCAATTTTTACATCTCTGGCTATACAAGATGATATGGTGTAAATCAATACATATTCCCGGGTGTGATAAATTGTTTTAACATACCATGGAAATGCCCATTCGGAATATAATATTATTCTGTAATTCAAAACCGAGATAAATACTGAGAATTCTGATAGTGTGAATAATAACAGCCATTCTTTTTAAATGTTACTCAATACTGAGCTTAAAAATAGCTGTTTCCGTTGTTTTTCAGATCTCTGAACCCTAAACATTTTAGCATTTTAATAAAAAAAATTGCACCAGCCACCCTTCCTATGTTTTGAATACAGATGTCACATGACTTTTTATTGACATGGCCAGTAAGAAGACTGGATAATAAGACATGAGTCTCTAGCCACTAAATGACGTGAAGTATTGAATATAGTGTGTTATTTCATATTTCATTTTTGCCAATTTTTTCCTTTTTCAAGCCAATCAGCCGTGACAGCACAAGTGTGTGGCATTGCCTGCCTTTGTTTAACATGTAGGCAGCATGGTGACACAGTCATTTCTGTGTGGCATTTGTATGTTCTCCCCATTTTCGTGCTGGTTTTCTGTGGGTGCCCCGATTTGCTCCCGCATTCCAAAGACAAGCATTTAGGGTTAATTGAGGTCTCTAAAGTAGCCCGTAGTGTGTCAATGTGTGCACTTATAATGGATTGGCGTCCTGTCTAAGGTTGTTCCTGCTCTTGCGCCCAGAGTCGCTGGTGGGCACCGTCAACGCCTTGTAGATTAAGCGTAATTAATTAAAAATGAGTAATTAATGAATTCATGTTTTAATGTATGGTACATTTAGTCTCAGTATCTAGTTTGTAAAATATTTCTACACATAATTAAAAAAACAAAGAAACAAAAATCTGTATGTCGTATATCTGTGACATTAATTCTTTACCTACATACATACCTACCATATACCTACCATATTTTAGGTGATTTTCCCAGAATAAAATATATACAGTGTTTTATATCATATGCCATCATCGCTTTGCAGTGATTTGATGCATAAGTGTGCTTCATGGGATACAGTAATCAGACTGACCAAGCATCCCAGTCTCTTGTCAGACATTACAACTCCACCAGAGAATTCTATCCCCAGTTACTAAAGATCCCTGCTTTTTCCAGCAAAACGCTCTACCCACTGAGCTACACCACAGACTGCACAAACTGTAAAATCAGAAGCAATTTCTTTCGCTTAGCCATGATCAACTACACCTAGTGAAGTACTACAAAGAAAAATGTAAGCTGCACGTTCAGATAGAAACAAGCTAGATGAGTCGGCCATATTGTGTCATCAGGTTTACTCAAAACCTTTACGTTCAGTTACAGTGCTTCTGATTTGGCAGTTTGTATTCACATGCAAACTCGAATGTATTTTTACATGTGGTCCACCGAAGCACTGACCTCACTAACATCTCTCGTAGCCTATTGTGTCTACTGGGTTACATTTAACATATGGTATTAAAACCCACTAGTGGTTTACTTTCTCTGAACCAGATGCTGCTTATAATAGGATCCTAGCCAACTTATGACAGACTCTGTAGGGAACAATATGTAGGGGATATTACGGCTCGTTAAATAAGACAATAAAAGAGAACACCGAAGGCAATAAAATCTCAGCAATGGACACCAGGGAATAGTTAATAAATGGAATCTGTATCAGCTTCACCTATAGTGCTTGCCATGGCTGTGCACTACTTATAAATGTGCAATATTTCTTAAAATTAAAGGATGTAACTTGTGCAAATTGACAATCTCTTAACAGGACCAGTTTAGGAAATATGACATGGCCAGGATGATAGTCATGTTTAGAAGTCATAACACCTTTTCAGTCAAGCCTACTCAAACCTGCTTTATTTCTCAACCACAGATCAAAATAAAGAGCTGGCACAGACTTCATCCGTTCTGATTCTCACATCTTTAACTGTAGGCTGCCTATTTAATCCTGGATGTGACTTTGGCTAATGTTAATGTTATTGCTATAAACATTACTCCTTAGAGTTGAAACCAGAGAAAAATTAATAGTTGCTATGTTAGAAACCCACTAAACTATCATTAATGCGAAATAAAGACCTTACTTCACTATGTCTATACAGTAGACACTTAACACTCAGAGAATCAATATCAAAGTTTCTGGAGCGTTTCTGACACGGTTCTTGTACAGAAGGTGAGAAGAAACAAGACCTAGAAACTACAGGACAAGTGTCGTTTTGTTCATCAAGTGCAAAAAGCAACATAGATTAAGTGTTGAAGCCAGACAAAAGAGACAATAAAAGTCTTCACACACTGATAGGCAAGTGGGTCACAGGAGAGATTGTCGACAGGAGATTTGCTACCATGTTCAGCAAGGAAATCTTTCCACACAGGCATTCTTTAAGGGGTGCGTCTCCACTTGGCAACCCCCCTTCATCTGGTGCCACCACCATGTGATCTTTTGTGAGAAAGCCTTAGAAAAAAGAGCCCTAACCATGGCCACCAATTAGCCGATTCCCATCGGGTGGTAAACCGCATGTATAGAGCAACCGCAACAGACCTGCACCTACAACATACTTCAGGATTTGTACAATCAGATAGATGTTATCTGTCATGGTCTGGAGGCAGTGCTGGTTAATCTACCTCCTCCGGCTTGCTAAGCTCTACACCACAGAACAAATGCTTAAGATGGTTTTAGGCTGTTCAGCCTTCATGAGATGTTTAATTGCTAACTTGACACTAAAAATTCAGGAACGTGTACAGACCAATGTGTCACTGACTTACATGACTGTCTGTGTCATCTGGAGAAAAAATGATTGCACATCATTAACAGCAACAACAAACGTGTGCAACATTATATTACAGAAGCAGAACCTGATTTAGCTGACTAATCCATGCAGCCAACAATCGCCAGGCGATGACGGCGTATGACATAACATGGACCTAATTTTACATGCAGTATTATCAGGGATATGTGGTCAATAATTGATATACGAACAATGCAAGAGTTAAAAGGTTTCAGAGGTTAGTTTCTATCCAGTATTGTGGAATTGTGATGGGAGATTTAGGACACACTGAGGGTGCAGAACAAATGGACTATTTCTGAGAGGCCATAAATTTAACATTCTTTCATCTTAACTGTGTGTGTGTGTGTGTGTGTGTGTAGAGAATGCTGATAGATAGTGAATATATGCATATCTGTATATTTAAATCTGAAATAGTCAGTGCCTTACCAGCCAGAGATTCTAATGCTCTGTGTTAAATGTATTATGTATATTCTGGTACAACAGTCTTTCAATACTTAATCGAACAGCTTAGCTTATTATCAGTAAACTATGCTTGTCGGTCTGGGACGTGGACGTGTCTGGAACAGGAATGGAGTTCGAAATCCAGTACGAAAATTACACCATATGACAATTTGGTAGAAATATGGTTAAATAAAGAAATAATGTAAACATGAGTTTACATCTTCAAAGTTCGAACTATTTTTGGATATGATACAGCATGTAATTCCATTACATGATGCAGACAGCACTGAGGATTTAGAACCGAGTGGATGAATGTCACTGGGTTTCAATAATGGCAATGTTCAAATAAAATGAACAATGAAAAACATCTAATGGTTTATTGTTCAATGTTTGAAGACATTTTTGGACATTCAGCTGTTTAAGTATTTAAGTTCCAAAGCAGAGCTCTAATATAGAATTTGCAGGTGCCACAAAATGAAGGACACAGGGAACATCCCATGCGACTCAGTTCAAACACGCAGTTGGTCGCCTCACAGTCGGCATCTGTTTGGTCTTCAACTTCAATGTTGTTTGACAGAGATTAATGACCACATGTCAGCAGAGGGAAATAAGCTTAAGACAGTCCCTGAAAGCCACAGAGACTGACTTGTAGTCTAAATAACAGGAAATGTTCTAATCAACAAGGTTCACAAAGGTCTTGATAACGATTAAGCTGTTCTGTCGGGACCAGTCATATGTATTTTCTGTGACCCAGGCACCTTGGCTTTAACATATATACACATATCTAAGCTGACATTAAATAATTATGGTATGTTTCTTTAGTTATCAAGTAAAAAAAACTTTTAAAATACCAACTTTACCAATCTAAGTAACTTACTAGCTGTCTAAACAATTTTATTTTTACTTTATCAAGTAGTTTGCTGGAAACCCAAAAGCATGGTTGTAAACTATCATGAATTATAAGCACTAAGACTAGTTATTTAAACTCAGTTAATCAATCTAGATTATCACATTTAAACACTGCTATTAGGAACTGATTTTTCCATCTACCAGAAGCACTGTTTTTCCTCTATTCTTGTTAACAATATGTCATTGCAAAGTAATACCTGATCTTGACCGCCATCCATTAAATAGAAAACGACCATTTCAAATATGATCTCCATATTTTTATCTGCTTAACCATTATACAATGGCTTTCATTTTAACCAGATATGGCAGCAAAGCAGACAGACTCCAACAATAAAAAACCCACCACATTTCTCCTTTCTCTCTTCTTTACTCTTTCTTTGCAGGGTCAATTAAGCCAGCTAAATACTACACCCTGTCACATTCCATATGAGGTGGGGGGGACCACACAGTGAATGACTACTTTCATTAAAGCAACTAGAAGAAGCAGAGTTCACGAAGAATTAACATATGAAAACCACTGAAGGTTTTACACACTCGACAGAACTCCCCTGGTCTCTGGCGTCCTTCATTCAGCCCACATTAGCCTGCAAATACAGTAAACTCTTTGCTCTAAGCCAGTGAGCAGAGCACAGGGCCTCAATATCAGTGTCAGAGGACGCAGTGGTTTTTCTTTTTTCCAAGGCAATGGACAAGCTGATCCTGGACCATTTTTTTATATCATATTCATTCAGATTATATTCTTAAATTCAATCAAATTGTCTTACATTATGCAAAAAATCTTTCAATGGGGTGAGCAAATTTTTTATGACTAGAATTCTTAAACCTAGCATATATTTAACAACTTAAAAGCAAAATATGCTGTAGACAAAAATAAGACTAATTATCCTGAAACTAAAAGTCTTTTTAAATTCCTTTTTTGAAGTGAAAATATGCAACAAACTACTCAATTAGGAACATCGTGCATCAAATAGTCTAAATTGAGTTTCCAGTTCCAATCTGAATATTTTGTAGTGATGTCATACAAGAGCAACATGAGGAAATCTGTTTGTGCCAGGCTGGGCCCCACTAGCAGAGTGAAAATTTAATTTTCAGATGCTGCTTAATAGTAAGCATTACACTGGGGTTTTGGGTTGTGTGCTGCATCTTATTCAAAAGCTTGCCTTTCAATTTCCCGCAGAAAAAAAAGGAAATGCCGTGCAAGGTCCATTATATACTGTACAGTGCATATGTTACGTTTCATGACTTTCCACTTAAGTTACTTGTTCACTGGATGCAAACTGATTTTAAAACTGCTGTATTGTAGTGATTAAAAAAAAAGTGAAATAATTGCATAAATATTGGCACGGTGACACAGTGGGTAGTGCTGTCACGTCACAGGAAGAAGGACCCGAGATCAATCCCTGGATGGGATGACTCGGGATAATTCTGTGTGGAGATTTCATGTTCTCACCATTTTTGAACAGGTTTACTCCGGGTGCCCCATTTTCCTCCCAAATTCCAAAGACATGCTTGTTAGGTTAACTGGGGTCTCTGAAATGGCCCTTAGTGTGCGGATGTGTGTGACTGTGTGTGCCCTACGATGGAGTGGCACCCTGTCTAGGGTTGTTCCTGCACTTGTGCCCAAATTTTCCAGGTGGGCACTGGCTGGCCCGCATCCCCATGTTGATTAAGCAGAAGAAAATTAATGAATGTTCCCAGAATAAAAAATTCCATTCATCACAGGTTATGATATAACAAGGATAACATTAAATAAAGCCTATCCTGTTAATGGTACCTTAAATATTCAGTAAGTTGGTTTGGATATATTTAAAAATGCTTCCGGAATTCAATGTGAAGTTGAACTGACTTAATTTAGGCTCTTCTTAGACCCTTATTACCCTCACCCTTACTCTTAAACTTACCCTTACAACGAAAGATTGACCAGAGAAACCCCGAGAAATCTGAGCAACCTAAGGTCCCTGAACCAGACACCCACTGGTCCAAGGAGACACTGGACCTTTCACACATGCTCAGGCGTCATATGATCTGTTAAAGCAGCAGTAAGATGCCAGACTTGCAACTCGTGCCACATCCCACCCAGTATGGCACGCAAGTTTGGTCAAGCAGCTGTCCAGCAAGTGTGCATGCCTTAGGTTTCTACCACCCTGTTTTATTTTGTTCATGAATCCATCTAAGATTTTACATAAAATTCCTTGTGTGAATAACTCACTTGTTTGAATGGCAACAACAGACAACACCCTTTTTAATGCTAAGGCTTTGATTCATCTATGTAATTAAAGTTTTTTTCATAATAACTCGACACATTACCACTTTTGAATACCAGCACGGAACCCAACAGGCATGTGTTTTTAATTTTACACACATACTTCTATGGCCAATCTGCTTTACATTCAACTATATACCATGGATCCCAAATAAGATCAGAATGGTTTAACATATATTTAAAAAAATTTATAATATCTATGAACCCTCTCCTCTTCTCAAGCTTACATAGTATCATAGTATCTAGCCCTGCGGCAAATCTCTTGTCTGATGAGCTTTCTTCAGAGAAATAATTTACATAAAAATGCATATGATTTGCTGCAACCTGGGATTGGTTACTGAAGGCACTATAGTTCATGGCCTGAAACCAAGATGAACCACAAATGTTTAATACGTTTACTGAATCAGCTGCAGTTTTTTTTTAATATCAGATCTGCCTGCTGATAGATGTTCCAGGGTCACTCACTAAAGTGTGGTTTGAAACTTAATAATACCTATTTTTAGAATAATCAGAAAAACATAGTTAGAATAATTCTCTCTGCCTAATTATAAACGCTACACTATAAAATAACCTTTCTTGTCATTTCATTCATTAATTTTCCATACTTAGTTATAGTGATGGGAAACCTGTGCTGAGCTGGAAGCACCTGGGTACAAGGCAGGAAAAGCCGTAGATAGAGTGCCACTCGATCGTAGGGCACAAACCGAAAGCCACACCAAAGAAGCCTAAAACATGTCTGGAACATGGGTGGAACTGGCACATCTGGAGGAAACCCATGCGCGGGCTAGAGAACAAGCATGCTCCACAAAGAAAGGACCCAGGACACCCTACATAGGAACTGAATCTAGGACATATAGTGTCTACCCACAGAGTCACAGTGCTTCCCCTGGTCATTTCAGTGAATACTAAATACCATGAGAAATTAGCAATTAAATGGAAACAGACAAAGAATGAATTGTTTCATATGAATGATATGAATCTATGTTCATACTCAATAACCTGCAATGTTTAGTATAAGGCATCTGTGTGAATAAATAACTTTCAGCAATGGTAAAATAAAACCCTTCGTAGTCAGGTGAGAATCTTTTATCTTCAGCCCATACAGCCAGAAAGAGGGTTGAGAGGCTGCACAGGGTAACCACCTGCTAATAGGATGTTGCATTAAAACTGAGGAAAAAATACAATCTAATGTTAAAAATACAATGTTTGTTATTAAGGTAAAGACATAACTACAAACATCAATAATGCCTGACAGATCAGACTTGAGTAACAACGCACTGCAGCTTCATGTCTAATTTCACTCGCACTACACTGTCAAACTAGCTATAAAATCTCTCCTGGTGTGACATCAATTCACACTAATGGGATGCTGTGAATTGTCTTCCTGATTCAAATAAAGGCACATAATAGAGCTTGTATTTATCATAGTTTTTTTTTGACAAATATGTTTTTTAGCTAGAACAAGCTTTGTAATGAAAATCTGACATGTGGCAGCATAACAAGTTAAAATAGCTGCCGTGCCACTATGAGTAGTTTCACTGTATACAGAAATAATGTTAAGCCTTGACTAATATTGAAGAAAAATAAATTATTTCATCATTTACAACTGACTTGGTAATGGCTGTAATGTAGATCACGAGACGGAGACAACACCATCGAATAGCACCAACATTCTACCAAAATGAGCCATTTCACTGGCTCTAGTGCAGAATATGATGTTTGCTTTAGATACGCTCTTAAACATTAAACAGGTCCAGGACAAGTGCACCACCATATAGAGGAGGGGTGAAAACACATACGGCCCTCAAAGACAAAGATCAAAGTGAGAGAAAATGGAAATGATCTGGCAATAATACACCTGGATCTCTCACGCTTTCTTATATAGGTCACTCGTTAGACAGGAGCAATGCATCTGGATAGCATTTCCTTCCTTTATATCCAGTTACATTGCATTAACTGATATACGCAATCGAAACAAGCCTAGAGAAACGTAAGACAGAGGATTTGCTTCGTGCTTCTCCTATCAGCAATAACAAAATAAAGAAGGCAAGGTGTTCTGAACTGTCTTCTTGTCCAAACAGTCTGAATATTATGAATGGTATGAAGCAAGCAGAATCGTCCAAATAATATACTATTCAAACAATCTAGCGGCTATCCAAATAAGTTTCCTCGATGTTTAATTCAGTAGCGGTGACAAATTATTTCTATACACTGTGCCCAGCTAATCCAATTAGACCTCAAACATCTTTCCCTTTGGTGCATTTAACAGAAGAATTATGTGTATTTGCTCTGGCTGTCATTCATTTTAAGTAAGAAGTGTTTATGCTGAGATCTCTATATGCTAGGCAGACATGTACTATTACATGTATTATTAAATAAACGTAGAAGAAAAATAAACCTGAAAAAGATCAACTAAGCTCAGCTTGTTTTAGATCTACTCATAGATTTGTCATATTTTTTTCCTGTTGGGACGGAGGAAGGAAACAATGTTAGGGTTGTTGAGCAGGTCCTCAGAGAGTGATGATAAGTGTGCCTGTCTCACTTCTCATTGCTGGGCTGACAGACGTCCAGGGGCTGAACACTGAGGGCCTTGTGGTCGTGCTTATGTTACCCGGCACATACCAACACATGGCTGCAATTTGTTCATTAGATAAGTAATAAACGTACACAAAGTTCCTTTATTGTTGCACTTATTCTGATGAGGCTCAGAATGTTTAAACCTCTCAAGGGTATGATTTAAGAATATGCTCAGTTAGATACTACCATTAAAAATCTGAACAATGAAACTTAAAAATGAAGACCCAAGTTGAATATCTAGTCATTCTAAAGGTCATGTGGTTATTGTACAAGTTATTGGCTCATAATAATCTTACAAAAGCAATTCATTTGAATTGAACCTATTTTAACATTCTCACACTAAGAAATCTAAACTATGCTTGTGCACGTTTGACACAAAGCATTTAACCAGTGCTCCTAATCGTGCCCTGGCAAAGAGGGCTGACTCGTGCTCCGGCATGTTTGAAGGGGTGGGTTGAATCACTATGATTGAGAATGTCCATGGAATTAGTTATGGGGCTGTCCCATTCAACAAAAACAATCATAGATTTTTCAATATTTTAATTTTTAAATATTACCACCAATTATTCCATAAAATTCTGGCCTTGCCCTTTAAACCAACACGTCTGAGATTTTGCAAAGTGAATATGGCATGATCACAATTCTCTAAAACCTGACAATCCACTGTCCTCCTGCTACATCCTTTTTTACAACAGCACCTATTGAATGAGCTGGATGATGTAAAACTGTGGAACTTTAAAACCAACAGGAACATGGACAGTGGTATCTCTATCACCTGGAAAAAAATAAAAAGAGCCCTTATTTTGTAAAATCTATGGGTGGCCTATCCAAGAACGAGCATAGATATGAGCATCAGAGTGGAAATCATGCTGGCTTGGACTAAACAACCGTACTCACAATGACCATGTTCCTTATTCAGAACTTAAGCCACATGAAAGGCACAGGAGAAAGCCTCATGATTACAGTGCTTCTGAATCTGCTTGTCCTGTGCCTTAAAATACTCACTACAAAAGCAGAATGATGAGGAGTTACACCAGTAAAATAAACACTACAACAAAGCAAGAATACAGCAAAGATTTAAAAATTACAGCATATAAGAGACTATGTGATTTCCTCAGATTGCTCTTGTTTCTGAAACTGCATTTATCATGCTGATCCAGGACCACCAACTATCATACTTAGCTTCTCTCTATGAAATCACTACACTTGCAACTATCTTAAATCACACACAATGAAGTCTGTGACTACCCAATGAATCCCGGGAAGGAATGTTGCGCATTCCCATTTAGTGAAAGAATCAGATTTGGGGTTGAGGTAAAAGTTAGTTGTAGAATTAGGGATTTTAATTTTAGAAAATCACAAAAATGCAACAACTACTCTGAATTGAGAACATTGCACATGCGTAGTATAAATCAGGTTTCCGTTTAAAATCAAAAAAGTCATAGTGACGTCATGGAGAGACGCTGAATATTATTGGATAGGACAGTTGTTGTTCCTGGATGAACGTTATCCACTGGACAAATGGTATATGATCAGCTCCAGATGTTGCAATGTGAAGCTTTAATTAGACTATTGTGTCTATACAGCAGGCTCAGTTCAACACTATGAAAAGTTATCCACACCATGCATTCAGAAAAAAATAATATAAGCTCCATCACCAGTTGAGCTTACAACTATGTTGCACTATAATATCTCTCTCTGCCATGAAAATAAATTAATCAATTAATAGTCACCTATCTGAGCAGTTGCATTTGCACATAACAACACCTTTGTTCAAGCTTCCATCCAAACAGCCAATAAACGGACACCCTCTCTGTGCCTTCACTGTCACCTCCCCAATATTTTATTCAGCCCATCTGTGGCATGCATGCACAATAAATCTGCTCAGTGCCAGCACAGGCCATAGTGGCCCCTTTAAGCATACTCTCTTCTTGTGAGAGGCTGTTTGGAATTGCTGGCCCCTGCCATCTTCCCTCCAGCCCCGGCGCCGTCTCAGGCCCTGAAACTATGGCAACGGAATAAGAAGGCGCTCTCCATGATTAATAGATGAGCAAAGCCATGCCAGTCATGCTGGGTTTGGGGACAGGACAGATGTACATGCTGTCCTCAGCGTCACGTAACCACCACGACATGCGAAAACCTGGTGGAACCAGTGACAATTTTGCAAAGTACCACATGCTCTTGTATAAGCAAATGCTAAGTATCCAGTTCAAATAAACAAATATCCATAAATTTGATACAAGGATATTTTCTTACCAACAATAAGGTGTTATATATATATATAAGTATTGTGGTTTCATCATTTTTAGAGTATACCTTTCGAAGCATGCACGCGAATAAAAAGGGCAATAAATTAATAAATGTCATATAGCCTTATGATGCAACTGTTGAACTGGATGCTCAGTGATAATATAGACTGAAATATTGATTAGGAAGTTATAAATAAAAATGATTAGTTTTTTAGATCATTTATTTGAGCTACCTCTATTATTAAAGCAATACTAATAAGTAAGAGAATCACAAGATACTAAGGAATCCATTAGCAGAATTGTACTGAGTGGGTTGTTATGATGTAATCATGCTATTTTCATACGTACAACAATATGAGTGTATGTGTAAAGAACATGAAGAAACAAAAGCTGATTAGTCTGTAAAATACTGTATAAACTGGCATTAAAAAATAGATCTTTTATACTGACAAACAGCATTGCGCTTGTTTAGGCAGGATTTAAAATTATTGCTAACAGCCCCAATTATCATACTACTCAGTTCTCCTATCACGCTGTACATGTGTTCATTAATAAAGCATGATCACAAAAAAAACATGAACAAGTTCACCAACTAGGCGACACATTGATAGATAGTATTGTGATTAAGCTGAAATTATAAACCCACATCAATTTTTCAAGCTGAGCTTTAATACCTGTCCTGGACAATGAAAATCTAAACACACAACACCAGAAATGATTCAAGACCACCACTGTGACAAATCCACATCAGTCACACACAATGGAGCCTTTGCTGCCATTGTTGGGGTGAGAGAACCAAATCCCTCCCGGTGCGTTGCGCCTTGTAAAAAATTGCCTAGTATTTTTTCTCCTGGCTTGCGTGATTTGCTGGTGTACTAATCAAGTAGAAAAGCAAACTTACATATATAACAACAATGCTACATATATAACAACAAATGGTTGCATCCATGATGAATTTTTCTCTTTTTTGAATCATCTCTTTTGTCTATATACATATTTCAATTTTTTTCTTGACCATACAAAAAGATCAATAGATTCTAATTCCAGCCTTTTTCAGATTATTGTCCATTATAAGAGACCCTTTTTAGAGCTTTATGAAACACACAGCCTGGTCACATTTACTGCATATGAATACGGAACATCATAATATTTGAAGCTCAGACAGTACGCCCTTGTCTCGTAGGTGGCGATGCTGAAAGCCATTTGGCAAGCTAATAGGTGGGATGCAACATCACCACAGGTTATGAGCATAAATTGATTTTTTTCCCCAAAAAAATATTTCACACCCTTAAACAAATCAATATCACAGATTGGCCAGTGTTTCAATGAAATATACCCACAGCAGCAGGTGCAAATACAAAGATGAAACACAAAACAATCAAATATCAGAAATTCTTAAAACTGCCCATGTTTTGTAGTTACAATATTTTTTTAAAAAACTCAGCATTTTGGGAAATAATCTTTTTTGAAAGACATATACTGATCACATCAACACTCTTTCATCACTGATGATCTGTTTACAGTATGCAGCCTAATATGTCCAGAGCTTCTTTAGAAGCATCTCTTATTTATGGTTGCACAGACACCAATAGCAGAAGAACCAGAGATTAGTAATGCAACTGATGTATAGAAATCTAAGAGAAATTACAACAAACCATTAGAACAATACGTCTATATTTGAATATCTTCTTGAATAAGAACATGGTCCAGGGTACGACGATCAGCAGACACAGGTCTTAGCGAATACCATTACTGTCAAAGGAGAGCACTGAGACACAGAGACTGAACAATTTGAATCAGCTTTGTCATTCTGTTCACTGTCTAAAAACAGATGCTCTGTATTGTTATGTGCAAAGAGAATGTGGAGACAGAGCTGACACAGTCACACCCTACTTGACCTTACGGGTCAAGAGCGACGTCTAGGAGATTTCTAGATTTATTTCAGGCCACCTATAACTGTGATTTTGCAACCTTTTTTAAAACAGAGGTACACATTCCTGGATAAAACCACAATAGTATCACCCTCGAAAATTAATAACTATCGTGTCTCATGGAAACGGTTGAGGTTAGAGGCGGGGTTAGTGGTCGCACCTGTAGTTTCTGTATGTGCAAAATCCGGCACGATTGCCTTTGTTTGTTCAGATTCATACTATTTTATCAGTACACCAGTACGCTAGTGGGTCAGCTCTCTGTCAGGTTATCAACAATGCACAATTACTGTTTAATTAACTACTGGTATTTGTTGTACTTTATACACAGACTGATGTGTATGGTTAATTAAAGAATTTGGTCTTTTGGTTTGTTTTTTTTTTTGTTTATTTGTTGACATCCTCACAAACCAATGAAGATGCAGTATTAAAGGCTGAAGCTTGTTTCTGTTCCTGGGATGGTATCATCAGCACTGATTAACAAACCTAAAGCACTAAAGAGATTACTGAGCCACTTGTGTAAGACCATTGCTCATTGTTTACATGCATATAAATACAAATTCCTGTTTTTCCTACGAATATTAACAAGTGCCATTCATTTAAGAAACAAAGACCAGCTATGTTACTTTAATAACAACTTGCACACTCATTCATAATAATCACATAGTCGAATGTACGTTAAAAGTTAAGAAATGTTCAGATTGCATGCTGTCTATTAAATATTTGGGGTCAGTGGTGTATGAGTGCAGATATTTAAAAGCCTATGTACATATTCAGTAAGACTTGGGGTATAATCCATACGCGCACTGACGTCCGAGTCAGACAGGCGTTATAACACCCCCGACACACACATACTCCAGTCTCGATGGGATAAATGAGATTGATTACAGTACCAATGGAGCTAAATTTCGTTATTACAAAAAAATCAGAATATAAGTTTACTGGAGAGGCGTCAGCATAGGTTTATAACTGGCAGTACACGCGCACTTGTGCTTAATCTGTCAAACCCAAAGCAAGTTTCCATTGAATGATTTTCTAGATATTTCGTGCCACTGATGATGGCCACAATTCCTATCCGATTCTAAAAACCACAATGAACACAACACGTGAAAACGCACAGACTTAACGCGTGCGACTTTTCCCAGCCCGTCGCTTCTAGGCGGTGTATCGTACCGTGTTAGCGCGCGCTCCTTCTTCACACGAGAATATCCATTGCAAATCCGTCCAGTGAGGAAACAGTCCGCTGAGACAAACTGCAATTTAACAAAGAAAAGCTCCAAAAAACTAAAAGACAAGTGATCCGGAAGATCCGCGGTGCCGACACCACCACATCGGCTGCTCATCCTATTCGGGAGATGAAGCCTCCTTTACTACTAGCGCGCGCACACGCACACACGCAGCTGTCACTCGCTGTATACGAAGGGAGGCGCTATAATCTACCGACTAGATCCCGCTACACAGAACGCTGCTTTTGTTTTATTTAATACGGATAATAAACTGGAACTCGTTTACAACGAGCTTTACGACTAGCCCGTTTACTACAAGCTTAAAAAAGGTCCGTTATATTAAAAGTGTCTGTTTTTTTTCTTTCACGCGGTTGTACAAGGATGCGCGACCGTGCGCGACAATAGAGGCGGTGTCCTGATTAAAACGGCTGTATAGATGACCCTAACGAGACATAGACCCTGCGACTGGAGACCGAGGCCTCCCTTTCTTTGTCTCATAGCAAATAAGAGAAAAAACCCCACTCCGGTGGTCCCACGATACTTGTTTTCTAGTCGCAATTAACACTCTTTTTCACAGAGAACAGCAACTTTCCTGGAATTTCCTTGCTGCTTCTCACGAGGTTGTACAAGGATGCGCGACCGTGCGCGACAATAGAGGCAATGTCCTAAATAAAACCGATTGTGGGAAAAACCGATTAATTAATCACGATTAATCGCATAGAAGATTTTTTTAAGTATAAAAATGTGTTACCTGTAGATTTGTTTTGTTTGCGCTTCAAACCCTGTGTTGCTTAATAATAGTGACTTTCCCAATTCCTAGTTATGATCAATTGCATTGAGGTGATATTTAAGTCATGAACTACTAGGGTTTGCTTTTTACTCTTTATTTACTGTTTAAACACTGTTTTGGATTTTGTAAAAATCTTATAGTATATGAATCCCCTGTATTTCCCAGCCATGGAACGAGAAACTTAGTTGTCCTGCGCTCTGGGTGTAATACCTATATGTAATATGTGCCCATGCAGTTACAAAATCTGAAGTTAAGCGCTTTGAATTTATTCCTGGGCATTCACAATGTCAAAATAAAATAGAGTTGCCTGGTAAAACAAAATAAAAATATTCAATTAACTATAATTGTTAAAAAAACACAGCAGCAGTTGAGAGCAGAGTTTATAGAGAAGCAGAAGAGTAAGAATGGGCTGAGCTAATTACCTTAATAATATTCACCATATTTCTTACCATGTTTTACACATTTAATCCCTGTGCTTATAACATGGGTAAAAATAGTGCACTTCTGGTAATCCTACTCTAAATATATAGGGTGGGCCATTTATATATACACCTAAATAAAATGGGAATGGTTGGTGATATTTCCTTTCTGTTTGTGGCACATTAGTATATGGGAGAGGCAAAACTTTTCAAGATGGGTGGCGACCATTGCGGCCACTTTAAAGTCGGCCATTTTGGACCCAACTTTATTTTTTTCAATGGGAGGAGGGTCATGTGAGACATCAAACTTATTGAGAGTTTTACAAGAAAAACAATGGTTTTAATGTAACTTTATTCTTTTATGAGTTATTTACAAGCTTCTCTTTGTTTTGTTTACACAAAACATTTTGTTCAGTGATAAGGAAAACTTTTATGTGAATGGTAAAGTTAACAAACAAAACCACCGTTATTGGCCTGACACTATGCCTCCAAGATGCCTCCAAGACTGTTGGAACACAAAAATTGATGGTATGCTGTGGTATATGGGGTACAAAGATAGTGGGGCCATTCTTCATCAATAGAAACTTCAAGGCCACTGGATATGTGAAATTGCTACATGATGATTAGTTTCCTCTTTATGCACTATAGCTGGCATGTTCCCTGATTTTTTTCCAGCAAGATGGTGCA
>JAOUQT010000028.1:1213643-1226825 GCA_025769995.1 Xyliphius kryptos | reverse complement strand
GGGCACTTCAGCCATGACTTGTCGGGACTTGGAATCGAACCAGGGACCTTCCGGTTGCAAGGCTGGTTTCTTAACCACGAGCCTACGACTGCCCCCAAGCCTACGACTGCCCACAGTTATAACGTTCAAATTAATAATCAACTCAAATCAAATCTGCATTGGCTTGCTAGCTAGCTAGTTAAACATGTTTAAACATAGTTAAACACGAATTCAGCATCCCTGCAACGAGATACATCACTTTCTTGGAAGCATGCATGCTTATTTATACTGGCAATCCATGCTGTGCATGTTGACTTTCTAGGAAAGATTTCACATTCCCTGCTGTCATTTACCTGTCAGGGTTGACATGGAGGGATTTATCCACCAGTGGCAACCCATGTTCTGTGCAACACTTACCAGCACAGTCATGTGACTTTTTTTTGTAAAAATTCAGATTTTTCCCCTAATATTTAACACTTGAATAAATGGTTTTAATGTTAAAGAGCATTAAATGTTGTACTTAAAAGTTCGTGTATCTATTGTAGTTATCTGCTTTTGCCCAGAAATACAAATGATTAAAATATAAAAAAAGTCAATTTCAATAATGTTTATTTTGGAGATCGTAATGCAAGTGACTTGCTGTGGCGACCCCTGGTGGCAGGGAAAAGCCGAAAGATGGAACTTGATACATTTATTTTACTTATTTAAAACAACCCAACTTAATTTCGATTGATTTCACATGGAATGCATAATAATTATTTTAAAAAACTGAAAATGCATATCTAATTTGTTAATGAGCTATTTAAATTATCCAGGAAGTTTGTTGGAGTGGAGCGTTCTGTCATCATCTATCACCTTTTCATTTCAACCCCAAGTATCTGGAGTGTCCTGTGCCCGTTGTTTTTTCAATAATTATGGAGAGGACTATATTCAGAGGAATGTATTGTTATTTATCAATTCTTTATGAGCCCTCAGCAAATAACGAATATAACTGTTGTAGTATTTTCTTTATTTTTTAAGTTTCTTTTTAGATATGCACAAGGTCAAGGTTAAAGTCTTCCGCGCGCACTTCTCTATGCTACGTGTACCTGAACTACAGGGACCACAATGCACCGCGGTGGAAGTACCGTCCCAAACATTTTGTGCACAGTGGACCTTCTGCTTCTGTACTCAAATACTGACAAGCGAGAATGGCAGTCTCATAATGGAGAGGGAAAATATTTCTGTTCACTAGGAGCTCTTAAGCGAGGAGACGAAGTAGGACCTGTGCGGTAAGTTAAAATGAACATCTTTACACTGTTTGAAATGTTTGTGAGGATCTTCTTAACGGCAGCTGTGGCAAAGTCTCAGGTCAGAAGTGTCTCAGCAGAGGGGCTAGTATTAGTAAAATCCCCCATAACAGTTACACTTGCGGTTGACATGAGTGCTGCTGACACGGGTTGTATATAGAAGTGTTTGCTCTTTCTTGGCTTGCTAACTTACGTGCGTGTGTGAAAACAGTGTTTTGTTGGCTCATATAGAAACTAGGGAGCTGACAGACCTTAGCTGGCTAAAGCGCTACCTTAAACCAGCCATTAATCTATTAGTGTCTAATGTATATATTATAGACAATTATTGTAATTGTTTAGTATAGTCTGGTAGTTTAGTATAATATTTACTCGTTATTAACTCGGATAGCATGTCTTGACTGTTTAATGCGTAGAAATGTACAAGCTAGCTTGCCTCTGCGCTCTAGCCTGCTAGTTAGTATCGTGCTTAATGAATTGCCTGAGAAAATGACAATTTTTTTAACGTCCACTAATGCAAGCGTTGGTGTGGGTTATGGCTAACCAGGGGCGTTTGCTCTGAACACTGTTTACTTCTGGAATCTTACACTGGCCATATAATTGGCAAAGCAGGTTTGACTATTAACGGCTATGCTACTTTATTTCACGCATTGGCGCGTCATCGCGTCGTCTCGTCACGCGTCATCACGTGAGACAGCGCACAGAACTTCCTATAAAACAGCGATGAGCGAATGCCTTGTATCGATACATTCATTTGCTTATGCTCCTTTAGCTTGATTCCGTGTAGGGGTCACCACGGCGGCTCATTCAAGAAAAATTCGTTACACTCAAACCGACCATCATGTTGCATCCCCACCCTAGGTTCTATCCCATTGTCTAATGAACACTTGAGCA
The DNA here is from genome assembly GCA_025769995.1 of Xyliphius kryptos. Lineage (NCBI taxonomy): Eukaryota > Metazoa > Chordata > Actinopteri > Siluriformes > Aspredinidae > Xyliphius > Xyliphius kryptos. The sequence continues at coordinate 1,224,666 of JAOUQT010000028.1, read as the reverse complement.
ATAATGTGAAAGACTGTTAGCCACATGCATAGTCTCTGTCTGCTCCCTTAGGTGATAGTTGCTGCATTCTATGCAGTATATTTTATGCTTCATGGGATACAGTAAACAGACCCACTGAGCATCCAAATCTCGTGTCAGCAGTTGCAGTTGATGACCGGTTATTAAGACTCTTGGATTTTTTTGCTAGTTACCTTCTTTGCTATCCAGGCCAAAATATGCATACACACATGTATGTGCATGCAGTATCTCACAAAAAATAGATATTATCATGGGAAAACACTATTAAAATGAAACTTGGGTATAACTTATTGCTTGTACTGTGTAGCAGTATAGATTTACTAATAGCTGTCGACACAAGTGTTTTGAGGTCTTGGAGGGTTTGCAATTTTGAGGAATTTTCAAATGATACAATGTCTTCTAATGAATGGCGGAAGTATGATATTTGTATCCTATATTATCAAAAGTTATTAATCAGACAAGCTTGTCCTGTAGTAACAGATTAAAGGAAACATACAATCTTATGTGTGTGTTTTATGTGACTGGTTATTGATCTTTTTTTTTTTTCATTTTCATAGGTGAAGCTCAGTGACTACGATGTGGACATTATGACCTTTATGACATTGTATCGTGTTTCTGTTGAAAAAGAAACATTTTTGAACATGGAAATTTAGGTGTGCCAAGTACAATGAACCTACACCAAGTGCTCACTGGGGCCGTCAACCCCGGAGACAATTGTTTCTCTGTGGGAAGCATAAACAATGTGCCCTTCACGGTAAGAAAGCCAATTATCTCTCAAAAATTCAACTATTAAGTCAAAAATAATTGTATGTACATAGTTCATGCTTAAAAGTCTTTGTTCAGGAAGCTTTAATTCGTCCACAAAGTGTGTTTATGGATCCCACAAAATGACACATCTGATAATATGTAATAAGTGAGGAATGGTCTGTAGAGTGTGTAAATGTATTTTATTGGCTTTTAATGTTTTTGAGAACCTGGATATCTTAAATTAGACGTGTGAACTCAGTGTGTCATTGTCTTTGCCATGAGAACTTCTGTTTAGGATATATCTTTTCATATTCCATGCTCGCATTGTGATGGATGGCTGCACAGATTAGTCAGTTTTCAGTTTCCATTGCCCTATGCCTCGTGTTGCTTTTAGTAGTCTACACTTGAGAGATCTTACATTAAACTTTGCTTGTCACAATGGAGAAATGTATGCAGTGAAACAATCAGGAAAACACATTATAAATTCAGTTATTTTTTCATATCAATGTCTAACTTTGTTTTTATTTATCTCTTCTAAAGAAAGTGATTAATTTTTAGGTAAACACAAAAAAAACTAACCAATATTTTACTCCTTTAAATGTTGGTACACTCTACCCCTAAATGTTAGTGTTTACCACTTTGGCTGAATAACGTCACTGAGATGCTTCTTGTAGCCACCTACCAGTCTCTGACATAGGTGTGAGGAAAATGTGCTGCAGAATTCTTTTAGCTGTGAGATTTTATGATGGTTTCTTTCATGTGCAGCCCATTCTAGTCAACTCAGTGCATTTCTATGGGAATAAATTCTCGGCTTTGGTTTGGACATTCCAAGATTCTCTATTTCTTTCTGGATTTACTGGTATATGTTGGGTCAATGACGGGTTGTACAGTCCAGGTCCGCTTTAGTTATAATTTTTATACAGATGGTATTTCATGTTCCTAAAGCACCCTCTGTTACACAGTAGAATTTCTGGTGGATTGTATTATGGTGAGCTGGCCAGGTCCTGCTGCAGTAAACCAGGTCGGTGATGACAGATTAGGGTTCTTTTGGTGAACCTGCTTGGACAGCCAGTCCTGTGAATGTTGGCAGTTGTTACTATTTTCCAGAGAGTGGAATGTCCGATTTCAATTTTTCGAGTTCTTTTGAAATCTCTTACCAGATTCATAAACTGCTACATTATTCTTTCTGATGGCCTCAGACATCTTTCAATCTCGCTGTGAGACTGAACAACACTCAATAGCACACCTAATCAAGTGCTTGATGTTTAAATAATGCAAACCTATTTCAAAATTCTGAGTAATGATGTTCCAATCTTGTTCACCTGATGTAAAACACCTGTGTGATTTTTATCCATTTTAAGTAGGAATAATTGTGGGAGAGTCCTAATCTTTGCCTCACCAGAAATTTAATGAAGATTAAAAAAACGTACTTTTTAGTAGACAAAAATATCTGCATGAAAAATATTTTTTTTAGTTGGTCTTATATTTTCTGAGAGAATGATTTTGGGTTTTCATTGGCTGTAAGACATAATCATCAACAATACCAGAAATAAACACTTGAAATAGATCACAGTGTTTGTAATTAATCTATATCAGAGGTAGGCAATCCTGGTCCTGGAGTGCTAAATTCCTGCACAGTCCTGCGCACTTCTTCTTCTTCTTTCGGCTTTTTCAATCAGTAAACGCTAAATAGAGGATTAATATGAAGTTATATTTCATTTATAATGTTCAAAACATCTGCAAGATCTTTTTCTCTCTATAATCAGTGTGTGTAGCTTTTTATAACTTGTGTTCATTTGGTTTTTAAATACTAATACATTTCCTCTCGGCTTGTGTGAAAGGCATACGCCTCTGGCTGTGATATTGTCATCTTGGGAAGTGATTTTGAGAGACTTCAGATCATCCCAGGTGCCAAGCATGGAAACATCCAAGTTGGCTGTGTGGACTGTTCTCAAGAAGGACAGGTAAAAATGGACAGCTTTTTTTTTTAATCAGTTTTATATTTTAAACTGCAAATGTAAGAGTTTATTTTTGTGAGCATAATTATTCTAAAAGAATAACAGAACTATGCAGCTTTAAATAACTGTAGTCATAGTTCGGATGTATTAGGTTATATTTGGCCCAATTTCACAAAAATAAAGAATTCTTAGACCACGAGTTGTGATTGCAGGCCAGTAGAGGGCCAATTAAAGTGGGGTTTTATTGTCATTTCAGCCATACTGGATTAGACTTAATTTGGCAGACAGCATCACTATGGGATTTAGATCCGGGCTTTGACTCATCCTTTCTGGTCTTAATTTCCTTGGTATCAGCCAGTCCTTGGTGGATAAAATGTTTCAGGTCATTGTCATGCTGTAGGTTTCAGTTCTGCTTCAGCTTTAATTTTTTTTAGAGATGGTATAAACACATATAGACACATTCACGGTGGAGTTCATTGTGAACTCTAATGTGGCGAGCTGGCCAGGTCTTGCTCCATAAAAGAATACCGATGATTTTCACATAAGTTCCTTTCCTGGAATACTTTTCGTTCTGCCATAGTGTCCATATAATTACATTTTACACTTATCTGCCTAAAGAACAATGTTCCACAAGTCCTGGTCTTTGTCCTTCATGTTTCTTTTAGAGAGCAAAGTTTTCCTCCTTCACACCTCCCATTAAAGTTAAATATCTGCAGTCTCTTTCAGATTGTAGGGTCATGCACTTTCACATCAGCAATAGCACGAACTTGCGGTCTGCCCCTCACACTATGGTGTTAACTCTCAGTTCAGCGTTCAGGAGCACACCATACCAAATGTTTGAGGTTTAAGTAAGGCAATCTTCTTTCAAAATACTGACTAATGATGTTCTTATCATGTGACGTTGGAGGACATTGGAGAGGAATTTCATTCTGTGTATGTGACACACACGTGTGTGTTTAGCCATTTAAAGTAGAAATAAATGTAAGGGGTGTCCTAATTTATTCCTCACCAGAAATTGCATTTTTAATATGCTATACATTAAGTTTTAAAAATTTATATTTTTTTTCATTATTTTACGACAGGTGCTGCCTAAACACTGACCTAATATGTGTCATGTGAGTCTATAATTTCCAGGTTACTATTGCATAAGATAGCAATGCAAAACAATATAACCAGAGTAAATCGTTCAACTCTAGTCAGTTAAAACAAGTTGTATAGGGATGGGAATGTGTGTGGTTCACTTCAGCTTATTTTAGGTTTGTATGTGGTGTTTATTACAATCATTGCATATGGAGTAGTCTAATGGCTTGTGGAAAGAAGCTGCTACACTTCCTGGTTGTGAAGGCAGAAATCCTTCTATAACTTTCCCCGATGGCAGAAGGTGAGTAGTGTGTGGTGTCTGCCACAATGCTGATGGCTTTGCGGATGCAGTGCGTGAGAAGGTCACCAATGACCTTTTTAGATGTCCTCATTATTCTTTTTGGGATCTTGCAGTGCCAAACTGTTCAAAATTAGACAGTGACGCAACTGCAAGGGTGCTCTTGATACTCCGTCTTTAGGACGTGGTAAGGATGGCTGTAGAGATGCTGCTGTGATTTTTTTTTTTTTAGTGTTGACTACCTATGTGAATATGTGTTGACTAACTATATGACCATCCTCTAGGTGAATTTTGATTGATCTATGTGGAATTGATGTCTATTTTCCATGGAGAGTGTTCACTTTGTTTCTTTTTTGAAGTTTTATGTTTTTGTCGATGTTGCTCCACAGCCATGTGTCAGCAGACGAGCTTTAAAATCTTGTGCTGAGGAATTATGATGTTGAATGAATAGGGTCTTCTAGTGTTGTCGCGATACAAAAACATACAAATTCGATACGATACTTTAAAAGTGTTTTAGATTTTGATACCAAAGTCAGATACATTGTTTACGTTACATGTTTTAAATTTTATTATTATACATATAAGTATGTTAAATGTGCAAATAATAACTTGTATTTGAAATGAAGAATTATATCTAATTATCCCCTTCTTGTGCTTTATTAAAAAAGTCGGGTAATACAGTTATATAATAGTGCACTTTTTAATAGTCTACACGTCTACCAGGAAGTTTATATGATATAGATGGAGATATAAAACTTTAAACAATGGTTAAATATCAATTAAAAAACACATTAGACTATTCGCACCAATGCAATCAAGTACTACAGAACAGTCACAGGTTCACACAGTAAGAGTTTGTATTTAAGCCATTAAAGTTAAGGTTAGTGTTCACTCGACTGTTCGCAGCGAATCATTTTAAATATATTCTTTATTTTGATGGAAACAAGCGCCAACCTTACTGTTTACTTTTTTAGAAATCTGTCTGCTGGTTAGTGTGTGTGTGTAATATGTGTGTTAGCGCACTTTGTCGGAATTCTTCTAAATCAGCACTTGCACACCGGCTTGTTCATCTCCTTTCACTTTCCGTCTGTATCTGCTTTGAATCCAAAGTATTGCTACATAACACTTTTGCTGCTTTTCTTTTTATCTAAATGGTCTTTGAACACACTGCTTTCAGGTTAGCTTCTATTTACGTATTGCAAAGCACTTTTCAATGCTTTTATGGAAGCCTGGATGGATTAAAAAAAGCGCACTTAATATGAATAGAATCAATACTGAGGCAAGCAAGTATTGCACCATTTCAGAATTTTCAGTATTGATATATCACTAGGGTCTTCATCATAACATTCACAATAATTGTCTCATAGAATTTCCCAAGTTTTTATATTCTCCTGAAATATGACTATTCATTTGATGTCCTTCATCGTCAGCACTTGTTGGCTGTATTGCCATTGTCTCGTGTTTCTTGTGGCAGTCTGGTTCTTGATAATCCAGTCCACGCTGTAATGTTGTCCATCCTGGTCGTCCTGTAGTCTTCCACTTATTTCATTACACAATTAATGTTCTAAAACACGCCTTAATAACAAAGTATAAATAAGTCGTTACGTAAGGTAAAGAATCCAAATAATAGTTGATTCATTTTAATCACAGTAAAAAAAAAACAATGGTGTTTGTATATTTATAGCAAAACTTCCTTCTTTGCCTAAACTAATTCCCCTGAGCTAATGCTGACTTCATAGCAGCATTAGTTAGGCTGCAGGTCACATGTCTGAATATTATTTCTTCCATCAAAACAGGAAGTGTTTTATGTTTGAAAACTAATAGTAGGTGTAAATCTTTGTGCATCTCTGTTGTCGTAGCAAACCCCTTCTTGCAGACGTTAAATGAAATATATCGTGGGTGAATTGATATGCAAGTTAAGATGACCACTTTAAATTGATTTATTAATAGACTGAGGATAAATGTATGACACACCATTATGGTTTAGAGTGGACAAATCAAAATGGTTACTGTGTTTTGAAGATGACTGACTCATGCTTACATGATGGTGGTGATCTTAAGGATTACCTTGTTTATACTGAGCTATCTACCTGTTTTGGAAGGATAGAACAGGGTAATATAATAGAATATTACATTACTGCGATCATTGTAAAACAGGTTCATAGCTCATTATGAACAAAATAGATAATTATTCTAATTACTAATAGTTAATTATGGCACAGAAGAAATATCTGTTGTGAACGTATGTTTAATAGAATATGTATTTAACACCACCCGTTTTCTGTAAAGTAACAAAACCTGTATGCCCGTCTTAGTTATTTTTATTTCCTCTGTGCATGTAACTATTTATAAACCAGAGATGGATGTGTAAATGTTTTCTGCTATTGAAACTGTGTTCATTTACTTTTTATTTACAGATTGCTGCATCTTATGGAAACATTGTTAGCATATTCGAGCCTGTCCTGATGAGCCCAAAAGAAAAGGTGCTGATGCTGAGCTTATTGTTTACCACCATAATCCCAATTAATTTAATTTTAGTGCCATGTCATTATGATTATGTATTGTGTATCTCAACAGAAACTGAATCATCACTGGCAAAAAACAGGACAGTTTGTTTTACAGTCTATAGCACACAATGTTGCCTGGAGCCCCACAGGTAAATCTATATACAGTATGTAAATCAGATCAGCATTTGCTCCTAAGATTGTGTCTATACATGTTATTCTTTCCTCTGTGTGCAGGTACCAGTATTTTGACTGGCTCAAGTAGCCTACAGTTATGGTCCAGCATGGATTTCTATGGTGCTGTTAAAGAGGAGATTACAAGTGACCCTTTGTTTTCTTGGAGGTGTATATGGCAATGCGAGTAAGAGTCCCTTGTGTATTTTAGAATTACATTTTCACACTATGCGCTAATTTTTAGTCTGTTGTAATGGATATAATAAATTTTATGCATATTTTTAACATAGGACAGCCTCACCTGTGCACCTAATTCAGTTTTGTCCAGACGGAGAGTTTTTTGCCACTGCTGGGCAGGTTTGTATACGTTTTAACATGTTACTGTTTATAACTGGTTGTCTGTTTTCATACATGTTTTATTATTATTGTTTGTGCTCTCAGGATGACTGCTTGGTAAAAGTATGGTACAACACAAACAAGTGGCAATCTGATAACACACATCTGTACAAGACCCCTGAACTCAAGTCTCAAGGGAAGCCGGACTTCTCCTTTATCTATCTAGCTCATCCACGCTCCGTCACTGGCTTTTCCTGGAGAAAAACCAGCAAGTACATACCCAGGTGAGGCTATCAAATGTTTCCCATACCTAAAAAGATGACTGTGATGGGTATATGGTAGCATGTTTTAATGGGGAAATCTGAGTTCATGGCAGAGACATGCTAAAAGAAATTTGCCTGTAGTCTGAGATAAGTATTTCCAAAGTTATATCAATACTCTTTAGACTTAGGTCTTTAGATATATATGTAGATATTTACGGTAATCTTATTATTCTTGTGTAACTAAACTCGGAAAACACAACTCATAATGTTTTTTTTTTTTTTTTCAAGCAAGTCATTATTACTTAAACGATGTTTTCTTTGTCTGCAGAGGCGCTGTGTGTAATGTGTTGCTGACCTGCTGTAAAGACAGCGTGTGTCGGTTATGGGTGGAAACGCTGTTGCCCAGTGACTGCCTGCTCTCTGGACTAAGACAAAATTGCAGCAACAACAATGATACAATCCAGTCTAGTAGCATGAAAAAGTCTCCTTATAATAATCAGGACCGCAGTAAAAACCTGCCTGAGGTGAATGACCGTTTCACCATGTTAAAATATTCTTGGAAAAAAGAAATGAGAGGTGTTATTGGTTGTGAGCAAATATTATGGAATCGCTGGCCTTGGAGGATGTTCATTCAGATGTTTAATTTTGTAGAAAATAAGCAGATCGCAGACATGACACAAAACTAACATCATTTTAAATGACAACTTTCTGGCTTTACGAATCACAAAAAGAAATCAAGAAAAAAATGTGGTAGTCAGTAACGGTTATTTTTTAGAACAAGCAGAGGGAGAAAAAATAATGGAATCACTCAATTCTGAGAAAAAAATATTGAATCACCCTGTCAAATTTAATTCCCAAAACTAACACGTGCGTCAAATTAGATCTGCTAGTTAGTCTGCATCTAAAAAAGTGATCACAATTTGGAGAGCTGTTGCACCAAGTGGACGGACATGAATCATGGCTCCAACACAAGAGACGTCAACTGAAACAATGAAGAGGATTATCAAACTCTTAAGAAGCTAAATCATCACGCAATGTTGCAAAAGATGTTAGTTGTTCACAGTCAGCTGGGGCTAAAATCTGGACCAAATACAAACAACATGGGAAAGTTGTTAAAGCCAAACATACTGGTCGACAAATGAAGACATCAAAGCGTCCAGGCAGAAATCTTAAAGCAATATGTCTCGAAAACAGAAAATGCACAACAAAACAAATGAGGAACGAATAGGAGGAAACTGGAGTTAACGTCTGTGACGGAACTGTAATAAACTGCCTAAAGGAAATGAGAGTTACATACAGAAACGCTAAACGAAAGCCATGATTAACATCTAAACAGAAAAAATCGAGGTTACAATGGGCTAAGGAAAAGCAATCATGGACTGTGGATGACTAGATGAAAGTCATATTCAGTGATGAATCGCGAATCTGCATTAGGCAAGGTGATGATGCTGGAACTTTTGTTTGGTGCCGTTCCAATGAGATTTATGAAGATGACTGCCTGAAGAGAACATGCAAATTTCCACAGACATTGATGATATGGGGTTATATGTCAGGTAAAGGCACAGGGGAGATGGCTGTCATTACATCTTTAATAAATGCACCAGTTTACATTGATATTTTGGACACTTTTCCTATCCCATTAACTGAAAGGGTGTTTGTGGATGATGAAATATTTTTTAAAGATGATAATGCATATTGCCATAGAGCAAAAACTGTGAAAACATTCCTTTGAAAAAGGCACATAAGGTCAGTGTCATGGCCTGCAATTGAAAATCTTTGGTGGAAGTTGAAGAAAATGGTCCATGACAAGGCTCTAACCCGCAAAGATGATCTGGCAACAGCGATCGAAGAAAGTTGGAGTCAGGTTGATAAAAAAGTACTGTTTGTCACTCATTAGGTTCATGCCTCAGAGACCGCAAGCTGGTATAAAAGCCAGAGATGGTGCAACAAAATACTAGTGATGTCTTGGCATGTTCTTTTTTTTATTTTTATTTATTTTTTTTTTTGCTCAGAATTGAGTGATTCCATATTTTTTCCCCTCTGCTTGGTCTAAAAAAGTAACTGTTACTGACTACCACATTTTTTTTTCTTGATTTCCTATAGTGTTTCTTAAATCCAGAACATTGGCATTTGAAATGATGTTAGTTTTATGTCCTGTGATCTGCTTTTCTACAAAATTAAACAACTTAATGAACATCCTCAGAGTCGGTCCACCCTTGCAGCTAGAACAGCTTCAACGCTTTCTAAAAGTTAAGGAGTGTGTTTATGGGAATTTCTGACCAATTATTCCAGAAGCACATTTGTGAGGTCACGCACTGACGTTGGACGAGAAGGTCTGACTCTCATTCTCCGCTCTAGTTCATTCCAAAGATTTTCTATCGGGTTAACGTCAGGACCCTGTGCAGGCCAGTCAAGTTCATCCACACCAGACTCTGTCATCTATGTCTTTATGGACCTTGCTATGCAGAAGTGAAATTCATCAAATTCTCAAACTTAAGTGTTTATCAATGCAAACATGAAATTACACTATATAGCTATACAACTGGGTTATTTCTATGTGGATATTGCATGTTCTCCTCTGTCCTCGTGGGTTTACTTCAGGTACTCTGGTAATCCCACAATCCAAGAGACATGTATTTTATCCAAATTAGAGTATATACATTTCCTTTAACCTGACTTTCTATTAGTTGTGACTGTAACTTTGTCATAGATATAACCTAGTTCTTGCCATGAATATCCATGGTTCCGGATTTTTAAACCAATAAAGGAAACTTTGAACGTTCTATTAAGGTTAACTGGTTCTTAACAATATTTACTTGCGCTCAGCAAACTTGCTCATCATAATCCCACTACTTGCCACAGTTTAAGTGGATATTTAACTGAATCATTCTTGGCTATGAAACTAATTAATAAGAGTAGTGGTGCTATATATTTGATACATGTTGCATCTTTAAATGAGGTATTTTTAAAAATGTTTCTTATATAATATAAACTAGACATAAAATAAAACTGGAATCTGCTAAATATTTAGGTTGTTAACGCTTTCTCTATATGATTCCTAGCTAAACACGCCAGATTTGCACCGGGGACCAGTCAGAGGTATGGCTCATGCAAGGCTACTCCCGCAGCAGCAAAATAAACATCATGCCCACAGAGCCACCATCGCTCACGCCAATGCCTTGTGCCACTTTCACATTGCTGCTAGCATCAACCCAGCAACAGGTAATCTCTACTCCACCCATTTTTTTATTCAAATTACAACCCAGAATAAAAAAATGATTAAAAAGTATTTAATATGAAAATAAAAATCTAAATCTGCAAATGTTTGAGTCTATGAGCAGCAAAGATTTGCAGAGGATTGCGGAACAATGTTCCTCCAATATTGGAAGAAATTTACATTATTTCCTACATTAAGTCCATAATGTCATTAAATGATTCAAGGAATCTGGAAGAATTTCAGCACATAAAAGGCAAAGCTCAAGACTAAACTGATCACCTGTGATCTTTGATCTCTCTGATGGCACTACATCAGTTAACTATCATTCATTATTTACTGACAGAACCACATGGGCATGGGCAAAACATTTGTCAAGCACTACAATATAGAGTAATATTTACAAATGCCACTTTAAAATATTACTGTAT
>JAOUQT010000028.1:1183904-1203489 GCA_025769995.1 Xyliphius kryptos | reverse complement strand
ACATTTAGCATAATAATAGAGTGAATGGGCAGTCGGAGGGAATCCAGCGGGCGCAGGGTTGCCGACATCTCCTGGTTTCTCTGCCATATTCGGTGTAGCTCATCCGAAAGAGTGGAAAAGAGAGGATAGAAAAGAGAAAAGCGGGGGAAAAAAAGAAAGGGAAAGAGAATAGAGAGTTAGACTCCGTCAGACTAGCGCTATGGCAGCAATATCAGTCAGGTGACGGCTAAAAAATAATTCAATAAATATACCAAGATGCCAACATAATTACAAAAGGTATATTTAGGGCAAAAACAACACTGCTTATGAGTAAAAGAACACCATACCTGCAGTGAAGCATGGTGGTGGCAGCATCATGCTTTGGGACTGTTTTTATTCAGCTGGAACTGGGGCCCTAGTCAAGGTGGACGGAATTATGAACAGTTACAAATACCAGTCAGTGTTGGCACAAAACCTTCGGCCTTCTGTTAAAGGAACTTCATCTGGAACTTCAGCATGACAATGACCCAAAGCACACATCGAAATAAACAAAAGAATTGCTTCACTGGAATAAGATTAAGGCTTTGGAATGGCCCAGCCAGAGCCCAGACGTGAATCCCATTAAACATCTGTGGGGTGATCTGAAGAGGGCTGTGCACAGGAGATGCCCTCGCAATCTGTCGGATTTGGAGCGATTTTGCAAAGAAGCGTGGGCAAATATTGCTACATCAAGATGTGCTACGCTGATAGGCTCCTGCCTAAAAAGACTGAGTGCTGCAACAAAGTATTAGTTTAAGGGTGCGCATATTTATGCAACCAGGTTATTGTAGGTTTTTTTATTTTGTATTTCTGTGCTTTAATGTTTTCAGTTTGTTTTTCAATTGCATTGTACAGGTTATAGGTCACAGGTTATAGGTCACAGTAAAGGTGGACAAAGTTGTAAAAATATTTGTCTTGCTGTAATTTTTTTACATCACAAAAACCTGTCATTTGAACAGTGCACTTTTTATATCCACTGTAAATACAAATAATGAGCAGTACTTAAATGTGACATCCACATTAAAAACTTATGGTCTGTTCTATTTTATCCTTTGCAGGTCACTTAAGCTCGTCATCTCTGCAGCCAACCGGCCGCGCCCCGTATCTTATTGCGACGTCCTGTACGGATGGCTCTGTGAGATTCTGGAGTTGCAGAGTAGTCTCTGATGATGACAAAACTTACATTTGGGAAGAATGGCCTTTGCTAGTGGAAGAAGGACTCCCTAATAGCAGTGCAGTTAGCGTTTCTGACAAACCTGTAGGCATTAGCTGCTGCCATACTAGTCGAATAGCTGTGGCATACCGGGACTCAAAGCCTTCCACTGTTTGTAGGAAGTCCAGCATTTATGTAAGCATATTCCAGTGTGAATCCACAGGAGGGTCCCAGTGGATGTTGGAGCAGACACTTGAATTGGACATTTCAAATAGTCTGACTAGCAGTGTCTCTGATAAAAATTTGTTTGTGCCCAGCTTCCAGGATTGTTTAATGAGTACTGGGGATTGTTTACACAGCAATGGTAAAAGTCTGGTTCATTTGGATTGGGTTTCTACAGAAGATGGTTCTCATATATTGACTGTGGGTCTTGGCTCTAAACTGTACATGTATGGGCTGCTTTTTGGAAAACCTGCTGAGCTGGGTTTGTCGGTCAACAACAGGGAGCATTGTTCTTCCCGGCTTGTTCTGCTGCGTGTAGTGGACCTGGTATCTTCTGTGGAGGGCTCTTTGCCAATCCCACAGTCCTTGTCTTGGGTTAGAGATGGCATTCTGGTTGTGGGTATGGACTGTGAGATGCATGTCTACTCTCAGTGGCAGCCTGCAGCATTAGTCAAATCTGTATCAACTTCAGTTGGTAGCAGCATGAGCTCACTTGGCACTGCTTTAAAGCAAGAGGAGCAGTGTGTGCAGTCTTCAAAAAAGACTCTTACCAGGTCCATGGCTAGCTTAGCTCAGAAGCTTAGTGGTAAAAGGACAATGTATGACCTTCCAGCTGAAATGGAAGACTATGGCTTATTCGAGTCAGCACACAAGTCATTTCCTACCCTCCCCCAGTATCATCCAGTTCAGCTGCTGGAACTTATGGACCTGGGAAAAGTGCGACGGGCTAAAGCAATTTTGTCACATCTTGTGAAGTGCATAGCTGGAGAAATTGTGACTCTAAAGGACACCAATGGTAATCAGGAACGTCGTTTTCGATCCCTCACTATAAGTGCTAGTGGCAGTACTGCGCGAGATCCCAGAATGTTTAAAAAAACGGAGAGTTCTGACTACACAGAGATTGACTCCATCCCACCGTTGCCCCTGTATGCTCTGCTTGCTGCCGACGATGATACAGCACCCTGTGCTAAAGGCAAAACATCGAGTGTTAGTGGGGACAGCGGTCACGGTTCCAGCCGAGCAGACACTTATGATGAGCTTTTTCAAACCAGTCCTGTGAGCTTGGATGACATGGATCTCATGGATGGTGTGGAGGAGGGTTCTAAAGCTAAGGTCATTGATCTTTCAAAATACAGTCCCACTTTCTTTGGCTCTGAGCATGCCCAGGTATTGTCAAGTCATCTGCTTCACTCTAGCTTACCTGGGCTGACACGAATGGAGCAGATGTCACTCATGGCCTTGGCCGATACCATTTCCTCTACCAGCACAGATATCGGGGAGAGTCAAGGAAAAGCTCAAGGTCAGAATATTTTACCTACTTCTCTGCCACTTTATGACTGGGTCCTTTGAGAATCTAGATTCTCAAATGTTATAACCAAATTTTAGGTGGAGAGACGCTGGATGAATGCGGTTTGAAATTCCTGCTTGCTGTTCGTTTGCACACTTTTCTTCTGACATCATTACCTCCAGTCCATCGAGCACAGCTGCTTTGCCAAGGTATGTTTACAAAGCAGTAGTACTATTGTGCCTAAAATGTGAACCAGTAATAATTTTGTACAATTCAGCATAAATTTGATCTAGATATTTATCAGATTGATCTAAGAGTAGATGAAGAGATATAAATCTATAAATGAGACAAAAGTTTAGATTCTGCCATTTATTTATTGAGAAAATGTATCAAATACTCACATATCTGAGTGGAAGCGTATGTTAAACCTTTTTTTGCAGACATTCTTTGGAGTTTATTATTCCATCAATGATGGAGCATCTGTAGCATATGTAGCAAAACACGCCCATATAACGATAATAATTCCACAGTGTTTCAGAGTTAAGATAAGGTTTTTACTATATTCTGTAATTCAGTGTTGTTTTTGCCTCCAAACATAGTGTTGCTCATGAAAAATACATTTTGGTCTCAACTATCCACCAACATTATTTGAATAGTCATATGCATTTTCCATGTGATTGTTGGATCCATTTGGAGAGCAGCAGCCATGCACACCATTGCTGTTACTATCCACCAACATTTTTTGAATAGTCGTATGCATTTTCCATGTGATTGTTGGACCCATTTGGAGAGCAGCAGCCATGCACACCATTGCTGTTACTATCCACCAACATTATTTGAATAGTCGTATGCATTTTCCATGTGATTTTCAATAATGAATTTTCATTTTTTTTCAACATTTGATTTGAAATGTCAGTTTTAATTTTGTTGATTTCGTTTTTTTATTTCTAATAATTAAAATTGCTAAAGTTTGTGTTAGGTTAAAGCTTTTGATTAGATAAAATAAAGGACAGTAATTTTACTTTTACAGATTTAAACAAGTGAACCAGCGAATACGGCACCCTCCGTAATTATTGGCACTCCTGGTTAAGAAGTGTTATTTGGCTTCTTATAAATTCTTTAACAAATAATATAAGACAACAATGCAAAAAAGAAAGTGCCTTTATTTGTTGGGAAAAAATAAAACATTAAAAAATAAAACTTTTGAATGAAATAATTTGTCCCACAATTATTGGCCCCCCCAGTGTAAGAACAATCTCCTTTTGCCGACGAGATAGCAGTTAATCTTCTATATCTCTACACAAGATAGGAGAATAAAAAATTAGGGATCTTTGACCATTTCTTTTTGCACAACCTCTCTAAATTGTCCAGAGTCCTGGGTCTTCTCTTATGCACTCTTCTCTTCAGCTCACCCAACAGGTTTTCTATTGGGTTGAGGTCTGGGAACTGAGATGGCCATGAGAGGAGCTTCATTTTGTGTCTTGTGAACCATTTTGAGTAGATTTGGCCACATGTTTAGGATCATTATATTGCTTGAAAGAGCCAGTGAAGACCCATCTTCAGCTTTCAGTGTTTCAGAGCTGCATACTCATGCTTCTATAACCATCCTTCTCACTGTGCATGGTGCCAAGATACACTTACGTCTAGGCTTGTTGTCACAGTTCCAGATGTTTTTAAATTTTTGATGATTGCTCTGACTGTAGATAAGGGCATTTGCAGATAAGTGGCTATTTTCTTATAGCCATTGCCTGATTTGTGAAGGTCAACACACATCTGCCTTACTTGAATAGTGTGTTCTTTTCTCTTTCTCATGTTTAAGAGTAGGTAAGAGAAATAGGGCTCTGTGTAATGTCATATTTATACCCCAAAGAAACAGGAAGTGATGAAATACTAATTAAAGGTTCCTAGATACGTTGATTCACTTTATAAACTACAGTAGAAATGACATAAATGGTTCAAATACATTTATTTCCAATAAATTGTTAAAGGTGCCAATAATTATGGAGCACTTCATTTTATGGGAAATAATGATTTCTTTGTCAGATTATGAATTTGTCACATTATGGACCATAGACTATAGAAAAGAATCTGACTGCACGGGCTGGCAATTTTTATATCTGCAGTCTGACTTTTTCCTCATTCCTTCTATTCCGTCAGTATTTTCCTTATTGCTGAAGTCATAATGGCATATAAACGTAACTCACCGGTTAGGGCTGATCATGCTAAAAAAGAAACTTAAGATTAAGAAAATAAGATTACCAATTGGATCTAGCTACCTGTGTATATCTAATGCTTTAACGTGTATACACTTTTCCAGCCAGAGGTTTATTAGGTCTGCATAAATCTGCATATGCATAAGAACCAGTTTTTATTTAAAAAGTCCAATCATATCAATCTTTTAGGTTGTGTTACCTTTGCTTTTGTATATGCTTTAATTCTGGTACCTGGTGTACAGGTCTGTCTACATGTCACTATATCTGGGCATTTCACTCTGATGCTGAGGAGGAACTGCTAAACATGCTACCCTGCATGCAGAAAGGAGAACCCACCTGGCCTGAACTGAAAGCCATGGGTGTAGGATGGTGGCTGAGGAGTACCAATAGGCTCCGCAGATGCATTGAGAAGGTTGCTGCATGCAGATATTTCTACACTTACCAAATATATAAGCATGAGTTACTTCCTCTAGTCAGAAACACAAACATGTGCCATTCCTTTAGTTACAGGTGTTATTTACACAAGAATATCATGTAATGTTCCCTGATAACTAAAAATGAGCTAGTGCAAAAAAATAAGTACATGTAACAAAAAAGATACACATTAAGAAAATAAAGTCTTTAAAACAAACACTATATACCACATTAACTGAAATATTGAATAAAACAAGGATGCTCTTACCATAGACCTGAATGTGCAAGTTTCTTCTCTTAATTTGCAGTGCAGAATAATCGTCCCGAGTAGAACTGCAGCGCAGACATTTGTCCCGCTTCATATTAATTATGTTCCTTTATATGACAGGTTCTTTACAAAACTGACAAAATTCATATTTAAACACACTCGCACATAGGGTTATTATACTAGTACTAACACTAGTACTCGCAATTACAGCATGTATTTCCAACATTTTCATTAAAATATTAAAGTAAAAATATATAAAACGTACCCTCTACACCAAAAACTTAAATATGCTAAAAATCAAAACATTAAGTGACCTCACTGCACTTAAGTATATTTCTCTCTACAATGTTTCTAATTTTTTGAGAGCTCTATTGAAGAAAAGGCTAAATGAACGTGTTTATGATTATTTTCCTCATATCAGGTAGCAAAGGTGAGTTTTCAAAGAAATAATGATCCCCTGGATGCGGCTCTGTTTTATCTGGCTATGAAGAAGAAAGCTGTGGTCTGGGGACTGTACAGGTGTGAACATTATCATCTGACATTTTAATAGCCTTTAAAGCATCACTCTGCTCTCCTGGTTTAACTAAGAACTTCTGTCATGTGAAGGTCGCACAAAAATGTAAAGATGACTGCTTTCTTCAGTAACAACTTTAATGAGGAGCGATGGAGGAAAGCTGCATTGAAGAACGCATTCTCTTTGCTTGGAAAGCAGAGGTTTCAGCATTCTGCTGCCTTCTTCCTGTTGGCAGGTTCCCTAAAGGATGCTGTTGAGGTGATAGGAATTATTTTGTATGACCATGTTTTTATAACATGTTTTTATATAAAGCTTTTGTGCATATTCCCTATACACTGCAAATACTATTTTGCCCACAAATAAGTTAAACATGCTTTCTATCTCAGTCTTTTTTTAAATTGAAAGTACAACTGTAATAATATAAATTGTAATATACAATTTGTAATGCAATATAATTGGATGTAAGAATGATAATTCTGACTAAACATACTTTTAGGTTTGTCTGGAGAAGATGCATGACCTGCAGTTGGCCTTGGTGATAAGTAGATTATATGAATCGGAGTTCGAGACATCCACCACTTATAAAAATATTCTTCAGAGGTACGTGTTGGGTCATGATCACCAGATTCCAATGCACCAGGATCCTTTTCTACGTAGTATGGCATATTGGGTCCTCGATGATTACAGTTGTGCACTGGATACTTTGCTTGAGCAACCCAAGCCAACTGTTTATGCTTTACACCAAGGTAGTGATACTATGTCTCCATTGTCAATTTATACTTTCACTGTTCACTTTTTTACATTGTGTTTGTTTAATCTTTCAGGGACCACAGAATCATCTCCTTGCAACCCAGAGGTTTTCAACTTCTACACCTACCTCAGAACCCATCCCTTACTTCTTCGACGCCATTTTGGATCCTCATATGAAGCAACAATGGGACTGATTGGGCAAGGCAGCATGGCTGACTCCATCAGTCTTGTTGAAAGAAGGCTATTCTTTACAACTGCTAATGCTCACTTACAAGCTGGCTGCCCTATGTTGGCTTTAGATGTCCTTTCCAAAATGCCCAAAGTAATTAAGAAGTCCAAGATTCTACACAACCAAGAGAAGCCTTCTTCAGCATATAACAATTCCCACAACCCAGACAGTAAACGTGAAGAAGACCAGGCCTCTACACTTGGCTGGTCTCAGCCACTGTTTAATGGGTTTGGGTCCGTATCAGACACCTTATCTTCCCCACAAGAAGACCTCAGCCACTGTGACTCTATTTTGAGTTTTGACTGGAGTCAGCCTTCCATGACTTTGCAAGATGAGCCTTTGGAACTGAAGTGGGACAGTGACAAAGAAGAATTGGAGGATGAAGAATCTGGCCTCGCAATGAATAAAATTGAACCAGAGAGCTCTGCTCTCTTATGTGACGCTCCTGAATCCACCTCCATATCTATCGATGTCACGGAAAGCAACTCCCTTGTATTGGTCGAGGACATCTTAGCCGCTCGACTCAAGTTTATTTCCTGCTTAAAGATGCTGACTACAGAGCTACGAACTCTCTCTACAGGTTATGAATTGGACGGTGGCAAGCTGCGACACCAGCTGTGCCACTGGCTGGAGCGTGAGGTAGTGGCCCTCCAGAAGTGTTGTGGGTACAACCCTTATCTTCCGGATGTGCCTGGGGGCATTTCTGTTGATCTTGGCCAATTAAGTGATGCCTCTGGAGATGACCAAAAGTTCCAAGGAACTGCGGAACAGGTCAAAGAGGTGCAACACAGTCGCAAACTGTGGCTCCAGAGAAACCAACCTCTGCTACGCATCTTCCTAAGCTATTGTAGCCTACATGGTTCCCATGGAGGAGGGTTGGCTTCAGTCAGGATGGAGCTGATTCTACTTCTGCAAGAATCTCAACAGGTAACATGTTCATGATGAAGTTTTTGACTAATTAAGCTTAAAAAAAGAAATATAAATTTTTAAAATATGTATAATACAATAAATCAGTAGCTGAATATTTAATTTAATAATAATTTGATAATAAAAATAGACACACAGGATAAATATCAGACTACAAAGTGTGTTGAAAAGTGACATTTCTAACTGACAGATGGAGCTGAAATACAAGGCTATAAAGCATCTCCTATCTTTTGATTTTCTTTAGAAACATGTATTTTTTAAATAAATGGCCGTACTTGGTTTAAACATTATTATATTTTATTTGCTAGTTGTTCTAGACAGTAACTGAAGTTATAATGGTTGTAGTCATTTAATGAACATAAAATTTATTTTTTTTTCTAGCACGTTATTTGGCAACACTTGTATTTTTTCTTGAAACTACTCATGTTTATATTAGGATGACGGTTCTCAGATTCCTGTTCAACAACAAGCATCAGTTCCTCTCCTGTTGGCCTGCACTGCAAGCTCCAAAACTGTGGTGGCTAATCCTATAGTTCACCTCTCCAACCTGGCTCATGACATACTGCATACCATTAATTCAATGGATTCTCCTCCTCACCCAGACATTATTAACAATGAGGTGTGTTGGATTTCCAGAAGGCATTGCACACTTAAATCATAAAGTATACATTTTTCAATACTGTAGAGATATACACTGACTCACCAAAAAGAAAGTTTGCACACACATTATTTCATTGGACCAATTTTAGCTTTGATTACGGCATGCATTCCCTGTGAATTTGTTTCCACAAGTTTCTGCAAATGTCGCAGCATTTACTTTCCACACAACCTTGCATTGGTTATGGGAGATTTGTACCTTCTCCAGCACGTTCTAAAGATTCTTTGCGGTTCAGAGCTGGATTCTCTGGTGGCGAATCCATGTGTTTAAATGACATGTCATGCTCTTTCAAATGTTAAGCATAATTTTGAGACACATAACATTGCTGAACCTAGACCCTGACCACTAGAACTGCCCCCACAGACTCATACTGTAGGCACTAGGCTAGATGAGTAAATCACTTCAGCCACCTCTCTTTTTACCCTGATGTGCCTGCCCATGACTCTAGAACAGGGTAAATCTGCACTTATCACACCACATGATATTCTTTCATTCCAAAAGTGAAATCTTTAGGATCCACAGAAAATGGAAGCTGTTCTTCCTGTTAGCCTCACTGACCAGTGGATTTCCAAAAGGCTACACAGCGGTTTAATCTGAATCTTTTGAGTTCCTTTTGCATTGTGCGTGTAGACTTGCACTTACTTTCACTATTTAAACATATCCATGTGTTCTGCTGCTCTATTTCTAAAATTATATTCCAGATCACGATTATAACAGAACACATTCCTTCCTTAAAGGTGATGTTTCCCCAATCTCCTTCCACTTTTTAATAATACATTGGAAAGTTCTTAACCCGACTTTAGCAGTTTCAGAAATCTCCTTAGTTATTGTCTCTGCTTGATGCATGCCAATAATTTCACTCTACTGAAATGGGTTAACTTCTTTACCACACCTACAGGATGTGTATTTTGACATAGTTGTTTAAAAAATGAGAAGCTGCTCGCAGCATCAGTTAGGGTAAAATAACCGGTTGCCAGATGAAACATAATCACCCATGCAGTAATTATCCAATGGGAGGCTCTTTATTATTTGCCTATTTAAATCATGCTGGTGACATTTCTTTGGCCAGGCAGTGTATTTGGCACATGGTTCGTGATTTTAACCTAGGGCCCCATTATTAGACACACTAATATAATTTGTTTGTACAATTTGTAATTTAGTTTGTAATTATAGATAAACAAAATGTGCTTCATATTGAGCTATTGTAATATTATTGATTCTGTCTCCGCAAACAGATCTATGTGATGCACACCCTGGCAGCTTCTCTGTCTGCCTGTACCTACCAGTGCCTCTGTGATGCCCATAGTTACAGGTGGGTTGAATTTTCAAGCATTCTATTGTTGAGTTTTATAAAAAAAAAAGATGTGCCAGTCGGTCATTATCTCACGCACAGTTATTTAACAATACAGACAAGTGATGCTACAGCTACAGCTTTTTTGTACAATCCCAAAAAAAAAAATGTTATAACAATATTAAAAATGCATCTTTAAGATTTATCTTTTCCTGTGAATTGCCAATCTATTTCAATTTATAACCACTGTTTCACGTCTGTTTCACGTCACGTCTAATAACTGCTTCACGTCTGTGTTGCATGGAGTCGACCAATTACTGGCCCCGCTGAACAGGAATTTTATATTCATTGAAATATTAGATTTAGTGAAATTTTGTTTATTAAGTCGATTGAACATTCTGTGTAGAAAACAAAAAAATATAAGCTTTGTAAGATCATGATTTGAGGTCATCTCACTCTTTGATTGTCTGCTGTAAAACCATCTTTTCTACAACTTTAGCAGCAGTTTCACACAAAACAGGAAATACACTGCTTTCTTAACTTGCAAAATAAGCTGTTTAACAAACTGGAAAACCTCTGCCCATCATTGCATCTCAGAGATACAACCTTTGTAGATATTGATTTTGTATCACAGATGTGATTTTTATCGAATAGAATAAATTCTAAATCTGATTTTACAACAAATATGTAACATTAATAACATTAATAAATGAGAATATAACCTGACATAACATTTTGGGCATAATGACTTATCTTTGTGTTGTTTAAGCATTACATTTGTCATGCTTTGTCCCAACAGTCATATCAACCAGTTCACAGGCACCATTTATGAAAGCATTCTGCTTTCCCATCAGCATCCCGTCCGAACTCTTAGTATGGATGAAGCTGTCATTCCTAACACCTCTCCAGCACAATGGCCAGGTATACTCAGCTATAGTTTATATTGTATTATTGTTGCGCGATTGTTTTAGTATATTCCTGAGCTACAAACACGCAATTTGCACCCAAAACAGCTCAAAACCCTCTTCATTCCCTTTCATTTGATCACTTTTTAAACATCACTACATTTATTTTTATGGGTCTTCTAATGGAGATGACATTACAGAGAGATCAAACCACACTCCAGATGAAGCCATTTTCATTTCTTATATTTTCACCTTGAATCTCCATTTAAATGGTAGAGATTGGTCCTCTCTCCAAGCTATTTGAATATCTCGATTGACTCATTCGTTTTTGAATTCTGATATCAGCAAATTATTTATTAGTCGAGTCAAAAAGCTTATGATTGCCAGTGTGGATGCCACTCAAAACCAGTTTAGCCTTAATGGTTTATTTTATTTGGTTCTATAAATAATTCCATTTTAAAGTGATTTTACACCAAACTTCTTAAACTAGATATAATAAAGTATAGAACTAATGTATATGACGCATCATTTATAGTTTTATTGTATATAGTATACTGTATACCAATTGTAATCAACATTTTTAAGGTATATATTATAAATAATATTATAACTCTGTTTCACAAACAGCTGACATCTGCATGCACAAACAAAGAGAATGTTCCGTTCTGAGTCTGTGGATATTATTTGTGACCAGTATTCGTCATTATTTGTGCTGCAGGTGTCTGTACATTGGTTCGTCTCTTGGGTGCAGCAGCAGAGGAGAACCAGCCAAGTGTGGGTGTGCTTCTGTGCGAGATCCTCACAGCTGTCTTCCTGAGCTTATTTGTGCATGGCCTGGCTACACACTCTAGCAATGAGCTCTTCCATATCTTGGCACATCCACTAAACAGCAAGCTGTGGGTGGCTGTGTTTGGTGGGGGTGCTCGCCTTCCTGCAGCAGGAAAATCCAGCACGCCATCGGGTTAGTGACTTTGCAAGGAGAAGAAATTATTTTTGACAGCAGAGGCGGGCACATGAAATATTTATCTTTTAGTGTGTTAAAATAAAATGTATTATTCATTAGCTGTTAAGGCATTACACAATCACAAGTTTGGTCCTACTGTGTCTATGTCGATATACTGTAAACACACTTGTCTAATAAGCACATTATTTTTCATGACACTTTGTGGTGTGTCGCGTCCAGCTGCGAAGGAGGACCAGGAATGGAAACAGAAAAATTTTCGAATGCATTCTTCCAGAAGTGGCTCCAGGGAGGTTCCAGACAGTCCAGTCAGCCCTAGCCCTATAGTCGAACAGGAAGTCTCAATTTTTAAAGAACGCTTTGTGCCTCCTGAGCTCAGCATTTGGGACTATTTCATCGCAAAGGTACAAGACTAATCTTCTGTCCAATCTTATCCGTATGTTCAATTCATATAAAGCCAGACATGTTACTCATTGGTGCGACTTCTCCAGCCTTTTCTTCCACCATCTGTAAGCCAAGTTGAGTATGATTCTGAGGAAAGCCAAGGAAGTGACGAGGAAGAAGAGGAAGGTGGTTTTGGTGATGCATTTGTCCCTAATGATCCTCCTGAACATTCCAACAACTCCTATAGGTCTGTAGGGCTATTGTAGGACATGTCTTTTCTTGATCATCCTGAGTTGTTGTGGCAGTGTGATTTCAAGTATTCCTTTCCTGTGTCCTTTAGCTGGTCCTTGATGCGTGTGGCCATGGTGCAGCTGGTGTTGGTAAACTTGAAATCATTCTATCCAATGGCTGGCCATGACCTCTTGGGTAAGAATGAAAAACATATTCAATAAATACACTCTTAACATTTTTTTTTAAATAAATAAATGAATAATTAATAATAGAAAATGTAGAAGGACTTATTTTATTAGAACAACAGTGAGGGGACAGTAAGTTTGAAAAACATGTGTGGGAATAACTGTCGCGTGTTCACAAAATAACCATATAGTGTAAATCAGCCTGTCTCTAACATTCGATTTGGTCACTTGACTATACAGATATAGTAGTTGCGTGACCATCTTTGAGTTTGATGAAGTTTATGGCATTTCTACTGTTTTGTTGTGCACTGTTTCATATGGTTTCTGTAATTTTTTTTGTGTGTGGTTTAGATCTACCTTTGTGCTCCCCACTGTGCCACTCAGTAATGAAGACACTTCAGCGCTGGGAAAAGGTGTTACTTAAGCGTCTGGAGCTTTTTGGTGGACCTCCTTCCAAATACATTTCTACACACTCAGTTGATGGGACCCTGGCACCTGGACCAGCTCTCCTCAGACACAAGGCCTTATTTGAAGCCTCCAACACACCATTCAGGTCAGCTGTTATGAAAAAATCTGGATTCCTTCTCTAACACACACAGTGTGTTCTGGAGTGTTATTAAAAACCATATACAAAAAAGAGGTAGATTGGATGCATACAGTGTTTAATCTACGGAATAATCGCTGTTTGGTTACTTGTCAATATTAAGATCTCTAAAGATGAGGTTTGAACAGTAGTGTTATTTATTGATAAAGCATATTAATCATTTAGGTCGCGACATCATTCTGCACTTTCTGTTAAGAGACTATGGCTGTACCTAGTTAAACAGGAAGCGGTGCAGGAGACTTTTATCCGCCACATCTTTACCAAAAAGCAGGATCAGACAGAGGTACACATTTATTAACATGCTTTTAGTATTTATGTTATCACAAATATTGATGATGTTTGATGCTAACTGCTTTTAAAGACACAAGTAAATGTACATGTCTACATATGAGTTGTTCTGTGCATTTTACTGGTGGTTGTGTTGTTTGCCTGAATGATGATGATGATGTAGTGTTCCTGTAATTTGTTACAGTTTACTTTTTTTTATTTGTAGATTTCTGTCATCAGCTAATAACTTGCATGTTTTTTTTTATTTGTGTCCGATCTTTTGTGACTTAATTTTGAAACATTAAGTCAGTTGTAGACTGCCCTGACAGCATGCGGTATTCAGTGATGGATGAGCCTGGTCTCAATCAGGTACTGCTTTGTTGTATCAATACATTTTCTGTATGTGTTTTTTTTTGATTATCTGAGCTGTGCACGGGATAATGCCATGTTCGCATACAAACTTTATATATTGTTTTAGCTGCACAAATAAACTAACTCTGAATATGTTCATATCAACTCATTATTAAATACAAAATGATTATAAAAGCTGAAAGTGTAAGTATGTTGGCAATGTGCCAGAAATAACAGTTGCTCACATAAAATCCTGCTCCATTCTGTTATATGCCATATATTATAGTGATGTGAGAATTGCTGTAGACAGAAGTCAGATGTTAGTGGATCAGTGTGACTGGAAAATGACTACTCCTATTTCACACAGATTGAGGCAGATATGGGTTACCCTGGGGGCAAAGCACGCATCATCCACAAGGAATCTGACATCATCACTGCCTTCGCAATTAACAAGGTACAGTGCGATTAGAGATAAGTATTGGCATTTACTTCTAAAATAAGAAGCATGTGTAACGAATAACTTCATATGATTTCACAGGCCAACCGTAACTGCTTAGTTATTGCATCAACCCATGACATACAGGAGCTGGATGTGTCGTCCATCCTGGCCACTCAGATACTGACATGGATCGATGATGAAGCAGATTCGGAAATAAAGTAAACCCTTACTCCAAAACAGTACACGTAATATTCAGAAAATGTAGAATTAAAGTGCTGGTTCATCTTTTCACTAGCTACACAAAGCCTTTTAAATAAATGAGGTATAGCTGAATAAAATGTGGTATCAGGGTAGCTTATTTCCACTTTATTCACTGGTCCAGCACAGAGGGAAATAACATTTGAATCGTATTACCTGATCACTGATGTGGATGCTTTCTGTTTTTATATTCATTTGATCGTGAACTACAGTAATGTTCCTTTTAAATTGCTTTTTTTTTTCAATTGACTTGAGAGCTGCCACATTCTCATTTGGACCTGCATTGTGTTTCGTACGATGTTTCAGAGGTGATGACTTCTTGGTGGTCCAGACCCGGGATGACTTAACCACATTACATGGCACAACACCCTACACTCGCAGCAGCCCTGGCACTCCCATCAATATGCCCTGGTTAGGCAGCCACCAGACTGGCAGAGGAGCAGCAATGGTGAGCAACATATTAGTGTTACTTCTTGAGCTATACCAGTTCATCCTGCATTCTTTTATTTCATTTATTATTTTTATTTATTTTTTGTTTTCTCCCTGATGGTGATATATGAACATGTATTTATGTTCACTATATAGCCAAAAGTTTGTGGACAGCTTACAACTGCACCTACTGTATCTGTTAGTTTTCCTCAAAAATCTAAATACATAAATATACGATATAGCTTTATTTATTGAAGTGATTATTTTTATGTTCAGAAATGCAAAAATTGTTAGTATTTGTAAACATTTCAGTGACACATTGTTTGCCAAGCTTGGAGTGAAAGAATTCCAGTGGCTTGTACAGCCCCACTGAACAATTTTAGGTTGCATTAAAATGCTTACTACATACCAGGCCATTTCACTGCTGACCTCACTAATGCTACTGGGCCTGAATATACAAATCCCCACAGCCCCGTGCAAATATCTATTGGAAAGCCATAGATCCAGATATTATAATGGAAATGAGGCAAATATGGAATGGGATGTATTAAAAGCACACACATGTTCAGACGTCCACACTCTTTTGTTTATAGTGTCTTTCAAGGTGTCTTTCATTTTTATACTGATAAAATTACCTTCTAGAAATTATAAATTTCTATTCTTCATATAGCTAATCAAGCGGAACATCAACAATGTACGGAGAATGACCTCACACCCTACTCTTCCATATTGTAAGTGCCACCAAATTTGCTGTTTACATGTATGTGAAAGTAGCTTTATTCTGAATAATAAGGTATATTTTCTTCGAGTACAGATCTAACAGGAGCTCAGGATGGGAGTGTGAGGATGTTTGAGTGGGGTCATTCGCAGCAGATCACCTGCTTTAGAAGCCCTGGCAACTCGAGGGTTACAAGGATCAGATTTAACTACCAGGGGAATAAGGTGTGTGGGCACAGGTCTTATATACTTTACACATCATTTATAAATCATATAAATCTGCGGATTATTGTTGTAATATACATTTTACATAATAGCAGTTTGTTCAAACTGAGAAAAAGCTTCATCCTCGTAACGGAATTCATTTCTTTATACGCAAAGGCACAGGGAGCGCTGCACGTGTAATTACAAAAAAATAAATTATAATATATGAATAAAATAATAATAAAATAAAATAATAATAATAATCTGAATTTTTATGATGACTTTACAATGGCACCAACTAACCACTTTGTAACATCAATCTTTTTGGTCTGGAACCAGGATGTTGCCTCTTAGCTGGTGTGTTTGGGGTCATTGTCCTGCTGAAACGCCTATTTCAATGACCTATTTTATTTTCTTTAGCATAAGGCAACATGATGTCTTCCAGTATTTTAATAAACTCAAACTGGTCCATGCTTGGTATGTGATAAATGGGCCTGACTTCAAAGCATGAAAAATATCCTCAAACCATTATGCTTGCACCTCCATGTTTTATAATCTTCAGTGTGGTTGCATTGGCTTGAATTCAGTTTTTATGGGTCATCCGTGGCCTTTAGACCCAATCAGAACAATCTGTTTTATCTGTCTATAGAATGTTGCACCATTTCTGTTTGACATTCTGTTGGTTGCCCATTACGCGGCTACAACTAGTCATGTTTCCCCCCCGCGTTGTAATATCTTTTCAGTAAATAAATGCATTAATTGATGTTAAAACAGCTATTATTTTGAACACAACTGTACACTATATTGACAAAAATATTGGCTCACCTGCCTTGACTCATATATGTAGCTGCTCAACCATGGAAATCTTTTCCATCCGGGTCTCTGTGCACTGATCTTGATCTGACTCTGCAGCAAGTTGGCAACCTCTTCGCACTCTGTCAGTTCACGTGGCCTAACACTTCATGGCTAAGTTGCTGTCATTTTCTTATAATACAGCTGACAGATGACTGGAATATTTAGGAGTCAGAAAATTTCATGACTGGATTTGTTGCACAAGTGGCGTCCTATCACAGTTCCACGCTGGAATTCACGACGCTCCTGAGAGCAACACATTCTTTCACAAATGTTTGTAAAAACAGTCTGCATACCTAGGTGCTTGATTTTATACACCTGTGGCCATAGAAATGATTGGAACACCTGATTCCGATAATTTGGATGGCTAAGCAAATACCCTTTCTGTTTGCCCCAGTAGCAAATGTGTTGTTGCCAGTTTATGGCTTGGTGGATGAGGACCACTGTTAGATTATCTGTATATTTAGCTTTGAGAAAATTTGTCTCTATCAGTAAACAATGCTTTCCCCTTTGTTTTTCCCAGTTTGGTATTGTTGATGCAGATGGAGCGCTTAGTCTCTGGCAGACAAATACATCAGGGAACACCCCTAAACCCTTCCTGGTATGTGCATCATTTCTTTGTTTTTGTTTCCCTCCTTTTTCTTTAGAATAGTAACAGATAGTGCCTTTGTGTTCCTCTTCAGACATTGCAGTGCCATAATAAAACAGCCAATGACTTTGTGTTTGTCGGCTCCTCTTCGCTCATTGCCACTGCGGGCCTTTCCACTGACAACAGGTGCAGTGTGTGAAACTACTATCATAACTGATTTGTCTTTCTTTAAACCTAAACACAACATTGTTTCAGTTGTTATTGTTATTGAGTTAAACTTGTTTCTCATTTCTTTTTTTGCCTTATACTCTACAGAAATGTATGTTTATGGGATACACTGATAATGCCGTCCAACAGCCTTGTTCATGGTGAGTTTGCACTGCCATGCCTTAAACATGGCAGGTTGTGGATTTTTCTACATTTGAGGATTTTTAAACTGAGGATAATCATGGAACCCTGTGTTTGTGTTTACAATATATTCACATTATTGAACGTGATTGATTTAACTTCAGTTAGAGAAGCCACTTGTTTGTTTCAGTCATTTAAAACATAGGGGATTAGAAAGTTCCTCTGTTTTTTAAACTTTACTTAAAATGTGGTGCAGTGACTTTTGTAAAGAGTGGGGCGGTGTTTCTAAACATACAGAGAGATTATCTCGAATATTCTGTTGCAACTCCCACTGCATACTTATTTGCATTACATGAAATGCTGGTAGTGATCCTTATTTTTGGCTCTGAGAAGGGGTCAATAATCCCATTGTTTATAGTTTAGTCTACCACCATCTGGATCATAGTCAAACAATATATTTCTTACTATATTCACCCAGGCATCACTTCAACAACTAAGTTACCCAATAGTTTTGCACCATGAATACTTGCTGGTTCGTAATGTGCTCCATTATCCGGATGGTCAAGCGACTGGGTAAACTGGGAACCTAGTGCATAGCTTGGATGTAGGGGCATCCTAGCTTATTTAAAGCTACATATAGTGTACTGAGAAGCTCGTTGATCCTTTTAGATTGTGTCATCCTAGCGAGGGTTATTACAGAATAACTGGGGCCGCTTTCAAGTGCATCTCCCTCTAAATAATATGTTTTTTTAGTGCTTTGTCACTTGGCCATAAACACCAACAACTTGTTTAACCAGGTTATGCCATTTACATTGAGAGTACAGATAAAGAGAAGGAGAGATGGAGATTATTTAATACGTCATACATGTTGCAGTTTGTATGATGTACCATTGACATGCCACATTTTCAATGCTGTTGTGGGACATTTAAAGTGCCTGTGGGGCCTCTTTCTGCTACAGCGCCCTTAAACATGTGCTTAGTTTACTTATGCATCCGGACGGTAATAATTGAATGTAGCATAATCATTTTAATAGACGGCAGCAATTCTGATCATATTAGTTTATTATTGCTGTTGAAGAGTCCAAACATGACAAGGCCCTAGTGCATGAATCAATATAAAGAACATGCAACCCCTGGAACAACACATCTGGAACAATCACACTAAAGATTTGTGGCTGATTCAACAATTCCCCATAGCCACATTCCAGAAGATTTAGCGTAAAGATTTTCAGAAGAATGGAGCTTATTTTAAGAGCAAACAGGGTGGGACACTTACAGATATGAGTATGATGGTAACTTGTTCATGCTTGACTATGTAATACACACCTTTACCATATGTAAAAGGGACTCTGAAATCTCATTACATCTCTGTCTGATCGTAGGATTTAGCTGCCATGAGTCTGGTGCCACTGTGCTGGCTCTTGCTCCGAAACAGCAGCTGTTGCTTAGTGGAGGTAGGAAAGGCTGGATCAGCGTGCTGGACCTCACACTTAAGCTTCAGCGCCAGAGCTTCCAGGCCCATGACTCAGCAGTTAAAGCTGTGGCTGTGGATGCCACTGAAAGTTGCTTCATCAGTGGCTCAGCTGAAGGCAACATCAAGGTATGTAAAATTAACAGGATTACAATCATCACATGTCCCAACACTCTGGGTCAAGTCAGTTTGGAAAACATTTTTTTGACCATATTTTAGGAAAAGTCCTTAAAAACGCAAGTATGCTGGAAAAATTGAATGTAGTGAGACATTTCTTAGTGTAGCCATTTCTGAGAGAGCTGTGTATGTGTGGTGTGTATGATGGAGTGGCGCCATGTCTATTGTTCTTCCTGCCTTGTGCCCATACCCTTGTGTTGCATGTCAGACACCAGCTTCCCCACTTGCTTGCAGTATAGTATCACCATCACTACTATAAGTCACTCTT
>JAOUQT010000028.1:594257-604973 GCA_025769995.1 Xyliphius kryptos | reverse complement strand
AAATGGCCCACAGCTCCATCCAGTGGTATACGCACATCAAGAAAAGAAATGCAGATTGCGACACATTACTAGATTTCTAGAAGTAGCTTTAATTATTAGGAATACATTTGATTGAAGACTAATAACTATAATAAACTAAAACTATAACAGATTATCGTATTGTATTGAAGATAAACTCCATAAGATTGGAAACTGGGAAAAAAAAAACAAAAAGCAGAAAAAAAACACAAACAACTATCACGACATCATTACTTTAGTATTAGTTATTACTTTAGCACTAAGCTGGCATTCCAGTAAATCTGATCAAATGGTAACCGAATCCCATAGCTCCTTATGTATTTACTCTTTAAAATATATACAAATATAAAAACACTCTATTCTCTGAGGTTTTATCATATTTCCCAAATTTTAATAAAGATTATCACGATCAAAAAGGAATATACTGTATTTAGCTCTTTATCTTTGTTGCTTGTAGGTCACTGTGAACTTCCAAGTCTCCACTATCTGGGACAAGATGATCTCGTCTGGAAAGGCTTCCTCCACATCTAGAGGAACATCAAGTTTTTTGCGCTCCATGTAGGAAGCCAGAGTTTCTTTAACGCTGATGAAGATGAAAGAATCAATTTAGCAAACATCCAAAACACTATGGCTGCTGATTGGTCCACTAAATACAGCTGTTCTTACCTCCAGAAAGGTATGAAGGTGTCAGTTGCTCTCTGACTTTTCAGTTTCAGCAACAGGAAGTTGTGCATTTCAAGAAGCCAGACATCTACAGAACTCTTAGACAAGAAGTTGATCAGGATCTCTTTCAGCTTTTCGTCTAGGGCTTGCTGATACTCTGCTGGGATTCCTATAAATGGATCCTGGGTAGAAATAAATAATCATGCTGCATATGATGAAGTCTTACTTTATATTAATAACTGAATCAACATCATTTATTACCCTTTTAAGGCGCAGCATATGCTCAGACCTAAGTGAGGTAAGGAGCTGCCAAAGAGCGACACAGTGCTGTAGATTACATCTGCCCAATGTCTTCACACACACAGATTAGAAAGAAAAAAACAGTATATGAAATTAACACTGCACTGATGCATTGCCTATTGAAGAATGATTCCCTACCTATTGCTCCTGTAATGTCGTATTAACATACATTTCATCTTGTAGATGGTGGTTATCTCCATAACCACTGACTCACCTTAAGGATATGAGGTGCAGTCTGATTCCCCATGTGCAGCCTCTTGTCTAGGTACTCTTCCAGAGGCATATGCTCGTCACCTCCAGTCATAGCCAGGAAGCCCAGAGCAACTTCCACAGCTGATAGAGCCTCACAGATATCACTGAGGGACTGCAGCTCTGATATCAGCACAGAGGAATTGAGTGAGGTCAGGGGTTCCTGGCAAATATACACAGAGTTCTATTATTAGTGCCTTTATTTATATAGATAAAAAAACAATTTGGTAAAACAATAAGCTGTAGAATACTTCACATACTTTATGTACACCTTCAATAGTTTATTCTTATTTATGGATGTTGGTGTTTAATCATTTACATACAGGTGCTGGTCATAAAATTAGAATATCATGAAATATTCATTTAATTCTATAATTCCATTCAAAAAGTGAAACTTGTATGTTATACACATTCGTCACACACAGACTGATATATTTCAAGCGTAGCATGGAGTCAATCAATCTGTGGCACTGATCAGGTATTATGAGAGCCAAGGTTGTGCCGATAGTGGCCTTCAGCTCTACTGCATTGTTGGGTCTGGTGTGTCGCATCTTACACTTCACAATACCCCATAGATTTTCTATAGTGTTAAGGTCAGGTGAGTGTGCTGGATAATTAAGAACAGGGATACCATGGTCCTTAAACCAGGTACTTGTGGCTTTGACACTGTATGCAGGTACCAAGTCCTGTTGGAAAATGAAATCAGCATCTCCCAAAGGTTGGTCAGCAGCAGGAAGCATGAGGCATGCTAAAACTTTCTGGTAGACAGCTGCATTGACCTTGGACCATCTCTACCTTGCCATGCTTGTGCAAGTTGTCAATGATTGTCTTTTGGACAACTGTCAAGTCAGCAGTATACCTAGAGCAGTGAACCCAGACATCACCTTACCTCTTGGTTCTCATTATGTAGGAGGGAAGCAGTCTCATTATCCATTCGGGTAACATAGTGTGCCATTTGTGTTCCCTACTTTTCCTTTATTTCCCGGACTTAGAAGTTTACAGGAATGTTGAATTTTACAGGTCAAATTTTAAAGGAAGGGCATCCATACTGCCATGCGCCTGATAGTAGGGAGAGTGAATCACAGCAAAACCAAATGGGCTGAGATTAAACTCCTGAGTAGAGGGAGTAACTAATACCTGTTTGCCAAGTTTCGTGTCTGTAGGTATTACAGTTTGTTCTGTTTTAATAGAGAAACATAATCATAATAAACATAGTCGCGCATGGAAATTGCGGGGTCCAAGCACAAGCCTGAGCACTGACCAGTATTCTGGCCCAATCTCAAGCATCTCCCATAATAAAATTTCCACCTACAAATGTGTATATGTGATTAATTAGATTCACCAGTTGCTTCGAAATGTCATGTAGACATCTGTATAAGATTACGTTATGCACAAGTTTAAATAAGCTGTATATTCCTTTTGTGTTTGTTTTTTACCGTATAAAGATGTTATATTTGTTTAACAATATATTATTTCTTTCAAAAAGCTTTAAGATGTCAACTGACAAACAACAAGCATAATGAAATGAAGAAATCATGTGTTTCGTGGCAAAGATCCTGTTCTATAAATTATCAACCAGCCATTCTTTAGTCATGCTCTTCAACTTATAAATAGAAGCACATTGTCTAGTATTATATCATCGTGCAGTCTACCTTAGAGGTGTTGGTGTATTTGGTAAAGTAGATATATGGTGTGCCACGCCCATCTCAACCCGGATACTCTTATGTCGTAAAGAAGACATTGCTCGGAAATTTTGGTGCTCGAATGGCTGCACTTCTTATGAGATTTCCCTAACGATGAGCACATTTTTCACCGCACGAGTTCAGAATTTTCTTGAAAATAAGCGTTGAAGCGTTGATGACGTCACGCGGAGAGGACTCAAAAACTTGCATTATACATGTCGGTGGTGGGAAACCGACAGAAAAAAAACGCCTAGGCGTAGCGGCTGAAGCATGATTTAGGCTATAAGTCATCGAAGAGAGATTAACGCTAGCGAGACAAGACGAACTCTGCAGATACAGCGCTGATATGTGAGATGAACGTGTGAGTAAAGGAAGCATGAAGCGTAAGCGCCAGCGACGAGCTGAAGCCAGGAAAAGACTATGCGCTGTGAAGAGGGAGGAGGAGAAGCCCAAAGCTGACATTTACATCCGGATAACAGGTAAATATGACTGCTTAGGGTTGTTTACCTGCCGATTTACCTTATTTTAAAGGCCCATTGTTTATACTGCCTCATCGGAGATCATGTAGATCCTATAAAGAACAGATTACACAACTGTTAATCCCACGGGGAAGCTGTGTGAAGTTAACCTCAATGTAAACTTCATCCATATTGTAATACCCGCTTCTTATTAAAAATGCAACTGAGAAACAGAATATTATTCACATCCATGTGTTTATTAAAAGATTCGTTATCACGGTGTTTGGCTGAAGCCAAGGCTTGTTTTTAACGATGATGTGGTACATGATGAAAACACTGAACTTTTAGTAATGCTGATCTAGACCATGTTTAATCGCAGCTAATTTATTAATTTATAATAAAATATAGTATATCACGCTATCATTACATATGAATCACGGTAGAAGTAGTTTGCAGATTAAGGCGATTCTGTTGGCTAGCGAGACTCCTCCTTGGCATCGATGCTTGGGCTAGGTTCCCATTAGAAAAGATACTGTCCACCCATTTCCAGGTTCAGCCAGTAGAGTTTTAACTAGATTAGAGTGAAGAGAGTCAGAGTGGGCCAGGCGGAGAAACTAGAGTGAGTTTCACATTCGCACATTCGAAATTCTTTATTTAATCATCTTTAAATGATGGGCGCTGTTAATATTTATTTTCTGCAACTAGTCAATAACCTTCAACATTTAAATGATTACAATAAAATAATAAAATGTAAAACACATTTATTTAACAAGCGTAAATAAAACTTTTTGTATTGTCTGAAAAAGCCTCCCTGTGATGTCATTGTTTTACGAAAATGTGGTTAATATTTACAAATTTGATGTTTATTATAACGATTGCACAAAATAAAATCGTATTCTCTATAAAATGTACATGATATTAACCTCCAACGGTGCTTGAAAGTTTGTGAACCCCTTAAAATCTTCTGCATACATTTGAAATAAAGCGCAGCATGTTGTCCTACACATGTCCTAAAAGGTCTGCAGTATGTTAGTTTGTAGGTACTTTAGACACGATCCCTTAGGCGGCAGTGAAACAAGAAAGTTGCATTGTTTTATTGTAAAAGGCATCTAATAAAATTAAATGATTTTTACGAAAGACAGTTTACTGGTGGTTGGTTGTTTTTATGGTGTGTAGTGTATTTGAGGAATGAGATAGTGTTTAACTCCGGCGGGGAATAGGAAGTTGATAGTAGTGCATGGGGCAGAAAAAGGGGAGCGGCGAGATTTAAATCCTGGTGTTCGGGGCGGACCTTATTGATACTACATGTGTAACTGTGCTTTCCTCCCGGGATGACTATTTAAACTTTCCGCTTGATTGGGGTCTGTGTTAAAGTACTACCAACCAGAAAACTTTAAGATTCTTCGGTGCTCATAGTTAATCGCTTTAATGAGATCGTGAACTCGACGTGGCTACAATCTCGGGGTGTATTTGCAGTGGCCTTTTAGAAGTACACTCCAGAGCGACTCAGCATGTCTAAAGAAAACAACGACCCTACTAATAGCGTTGAAATAATCAAAGGTGAGTGTTTTACCCCTGAAATGAAGCAGATTTGCTCTGAATTTAAGCTCAGTTATCTTTGTCCGAATTGTACTCGGAACTCTGAACCGCTACTTCCGGGCCCTAAATTCAAATTCGCCGTGTGTGTGTGTGTGTGTGTGTGTTTTTTTAATTTTCCCCGCGTGCATGTATATAGCAGTAGATAATCTTTGCGTAGAGTAAAATGGGAGAAAAAATAGCTCCGTGTTTGTGAATTGCAGATCAGCTGTATTTCTCGATCCTCACTCAGAAGATCAGGAGCAGCCCTGAAACACACTGTTTCTGCATAGATGAGGAATTCTCCTATGAGAAGTAAGGGCTGGATTTTAAACTGGATTAAGACTTGACCTGCGATTGCAGTTGTACACTGTGCAGAGTGACTATCATGGTTTAAATCTTGTAATGTTATACCTGTATTTGCACAAGTGTTTGATTTATTTCTCTGCATTATGATTGTGTTAATCTGAAAAGAGTTTGTTTAACCCCTTTTTTTATGTAAACAGCTTCTATGCGGACTTTGGTCCCCTCAACCTGGCTATGTTTTATCGCTTCACATGCAAACTCAACAAGAAGCTCAAGGTAATGGAGCTCTTATCACTGCAGGTTACTAGAACTGGCCTCTCACCTTCCTAAAAGAGCCACCTTTTATACGGTGTAACAATAAATTATCAAGGTCACTTAAAAACGGGTTCTTTGTTAAAGCTAATGGTTCTTTATAAAACCCTAAAGAATTAAAGAACTCTCTGAACACTTCAACGGTACATTTGTAAAGCCAATGGTTCTTTACTGTAAAACCATTAACAACTATGGATCTCAGAGTGTTTTAAAGGTTTCATTGAAGCTCAGGAGAAGGTTCTTTCTACATTTAGAATTAAAATTTTATCACAATTTGATGACTTGTATGGTCAAGTTGAAGCTAATTTTCTATAGCAGCATTAATAATAATTAATAATAATAACATAAATACAGAGACCGAGTGTTAAATATTGTTTCATAAAATATTAAAATTGTCATTTTTATTACTAGAAGTAGTTTGTCACCAAAGAAAATAAGCAAACAAAAATCCATGTCTTATTTTGCGAGGCTGGTTATGTCCATCTATGTTTATGACATTTAAATGGGCATTTTAAAAAAAGTATAAAATTACATTTGCTAATACCTGACGAAACCCTAAAACATCACAACTTTGCTTAAACCACAATTTAAAAGTGTTTGGTGAATGATTGGCTCTCAGTTCCTCAAGGTGAGAGTTCCAGAGCTTTGGGTCTTGGAGGCTAAATGCTATACATGCTACAAATTAAGTGATATATTTGATTTTGGTTTTTTTTCCCTCTTCCACTGCAGTCTTTTTCATATGCAAGAAAGAAGATTGTGTTCTATACCTGTGGGGACAAAAAGAAACAAGCGAATGCTGCCTATTTAATAGGATCATATGCTGTGAGTATTGATTTTATAAACTAATGTCTATACAGGTTTATAATTTGTGTTATTGGAGGAAACTAGTACAGTCAAATACATTAAGTTGGTTAATAATAAATATATATATATATATATATATATATATATAAACAATGGTGCACACGTTACACTCCTGAACTGGCATCAGATGAGGACATTCACAATGGCTTAGAATTTAAACATGAGCAAATGAACTAATCAGATTTTACGGAAACAGAAATCTAATGTGTTTTCATCTAAAGGTGATGCATCTCCAGAAAACACCAGAGGAAGTTTACAGTCTACTAGTCTCTAGAAATGCCACTTATCTTCCTTTCCGGTACATCTGTTTTAAATAACTTTCAGTTTTCTGTAAGACGGTAAATGGCTCTGGTAAATACAGCTGTTCTTTTTTTTCCTGTTACAGAGATGCTTCATTTGGAACTTGCACATACAACCTAAATATCCGTGATTGTTTACGTGCAGTGGACAAGGTAAAGCAAGACCATCGTTGGGAGGGATTGATGCATGTAATTTCTACACAGTTCAATATACATAATTTGTGTTTTATTTTTCTTTCTGTTAGGCTTTGCAGTTTGGCTGGCTGGATTTCTCCAGCTTCGATGTAGAGGAGTATGAGCATTATGAGGTGCAGAGAACCTTTAATGCTTTTCTCTGTATTTGAAATATCTGAAAAACCCCTTTTGTATTTTATAGGGTATCTAACAAAATAAAGCTTTGTTTTACAGAAAGCT
The DNA here is from genome assembly GCA_025769995.1 of Xyliphius kryptos. NCBI lineage: Eukaryota > Metazoa > Chordata > Actinopteri > Siluriformes > Aspredinidae > Xyliphius > Xyliphius kryptos. The sequence goes on along the minus strand of JAOUQT010000028.1, from coordinate 597,833 downwards.
GAAAATGGAGATTTCAATTGGATAATTCCTGGAAAATTTTTGGCTTTCAGTGGTCCGCATACGAAGAGCAAACTTGAGAATGGTAATTTAGCAGACACTTTATTATAACATGTAATGTTTAGTTGTCATGTCTAAACTTCACATTGTAAATGTTTGTTTGATTTCTTCCAGGTTATCCTCTACATGCTCCTGAGGCATACTTCCCTTATTTCACTAAGCACAACATCACCACTGTCATTCGCCTGAACAAAAAAATGTACGATGCCAAGCGGTTCACAGATATGGGTTTTGACCACCATGATCTGTTCTTTGTTGATGGGAGCACACCGACTGATGCCATCGTCACCAAATTCATTCACATATGTGAAAAAGCGAACGGTGCCATAGCTGTTCACTGTAAAGGTAACATTGTTAGTTCGTTGTGTCGAATCATATGATAAAATATAATTCAAGTTGTAACTCCTGGTGACCAGCAGACCAGGATTCAGCCGTAGCAAAGTATTTCAGCAAGCTGATCCGAGTGCTCATAATACTGTAATTGTAATTTCTGGAGATATTGGGAGAACTGCTCATGTAGCAGATAATCATTTGTTGCCAATAAAGTTTCATTATGTAAGTTATTTAAGAGCACAACGTTTACCACTGTCACCTTAGAGCAAATGTCCATGGTTCAATTCGCAGATATGGCAGTCTGAGCCATTTTTGTGTCTAGTTCTCACTGTGCCACATGGGCTTCCTCTGGGTGCTCCGGTTTCCCCTACAGCACGTTGGGTAAAATTTAGTCAACCAATTCACCTTTCCTGACATGTGTACCACAACTGTATGTAATAAATGTTTAGCTTTGAGTGTAGCATGAAAAAACAAACAAAAATATAGTCAGAATGTGATTTTCAAGAAAGAAAGGATGAATGCAGAAGTAAAAAAAAAAAAAAAAGGATTAGGAAAAGAAGTCTGAAAACAGATGTCTTGCATATTCAGAATCTGTATACCCTGAACAATCTCTGTACTAGGAAAGCCTGGTTTATAATGAATTTGACCTTTTTGATTAAACAACTGCATGTGGCTGACCTTTTGGCTGGGTGTTTGTTAATGACTCCTCCACTATTAGTACACCCTTTATACTTGTGGTACAGGCACAGGAATGTAGCTGTTGGTGAAATATTGTCAGCAAACCCCCAGGTTCCAACAGTATGTCCACTGTCAAAGTTGCTCTGTCTACCCGTGGCTGGTAAACTTCCATATGCTGTGCAGATCAACACTGTATATGAGAGCCACCCAGTAACCACCAATTGGGGCATTTTCACAAGGAATCAGATGCCACCTTCCAAGTGTTCCTAATCCAATGATTTCAGTGTACAGTTGTATGTATACTATAATGTATGCGTGTGTATATATAGATAAGTAGATCACCGATGCACATTAAAGGGTGACATTTACTGCACTTAATTGCATATGCTATAGACAAGTCATTCTTGGAAGCCAGCTTTGTATTTTATTACATTTTATTCTTGCATGATTTTTTGAGCATCTAATTGTTTTGTTTAACGTATAATATTTTTTACACGTCTGGTTGTTTGGCAGCTGGCCTGGGACGCACAGGAACGTTAATAGCCTGCTACCTGATGAAGCACTTTGGACTTACTGCAGCTGAGGCCATTGCCTGGATCAGAATCTGCCGGCCTGGCTCAGTGATCGGACCTCAACAGAATTTTATTGAGGAGTAAGATGCCTTATGCATAATTTCCACAGATGTCTAGTGTGAAATGAACTGTTCTTTAAATCACATAACCTGTCAGCTTGTAATTGGACTATACCACATGTACCGTGTACCACAGTAGTGCTGAAAAAATGCTGCATAAACTAAATATTTGATCTCATCATCAACAGTAAGCAGGCCTGCCTATGGCTGGAGGGAGATCTCTATCGACAGAAGCAGTGTGAACAGAAAAATGGCATAAACAAAGCAGAAGTCACCGGAATATTGTCAGGAGTAGATGACATCTCCATCAATAGGACAAATAAAACCAGCACGTCAAGAAAAACGGAAATGGTGAGTAGCAGGAAAACTCTAATTTATAAAAACAACGATTTTACTGGAGTTGGAACTGGGAGAGCCTGTTTAAATCCGAGAACATATCTAAGATATTAATATATTTTGAGGCATTTGAAGAGTAAAATTGTTGAACTTTTCTCCAGTATAATGACTGTGAAGAGGAGTACAACAGCATCACTCAGGGTGATGAACTGAGAGCACTGAAGAGCAAACGGCAGTCCAGAGCATCCACAGGTTCTTTATCGTAAGTGTTCCTATCTCTAATTGAATGTCTTTTTATTACATGCAGTTAAATCATGACCAGTATATACAGTATCATTTACACAAGACCATTTGTACTATAAACATATCTGATTTTTTTTTCCAAAGTCGGCGAACAGAAAAAAATCTAACGTGAAACTAATTATTTAGTAAAGCCACTGTATAAACTCACCTAAATGTGTCCTGCATATATCTTGTACATCTGTGTTTTTATTTTTTTTCTTGATTATGTACAGGAATATTTCTTAAAATCTGAAGTTATATTCTGTATACAGGTGCTGGTCATAAAATTAGACTATCATGGAAAAAGTTTATTTATTTCCATGATTCCGTTCAAAAAGTGAACAGACTGATATATTCCAAGTCTTTATTTGTTTTAATTTCATGATTTATAATTGAGAACTAATAAAAAAACCCAAATTCAGTATCTCAGAAAATTAGAATATTGTGCAAAAAGCTGAATATTGAAGACACCTGGTGCCACACTCTAATCAGCTAATTAACTCAAAACACCTGCAACGGCCATTTAATGGTCCCGCAATCTAATTCTGTAGGCTCCACAATCATAGGGCAGACTGTTGACCTGACAGTTGTTCAAAAGATGACTACTGACACTTTGCACAAGCATGGCAAGACACAAAAAGTCATTGTTTACAGAGCTCGGTGTCAATGAACATTACAGAGGCGAAGGGAAGGAAGATATGAGATTTAGTAGAAAAAAGTGTACAAGCAATGGGGAAAACGGCACAGTGGAGACGATTGTGAAACAAAACCCATTAAAAAATTTGGGGGAGATTCACAAAGACTGGGATGTTGCTGGAGTCAGTGCTTCAAGAACAACCATGCACAGACATGCAAGACATGGGTTTCCGCTATCGCATTCCTTATGTCAAGCCACTCTTGAACAAAAGACGGTGTCAGACGTTTCTAAAGACATAAGGGACTGGACTGCTGCTGAGTGGTCCAAAGTTAAGTAACAGAGTCTGGAGGAAAAAAGGAGAGGCACAGAATCGACGTCACTTGAGGGCTACTTTAAAGTCTCTACAGTCTGTGATGGTTTGGGGAGCCATGTCATCTGCTGGTGTTGGATCACTGATTTTCTAAGGTCAATGTAGCTGTCTACCAGAAAGTTTTAGCAGACCACATGCTTCCTGCTGCTGACCAACTTTTGGAAGATGCTGATTTCCCAACAGGACTTGGTACCTGCACACAGTACCAAAGCTATAAGTACCTGGTTTAAGAACCATGGTATCCCTGTTCTT
>JAOUQT010000028.1:512691-527694 GCA_025769995.1 Xyliphius kryptos | reverse complement strand
TAAATCAAAATTATTATCCCATGGAGGTCTGGAAGTTACGTTGTGTTGTTTAAGCATTCCCTTTATTTTTTTGAGCAGTGTATACACACACACACACACACACACATATAAATAAATAATATATATATATATATATATAGCTGAATGCTAATCCCATGTTTTATGTTTCTATGTTTAAAGGTCATTTAGGAGCCGAGGTTAAAAAAAAGTACAAATGTGTGATTCTAAAGTTTACATTACATTACATTATGTATTTCTATATTTAATTTACATTTATACACCAAGTGTATTTTACTTTACTTTACTTTACTTTACTTTACTTTAATTTACTATTACAAACCCTTTTTCAAATAATGTTTGTATATTTCCTAAAAGAAGAAAAAAGCTGAAGGTAACAGAAGATTAAGCAACAAGATAAACAAGACTATCAAAATACCGGGAGTCAGAAACCACGTGAGGGCACTAAACAATAACCATAACAACAACCACAATAATAATAATAGGTTGCACATTTATATATTATCTATCTCCATTATTTAAAATATAGGGTTCAACTACACTGATGAATTTCCTGTACTGATCAATGAACGGTCCTTTGCTGTAGGCCTCTGAGACATTCTCTCCATCTCAGAGTCAAACAACTGCCTTGAACCAATCAGCATGCAGGAGACAAAATGACAGAAACAACACTAATAATCAGAATTCTATTGTAATGTGTATAAATTTCTACATGAAAACAAAACAAAATGATTAATAAATGCTACACCACTGTGCCCCCATGTGCCTATCTGTGCCTCTTTCTATTATTATTATTATTATTGTTATTGTTATTATTTAGCTTTTTCTATTCTATTTTCTATACACAAATTCATACAAGCAAAAATCTGCCTGGTGGCTTTATCCCCAGCTTTCTTCTTCTAAAGCCTGACCCGTCCACTGTACAAGTCCAGACCAAACTAAAAATTTTGTCTCCCAAACCCCATTCCATTACTCTAATAAGTTTAATCATTATCTCCTGATAAGAATCACAGTATAATCCCAGTAAAGTCCAGTAAAAATACCCCTCTCTCTCTCTCTCTCTCTCTCTCTCTCTCTCTGGCAGTCTTGCAGCTAATGTGTGTCACTGCTGTTTCCGTCGGCAGCAGAAGCTTCAGCGTTGTGGTCAGTGCCGGTTTGCTCAGTATTGTGACCGAACATGTCAGCGTGCAGCCTGGGAAGAACACAAACATGAGTGTGCAGCCATCAAGAGTTTTGGAAAAGTGCCCAATGAAAACATTCGGTGAGGCTGTGAGCATTTGGATTAGGTTGTGTGGAAATTGCATTATTCAAATTTTGAAAATCTTTAAAAAGAGAGTGAATTAGAATCATTCCAAAAGAAAAAGTGTGAGAAGTCACAGCCTATACAAAGTACTGAGATTACTTAATAATAAATAGAGGAAATAAAAAAATAAAAAATAGAGGAAATAAAAAATAAACATAACATCTGTACAAATGTACAAAGCTTTTCTTTAAATCATTCCTTGATATATATATATATATATTCTCATGTTCAGTGAGAGGAAGATGAGATCTGAATGTGACGGTCTGGGGAGGTTGAGGGGGTTCAAAAAGAGAATCTTAATCCAGACTGTGATGATTCAAGAACATTTGGATTTTAGGGAGGAATGAGTTCAGGAGGTTAACTGAGGTTCCTTCACACAGACTTGCTGCTCGCATCATGTGGGGCCTGGATAAAGATGCTGGAGTGATGTCGGAGCTGCAGCTCACCTCACTAGAGGATTTGGAGGATCACATCTGTGACATGTCTGAGGATGACCTAAAAGAGCTTAAAATTGATATCCACAACTTCTTGGACTTTTGGCCCAGAACCAGCAAGCAGCACACAGTGGAGAAAATATCTCACATTTTTGGACTGGTATGTATGAACGTATTCCAGGTCCAGACTATGATGACATTTCTTTTTTTAAAATAATCTGAGGGTGCTGCTTTTTGTTTGTACTCAGATTAACTGTAATGGTTTCATGATGAGTGATCATAAGGGCCTGCAGGCGGTGGGAGTTGGTCTGTTCCCCAACCTCTGTCTCGTGAACCATGACTGCTGGCCTAACTGTACAGTCATCCTCAACAACGGCAAGTGAGTCCACTCCTCGAACTGTCGAAGGCGGGATGTGAAAGAGTGCATGAGTTTATGGCGGAGGTATTGAATGAATGAGGGAAGTAAGAATATGAAGTGAAAACTGGAGGTGGGTGGGAGTGTGTGGTTGTGTGAGCAGTACAGAGAACCTCAGGAGCCAGATTCCTATTTTGTATTTAATTCTTATTGATTCATTACAGCGTCATATCACCACCCACCTCCATTCTGTCTGCTTATTAAATAAAAGGTTATTTCTAAGCTTTGTTTTGAACAGATTAAATGATCTGATGTGAATTTCCTGTTTCTCTGAGACACACAGAGGAACAGTTCTCTTCCTCAACCATCACAGAATTATTGATCGGCACAGACAAGGAAATGATGACAATGGAAAATAGATCAGTTTAAATGTCCAATTTTACCATCAAGACATTGATGAGCTCAATTGGGAGATTGCACCTGTACCGTGAGGATGGAACTATGTGGACAGACCTACCCTGTTAATCTTAGAGAATGTTTTGGCAGCAGTTTGGTAAAGTCTCTGTGTAGCTCTGCAAACTGCTTCTCACTTTGTGTTTCAGTCATTCCAGCATCAGTACTTTATATCATACTCAGATGAGGTGGGTCTGTTCAGCCGTTCACCACACCAGTCAAGCTCTTTGTCTTATCTGCGCAGTCACTATCACATTTTAATCCCTGACTGGATGATCAACCACCCGAATACAGCCGACATCAGATCCTAAAATAACTCTGCACTCACACGCTAAAAATAAAAATGTGTGTGAAGGATTTTTATCACAGTGTTAAAGTGGAACCAGTTCTCTTCTTAGCAGAACCCTTTGATGTTGATACTAAAATAAAACAATTACAGAAAGGAAACTTAACTCCACTCTTCTTTCTGCACTGCACAGAAATCACTGGTTCATATCAAAAGGGAATGAATGAGTGAATAAAGGATCCTTTCCCAAACTGGTGTCACACAGCCAAATGTTTAGAAAAGTTTTAACTTTTTTTTTAAGTTATTAACTTAATGTCACGTGGCTCAACTTCAAATCCTGAGAGACAGAACGGAAGTTCACATGTACCACAACTATAGTGATGAACACTACCCCTCAAGGTACAATGTTGTAGTTATGTGGAAGGTGCACATAAATGAGAAGATAAGAAAATGCAGTGGTCAGAAGAGGACTGAGTTCATTAAGCGTGTGAATGAAGGATGGCTATGTACCCGGGTGGTTGGTCTGGTGTCCCATGATCTGTTTTCTTTATGCTCTTAATTGTCACATGGTTTTAGACTTTAACGTGTGGCTGGCGTGTAACTCTATCACTACTCCTTCTTACTTGTACCACGTTTTGCACCATCTGTTTAGTTCCATTCCTCTAGAGCTCGTTCACATTATCTGAATGTACTGACCTCTGCTTATGATTACCGTCTGGGTCAGGGGTTTCTGGTGCTGGTGATTGTTGTGGTTTGGGTTTCTGAATGTGGAATCCAGTAGATCACATTCCAGTAGAAGCTGGAATTGAGGATGGATTCTTACTACTTACATTTGATGAGACATTAGAACGGGGATAAATAAACTGTCCCGGTGAGGTACGCTGGTCTGACTCGAGCTCTGTTCTAATTTCAGGATCGAGCTACGTGCCCTGGGTAAAATCAGCGAGGGGGAGGAGTTAACCGTAGCATACGTGGACTACATGAATCTGTCTGAGGACCGAAAGCGCATGCTTAAGCAGCAGTACTACTTTGACTGCACATGTGAGCACTGCACCCACAAAACCAAAGATGATCTGAAGATGGCTGGAGCAGAGGTGGATGGGGTGAAGGTGAGCGCTCAATAAACTGATTATAAAAAACAAATCACTTCATCAATCACTGCATATGAACAGAGACAATGGAAATACAATAAAACAACAACTACAATAATACTACTAACAACAACAATAATAATAATAATAATAATAACAATATAAACTATATGTAATATTTGTGTCCATGTATAAATGACTTCATGTCACAATGTCCTTTTTTCTAAAGGTTCCAGAAGAAAAGGTAAAGGAAATAACTGATTATAGTCGGGAGATGTTACAGAAGATGGAGAAATCACGTGTAGATGCTAACTACAGTGAAGTATGTCAGCAAAACAACAGATTGATTCTCATTCTACGCTGTTGGTTCATAAAATCTACATTTCTGAAGTTTTTATCTTCAGGATAAAACTGTGAAATCCTCATTTATTTTGTTCCATCATTTGTAGGTGGTTAAGATCTGTAGAGAGTGTTTGGAGAAACAGGAGAATGTCCTAGCTGAGACACACATCTATCAGCTGAGGATGTGGAGCACGCTCAGTGAGGTCCTGTCTTACCTCCAGCATTTTGAGGAGGCATCTAAGTTTGCACGAAAGATGGTTGAAGGATACATGTGAGTACAGATGTTTAATTAAAGAGGTACAGCAGCGGCTCAATGACCTCCGGCTGCAAAGCCATGTTTCTAAGAGTAAATCTGAAGATAATGAGGTTCCTTACCTTTAGTGTTCTAACTTAAGGTGTGGTAGACACAGGAAGGGGTAGAGGGGTAAGTAGTGTCATAGTAACCATTTTTATAACTTAGAAATTCAGAAAGTAAACCTGATGTAAAAGGTGTTTACTGGTGTATAACTGTGTTTATTATACTGTATTGTTATTGTGTATGGTGGTAAAAAGGTCCACCTGAAACCCTAGATTAATGTCTACAATTATGGGACATAGATGCTTTTGCGTCCATCTTATTTTGACTGTGTAGTGAGTCACATTTTTAGAGATTCTGTGGTTTACATACAAAGTATAATGTATTTAAACAGGAAGCTGTACCACCCAAACAATGCTCAGTTAGGCATGGCATTAATGAGGGCCGGAGTGACCCACTGGCAGGGTGGAGACATTGAAGTAGCACATGGCATGATCTGCAAAGCATATGCCATACTTCTGGTCACCCACGGAGCGACACATCCCATAACTAAAGACTTAGAGGTAATGATCTATCCACCCTGTTCTTTATCTTTACTATTATTTTAGCTGAAGTTGGTTTGATAAAAGAAAACGTCTGTTCTCCACAGGCGATGCGCATGCAGGCCGAGATGGAGCTGCGCATGTTCAAGCAGAATGAGTACATCTATCACTCCATGCGTGAAGCGGCGCTGAGTAACCCGTCTATGCAAATGATGTCAGAACCAATCGAAGAGGGCATCAAAAGCCTGTTCCGCAAGAAGTGACCCACTGATATGTTCTCCAGAACTTAACAGCGTCTCTGTACAGACACTTCATCAGGACAACACATCTACCACGTCATATACACACCTCTCTTATACCAGCTGTGGTCTCTGACTTAATTAAAATGAGAACCATTTGAAAGAACATTCAAGTTAGTCTTCAGGTTAACAAGCACCATCTTTATTTATCTTTGATTTATTAGAGAAGCAAATTTAGTGCAAAAATATTTAAATCATTATGAATTTATCATGTTTTATTTTGACTCATCACCCGTTTATGTTCCATTTCTTGTCATCATGTTGTGTACTTTTTTAAGAATAAATGAATGAATATTCAGAAGTCAGTGTTTATTTAATAAATAGGCAGATTTAATTACAGATAGGTTTCATACATGTGAAAAGACCAAGGTGCTTTGTTCACTGGTAGTTTTACATCGTTACATAAGAACATGCTGCTCCTCACATGCGCTTGCTGACTCTTTTGTAGATGAGGGAACCCATAGTCAGAGTCTACAAAATAACAAGAACACCATTCTCTCTGTAGAATAAAGAATCACAACCGAAACCCAACCAAGAAAACCGACTACAGGAAGTTAAAAATAAGGGTGTTACTGGTCTCAGATGGATGGTCTGTACTCACATGCACAAGCGTGTTTCCATCGATGAGCTCCGTGAGCGATTCAATGCCGTTCAAGTTGGACTTCAGCGTGTTTCCCTCTTTATTCACCACAGTCTGAAATGTTGAGTATCACAAGATCAGCACAGGCGAGCCGAAGATCAAACATCCTGCATTAGCTCTAACTAGAAAGTACTGATCAGGACTCAGATCAGAGTTTTCTCACCTTGATCTTTTCTCCAGTCATTGTCTCCACCTCACTCTCCTGGCCTATTGTGAAGGAATTGACCATAACCTTGGTTCCTGTTGTCACAGTAACCTTGAAAGTGTCCCCATTCTGTTCGATCTTAGACACACTTTTAATATCTTTGCCTTTTTCAATGAGGTCATCAGGAAGACCTGCAGAAAGGGAACATATACAGCACAGCTAAAAATGGACCTTTCAGAATTCCTGCTACCACTAAAGGTTCAGTTTGTCTGACTGGAATAAAGGAAGAAATGAAACTGAGCTTAGAGTATGAAGCAGCAAACCCACCAACAGCCTTCATGAAAGGCACAAAGCCCTCCTGACTTTCCAGCTGATATTTTCCAGTGAAAGACATGGTGACAGTCTGATGAGCGTTGCAGTCCCCCGACAGAGGAGTGAAGTTATATTTAATCCGGGGTCTTCAATCATTAACTCCGGAGGAGGAGATACCTGATGATGTCTGTTTTCCACTCGCTCCCATTGGTCAAGTGTTGGGAAATGTCAGTCAATAGTCTCAGTCAATAGTTTGTAGCATTAATTCAGATATGTGATCAACTGGGATCGACTATGGTCTGGCTTACTGACCTTTGATTCAGTTTAACCTTTTACTCAGATATGAGGATTTCAGCTTATCAGTAATAAGAACATCTAGTAATAACTGAAGAAGGTGATACACCTCTGTTAATCATTACTCATCAGAATGAATGGTGACCATGTGGTTCCATTTTAAACACTATACCATCTCCACTGCAGTGTGCTGTTTAATCCATCACACCTACATACTTTATAATCCAGGGGTTGCCACAGTAATAAACTTGCATATTAGGTATGGCAAACTGTTCTGTACATCTGATGCCCTTCCTGACACAACCCTCCCCTCTACCGGGCTTGGGACACACAGACTATGGGGACAATTTAGCGTAGCCAATTTATCCATGTTTTTGGACTGTGGGCGTAAAAAAAAACCCCACACAGACAGGGGTAGACATGGAACATGCATCAAGATTTGAACCGTTAATCCCCAGTGCTGAAAGGCGAATGTGCTAATCACTAAGCCACCGTGCCACCCATCAGCGTTCTGTACTGTGCAATAATAAAATCACCTATAAATGATTATCTTTACAGCTGTCTTCATTTCTTGCAAATTGTAGTGGTTTTATTTCTGTAAAATCTTCATTCAGGTAATAAAAGCAAAATTCTGTTAAACACGTGACACTAACAAGGTGATTATTGTAGGACAGCGGTGTATTTCAGTCAGTAATGTGGTGTTAATAATGCATTAGAACTAAAGCACATGAAGACACATGGTATGTCGTGCATGTGAGTATTTATCTGGACTTTGAGTTGTCAGTTTCTTCTTGTGATCAATAGTCATTTTCAGTTTCTTATTCCTTTGATCTGCAGATAAGTAGTACCTCTGAAGGTACTGGGGTAACGTGAACTCTGAGACGTGGAGCTCAGCTCTGAGATCATTTTTAAACTTCTCGTATTTATGAACTTCGATAAGAATATTTATAACGATAAGACACAAAGCAGTAAAGCTCACGGATTAGATTGTGGAAGGTGAACTCAACCATAAAGTCAAATGACATCAGTCTTTAAAAAGAAGTGTCTAAATAATAAATACACTGAATCAGCATGTTCCCTCAGTTCTGTTTTAAACATGTGTAAGCTGCTCTGAGATACTGAAACATGAATGAAATCCTATCAGGTTTCACTGAGGTTTACCAATCAATTTTGCCAAAATGCTGCCTGGCTTCCGGAGCAGATCTACAGGAGGCCCTCACTACTCCTCGATCAATTTCATCATCAGACGGACATCTGCTCACATCCTGAGAATCAGCAGATAGATAGTTAAACTGATGCTGTAAATCATAACTGTGCTGATTGAATATTAATAATAATAATAATAATAATAATAATATTATTATTAATAATAATAATAATATTTGCATTACAGTAGACTCCAGGAGCAGCACAGCATGTTTCACAGAGATTTAACACGAGGGGCTGTGTGAGGAAACCTTTTGCCCCCTATAGGGCAGATAGAGATACAGCAGGTTAAACAGACAGCGGAAATACAGTACTGTACCGCACTAGAATTGTCATATTATATTTATATATCATGTAAACTTTTGTTATTTGCTGTAAAAGTCCTTAAAGAGTTTACATATTGATTGTTTTTGGATATGCAAATCTATAGTTAGTGACAAACATGATGTGTTGTTGAAACTGAAAACAACTTTAAATCAATAATTGCAATTGATTTGAGATGTAAATCAAACTTTCAGCTTGTTAAAAATTGGTGAAAAGCAAACAAAGTAATTATTTTGATAATAATTATTGAGTAATAATTCAAAAACTTTACGGATCATCATTCCATTCCAAGGTCAAATTCACCAAACAGTCAAAGAACGGGCATAAATTTTGCCTCGTGCTATTTATTAAAGGTCTGAAATAATTTGTTGAAATACAAATAATAACTGGTTAATTTTATTATTTAATTGTATTCTCTTAATTTGTATTGTTGCTCTCCATAGTAACTGTACATACCTTTATATTTCTAAGAGTTTGAATGGAGATGTCTAGCTTAGTGTTTCCTTATTTTTTTTTCAGCAGGAAGGTACAGGCTTGTTGACTTCCTCTCCCCTCCCTTCCTTCCTTCTCTCCGAAGGTACTCATCTGAAAAATGGGAACAAAGTGATTGTTCCTGTTCTCTTTCTTAAGTCACTTCAAATGCTGTCTGCAGAGCTGGACGCTCATTGTCCAGAGAGTGGGGCAAGCATCAGGTAAGCGCACGGGCCGCTGACACACACGCAGAGGTGAGACATGTCTAAAAACTCAGGAACTTACGGAACTGGGGACTCGGAGCTAAGCAGCATCACAGTGAGCAGGCAGATTTAGATGATCCAGGTGAATATGAGCTGATAAGGATCTCTAGGAGTCTTATTATAAGATGCTGATGTGGAATTCAGGTGACATCATCAGAGGAGCTCTGAGGTACCGTTTGTTATGATGTGCTGTAATCAGACATCAGTGCATTTGTTAAATATATCAATAATGATGTAAATAAGTGGAATTGGATCTTTTTCATTTGCAATTAAACATATACATTAGTTTATTTGATGCTAAATGAGTTCATTTTAATTTCCTCATCTCTAGTTTCTTTGATGCTAAACCAGTTCATTTTTATTTCCTCATCTCTACGATTTAATTGAAATGTCAAAATAGCCAGTATAAAATCTTCATCTTGATGATCTGCCTTCAGGACTCTTGTTTAACAATAACCTGTGATGTGGGAGAGATGAGCAGATAAAAGCGTGCGTTTTCATTTCCAGCCACTTTAATAAAGACATAATATTTTACTCAAACAATCCTGAAAACTCAAACTGGTAGTGTGCAGTCAAAGAAGAACTGCTGAAGTTCCTGTATGTCATTTATTTCTTTTTTTAGTCTTCCCTCTTCACTTTCACTCAGTTTGTGAAGGTTAACTGAAGGCACACAATTCTACATTATAAAGACATCACGAAACAGATGAGTTCTGAGGGTTCTCTGTATTTGAAGTGTTTGTTTTGATATTACTTAATGGCAAGGCTGTATTCACAGCAACGCTCCCGTACAGTTTGATGTGTTTATATTGTGATACTGTTTGTGCTTTCAGGCGAGTGATGGACGAATTCACAACTTTTACTGAAATTAAGAACCTATGCTCTAATTTTTTGAGGACTTGTTCTAATCTCCCGAGGTTCTTCTATTAGCAAGCGAGCTCTCATTCAAACAGTTAACCATGGACCCAACCAGCTATGAGCTCAAACGAGGCGATGACTCCATTGGTAGAAGTGCCGATGTCTCCCATTTTCCCTTTCCCACAGCTGCCCAGCCTCTTGCTTCCAAATATGTTCCTGACATGATCGATCTTAACAGGCTACAGTTTCATCGTGTCCTGAGCAGATATGACACGGTGCGGGTCAAACAGGAGACAGTGAAGCCCATACCCATTTGGCCTCCTTCCCAGCTTCTCCTTCATCCTTCTCTCGCTCCCCCTCCTCCACCTCCTCCTCATCCTCCTCCTCCTCCATACTTCCCACCGCTACGTCCAAGCTTGGTGCCTTTCCCTTTCCTGATGCCCGGCCCAGTCATGCACCTTTCTCCTAGTTCCTTTTACCAGAGGGAGGCCATGAGATACTGCAGAAGGGCTGCAGAGGGCCCCAAATCAGGCTTGGGCAGCTCTGAGAAGTTTGGCCTAAACATCCATGTTGACGACAGCTTCTACGTGGACGTGGGAGGTGGGCAAAAACGCTGGAAGTGCAGAATGTGTGAAAAGTCATACACTTCAAAGTACAACCTTGTGACACATATCCTGGGTCACAGTGGCATAAAGCCACACAGTTGTGGTCTGTGCGGTAAGCTGTTCAAGCAGCTGAGTCACCTGCACACACACATGTTGACCCACCAAGGTGCCCGGCCCCATAAGTGCCAGGTGTGTCACAAGGCCTTCACCCAGACGAGCCATTTAAAGAGACATATGATGCAGCATAGCGACGTAAAGCCGTACAGTTGTGCTGTCTGTGCTCGAGGCTTTGCCTATCCCAGTGAACTTAGGGCCCATGAGCTAAAGCACGAGCGAGGTCAGGAGAACGTGTGTGTGGAGTGTGGCCTTGACTTCCCCACTCTCGCCCAGCTGAAGCGTCACCTGACGGCCCACCGTGGCCCAGCGCAATACGACTGCGCCGAATGTGGCAAAAGCTTTCAGTACCCAAGCCAGCTGCAGAACCACATGATGAAACACAAAGACATACGACCCTACATCTGTAGTGAGTGCGGAATGGAGTTCGTCCAGTCTCACCACCTCAAACAACACACACTGACCCATAAGGTAAGAGCCAGTTCTCATGAGAGGATGGACATCACAATACCTCCACTGTTTCATGGATGTTTAGTTAGATCAGGTGTGCATCAGAGAACCGAGCAGTAACATTTGCATCACTTTTCGGTTTGTTTCTTTCAGGGCGTGAAAGAGCACAAGTGTCGTATTTGTGGACGTGAGTTCACCCTGTTGGCCAACATGAAGCGCCACATTTTAATTCACACCAACATCCGAGCATATCAGTGTCACCTGTGCTACAAGAGCTTCGTCCAGAAGCAGACACTCAAAGCTCACATGATCGTCCATTCTGATATCAAGCCTTACAAATGCAAGGTGTGTAGTAGTCTAAGTTTTATCCTGCCACTGTGTCTCTCGTGTGTGTGTGTAAGGGGATCAGACGGCTGGGTCAGGGAGAATCTGTTTGTATTAGTATATTTTTATTCTCCAGTCTGCTTCTTTGACTCTGTTGGCATGAGTTTGTTGTATAAAGAGCATCAGCAGCACACGTTTTTCTGCTCCTCCGGCCTCCTTGTTGTTTTGGAATTCTCGTGACCTTGGGTTGAGATGGGTGACTTCAAGCGATGACCAGATAGCTGCATTTCTTGGCAGCTTCATGTCTCTTCGTCCATAGGAAGGATATCGGTGCACAAACTACTCCTGTAACAATGGCTCTCTCCTCCCTCGAGAAAAGGGCCCACAAATAGATTTCATCTTGCTTTCTCTTGTGCATGGAAGCACTTCCTGTTTTCTCACGGTCCTTTTGGACAGTTTACAGTCCCTCTCTCCTTCTGAAGGAGCGGTCCACAATTATGTAAAAAGAAAACGCAGAGGAAGAATGCCCTTCCCTTTCTGCAGGCCTCTTCCTCTCGCTGCTCAGCTCCCTCATTCATGATTACTCTCCATTTCCCTGAATTCCACACCAGCTGTATTCAGGATTGGGATGTTGGAGTTTAATGATAATGTTATTCAGACACTGAGGTTCCTCCATCCTTGGGACAAAGGTTTGGAGAGGGATCTTGTTCTGTGAGAGTGTCAATCCTGCAACAAACTCATTAAATATCAGTTGGTAACCTCAAACATGCTAACATATTATGTAAAGCCGGAGACGGTTGGGGTAGGGCGGGGTCAGGGGTACATATATGCTCTTTTATCAATACAGCTTAAAAAATGATTTCCAGTGTGAATTGTAACTGTTTAATTCAGCTCTGCGGGAAGGAGTTTAACAGGATGCACAATCTGATGGGACACATGCACCTGCACTCAGACAGCAAACCCTTCAAATGCCTTTATTGCCCGAGCAAGTTCACCCTGAAAGGTAACCTAACCCGTCACATGAAGGTCAAACACGGTATTATGGACCGAGGACTAGACGCTCGAGGTATGAAGTCAAACCAGCTTCTCACATTAATTCTAACTATTGTCCATCACTTATCAAATATTTTGTCTTCCTTTAATCTATCAGTCTTACGTCGACGAGGACGCTTGTGTTTGTCTTCTCCTATCCGCCTCCTGTCTCGCTTTGGCCAGGAGAAGCCATTTGACCTGTCGCAGAAGAACCACGCGCGGCCCCGGCTTTCCCAGTCTGACGGCGAGAGCCGTGAGGAAGATGACGACAGTCTGTACAGGACGAGTCGGTACAGTCCTGATCGGTACCTGCCGGAAGTGGGGGAAACCAGAGACATGGAGAATGAGGAGGAGGATGTGAGGGCCCGTGTGGAAGAAGAAGAGAGCAGCGAGAAGCTGCAGTGTATACGTTACAGACCAGGAGAGCAGACCTCGGCCTCTGACGGAGAGCTCTACACCATCCGAAGCTTCCAGCGCAGAAAGTTGAGTTGCGAATGAAAAAAGTGAGAAACCGGAACCAACAACAAATCTGTGAAACATTCTGCATTTGCAGTAGAACTGTAAAATGCCCCTCTTCTTCACCTCCTATTTAATAGAAATAATATGCTTTCTTCACATTGTTTCTTGTTACATCATTACATGATCATCCAATCACCTGTGTTCACAACTCACCTGATGTACAGGTTACTGTAGAACGGTGATTTAGCAAAAATAGAAAATGTGATTCTTTAACATCTTTGAAACAAAAGTTTTTTTATTTTTACAAATGAAACCTGTAGATAAATGCAACTTTATGTTCCTTTTAATTGTAAGAGAGAATCTTTAATCTGTATTTATAAAATTAAAGGTTTTATAAAAAGTCTCATTTTCATGAAACATGAGTTTTTTTTCATCAGCTCAACAAAGATCGACTAGAGTGAAATTATTCTGAAATCCAAAAATATCCCACATGATTCCCCGCGGCACTAAACTTTAGAATGTTCTCCCAACTATTTGATATATTTCAAAATAAAATGTACAATCACTCCTGATTCAAAAGGCTTTTAAAACTAAGGCATGTTACATACTTCCTGATGATCACCTGTACTGTCAGGTGACCAAATACTGTTGGGTTTTTGTAGATTTGACTTCTTGGAAAAAGAAAGGAAGCAAAAGAGAATACAAAAAGAAACCTGATTAAACACGTCTGGTTTGAACTCTGCAGGGGTTTGAACAACAGGCCTACACCCCGTTTCATGTAGCTTAATGTGTTTGTTTACAACAGTTTACAGGTTTTGGAAAACAAGTGTTTCAAAGTTTTCAGTCAGTGGGGGGAGTTCAGGAACAGTGGGACTGAAGGTCGAACTGAACACATTTCACAAATCAAACTAAATTATTTTAAAACAATTAAATCTGGTTTTACAGACGTTGTGCATCTCAGACATTACACGGAGCCATCATTGATTTCAATCTCTTGCAACTAACAAGAACCAACTTCAGCTGAAGTTCAGTTCTAAAGGAGCAGCAGCCAGATAAAAAAAAATGTCTTATGATTTAAATTATTAGAATCTTGATTTTTCATTACTATCAAAATTTTAATATAAATTGTTTTATGAACTGGATTTATTTAACTAATCACAAACCTGTTCTAATCATATTTAAATCAATCTGGTAATTTTTTTTGTAAACAGCTGAAAATAAGTCTAATGTCAGAAGATCTCTATGTCAGAAGACATGACAGGTTTATGTGAGCAGGGATAATACCACTGAAGCCTAAATGAATGCAGCAGATCGGTTCTGATTCTAATGAACCTGGATGATGTTTCATTACAGGAAGATTTATTTCACTCTTAATAAGTGTATCGCACCCACTGGGGTGCAGTGTGTTCTGACTCGCGCTCATAAATCAGATAAAGAGAATATACTTTTAGTCTGTATATTCTGGTTCTATGGGTCCACCCTGTACCTTTCTCGAATAGCTGCCTTTATGAAAGCATGAACCTGGAGAGGAAGTTCTCATATCCTCATCCTCTCTTCTCTTCACCTCACTGTTTCAGTCCCAAGACCAACGGGAAGCTTGTGGCGCCACAGAATCAGGTACTGCGACTCAGGTTCTGCTGAAGTGAAACCTCTGGATGAGTCAGGACAAAGAAAAGTCTGTAACTGTCTTCATCATCAGCAACAAACAGCAATGTAGAAAGTAAAACCACTCTGCTATTTTCCACCTCCACCAAGTTCCACTTCTGCTCTACAACAGCAAAGATGTACGACAGACTGCAGTCAAAAATAAAATGAGAGAGCCGTTTAGCACATCACCATTACAACCATCAGATAAAACAAAAAGCTCAAAAACATCAGTGACACAGTAACAGAATATCTCACTCTCACTCTGCCTGACTCACTCCGTTACACATATAATATGAAAATAAACAGAATGTATAATACAGCAGATAAGTTATACAGTTTTAGATAAACTAGCAGAGCAGTTTTCCGAGTTTTTTCTTCACAATATTTTAGTTCAAACATCGATTTAATGTTGTTGCATTTGGTTGCCCTCTAGCGGACACTATA
>JAOUQT010000028.1:454375-472998 GCA_025769995.1 Xyliphius kryptos | reverse complement strand
TAAATGCTGTTCTAGTGGCATGGTATACCCCTAACAAAAAATCCTTCAAATTTTGACCAATGAAGAGTGCATTATTTTTGAAAAAATCAAGTGTTCTTGAATTGTTCTCTAATTTTGATCTCCAGTGTATATACAGCTCAGCTCATCCCAGATGAGGTCAATAATCACTAAGTACATTTCCTAAGCAACAAGTCCCAATTTATGGAGCGATTATCGTGTTACCTAGGAACTAAAGCGGGCACTTACTGGGAGCCGCCTTGGTTTTTAAGATGGCGTCCTTGTCGGGAGTCAAGTTTCAAACTAAAAGCCCTGACTAGGTGACTTATTATTCCATAATTATAATTATGGCCTGGTCTGTCTGTATTCTGTTCATCATCTGTCATTTAAACTGAAGAACCTAAATGAAACTTAAAAGCAGACAATCGTTCCTAATGAGGAAGCAGTGTAATGATTTATGAAGATGAATAATTATTTAAATGTTTCCACAGATGTCACGTATGAGGTCAGTGTTTTTACTGGGGATGTGTTGGGGGCAGGAACCGACGCTAATGTTTACATTAATATCTACGGGGAGAGCGGTGACACGGGAGAGCGCCCCCTAAAGAAATCCAACAGATTCAACAAGTTTGAACGTGGTCAGGTGAGTGGGATGAGTAATCCACGCTCTGATTCATGCCCCACCAATCAACTCCTTAGTTTGAGCTGATGTTCGATCTGATGAATCATTTACAGACTCTGTAAATCATCATCATCAATCTCTAAAGGAACCATTTAGGGGAATTGTGCTGTGTTTAAGAACCGTTTGTTTCAGCTCAATAATACACCTTTACATGCAGGCAGATGTTTTCACATTGAAAGCCGTTGAACTGGGACCTTTAACAAAGCTCCGGATCCATCATGACAACAGCTACGCTAACTCCGCCTGGTACCTGGACCGGGTCGAGATTGTCGACACAAAAGATGTTACCACGTGAGTTTTCTGCTCCCCACAGTCAAATTGTAATCTACAGAGCCAAAAGTAAATATTCCTTATAGAAGGGTTAACAGAAATCAGAATTCTGGGCTCCTAGGTTGTAACCTACAGTTTGAGGAAGGCCACCTTCTTTTCCAGGGGCAAAAGGGGTTTTGTAAATCTGTTATTAACCTTCATACAGGTATTACTTTCCCTGTAACCGCTGGCTTGCTGTTGATGAAGATGATGGTCAGATTGGTAGAGAGTTGGTCCCTGTGGATGAAGCCTTCATGAAGAAGGATGAGGATGAGGAGGGATCAGGAGCTACTCTGGGTCTGGAGCAGAAGGGTAAAAACATCTAAAGCTGATTCGGTTTAAAAAAATTTTTTGTCTATTTGAAAAATACTGAGGTTCAGATGAATGACTTCACAGCCATGTCAACGACATACACACTACTGATCAAGACTGGGGAGAAGAAATATGCAGGAACGGATGCCAACGTATTCATTGTTCTTTATGGAGAGTTTGATGATACAGGTCTTTAATATTTCGGTAAATGCAAGCATGTTACATGTTTTTTAAAACCTACCAACATTCTTTTTGGTTTTCTTCTGTTTCAGGAATCATCTACCTGAAGGCCAGTAAAACTCACAGGAACAAGTTTGAACCAGGAATGTGTGATGAGTTCACCGTGGAAGCTGTGAATCTTGGAGAGCTTCAGAGACTCCAGATTGGACATGACAATGCCGGTACATCGGAACTGCTGTGTGTTTTGAAGGTTCCTGTTGAAATGGCTGCTGATGGGATTCAAACCCCTGCTGATTAAAAGAATGAGCTTCTCATTGTGTTGTCAAGCAACATTACAGGATGTGCAAGTCTAAACCGTAATGATAAATCTGGACCTGTCTTCAGTCAATCACAGAAAATGGATACACAAACACAGACGTTCATACTGCAGAGCGATTTTCTTTTTCCAGTTTCCATAAATGTTCCCTCATTTTATGCAGGACTTTCTGGCTGGTTTCTGGACTGGGTGGAGGTCAATGCTCCCTCTCAGGGTCTGAAGCTCTGTTTCCCGTGTGGACGCTGGCTGGATGAAGGAGAAGATGATGGGGCATTAGTACGAGATCTCTACTCAGCTCATCTGCAGACAGAGACCTACACACCCTGTAAGATTTACTCCATATTACTGCAATATTACTGTCTTAAAACACTACTGTTCTACATTTTTTAAAATAAAGGTCTTTTAGTGTTTTGTAACACACTATTGTACAAACCGGCTTCTCAAACGTGAAGACCCCTAAGAAATTATTCAAAAACAGATTCTATTCATCATGATCCGATACTGAATCTTTCATCAAATCATGAAACTCATTTAAAGAAAACCTGCAGTAGAGTGTTTTTAACCACTTTACAGGACTAGTAATAGTTCACTAATTAACCCTTATATTTTGACCCCAATGACCCCGTGATCTAGTTTTTGGATGGTATACCCCTCAGAGTCGAGGTTCTCATGTTGACACTGTTTCTTTTCTTCTTTGCGTTTCTTTCTGTTCTTGTGATCATGGCTCTCTGTTTCCTGATTATAAAGGATGAGTTTCAGTGTCTCATGTCCTTCGTGTTATTTAAGTATTTTAGACTGTTCAGTCTTTTTTGTTTTAAACCTGTGTTTTTCAGGCTGTGCTTCCCTCATGCAATAATCACACACAGCTTCAGATCAGAACACAGATCATAGATATGATTGATAATGTACATCTCAGATTATTGTTCAGACTCTTTAATTCATGTTTCTGCAGTCGTCCCGTATGAGATCAAAACGTTCACCAGCGATGTTTTCGCCGCTGGAACAGATGCAAACGTATTCATTGTTCTGTACGGTGAGAACGGAGTCTGTACTCAGCAGAAATCTCTCTGTGTGAATAAAAGAGAAAGGCGCATGTACTTTGAGAGAGGAGCAGAGGACATGTTCATCGTAGAGGTCAGTGTTCTGGTTATTTAATCATCTGAATATTTCTTAATGATCTTTAAACGAGGGGGAGCTTTGGAATGGGACATGTTTAAATTTAAAGCTTTTTGCTTTATCTTTATTTACGAGCTCAGTCTGCAGCATTGCTCTGTTTTATAGTTTCTCTCCTTTCAATAGTATAGTAAAAGCCCAAGTGAAAAAGGCATGTTTCCCATAATGCCACAATGTTGAACAAAAGTATGTAGACCTCTACACATTACACCTGCTTTAGCCTTTGGGACGTCTTTGCATGGATTTAAGGATTCAAGGAGACTTTGCATCTCATTTGCATCCCATGGGGTACATAAAAGAAAATGAAATATTGGTTCACAGACCCAGTGTCACCCTAAACAAATGTATTCGAAATTAGAATATGAAAAACTCAATATAAAATCTAATGGATTCAAAGAGGTTCAAAGAGGCTTTATTATCATATTATCATTTTCATCACCAGTGGCATGCTATAAAAACAAAATTATGGCCCATATATATACATATTTAGAATATAGATAAAAATATAGACTATATAATGTAAGCTATACAAACATATATATATTTACACAGCTATGAATATACACAACATTTCTACATTTAAATTTAGCAGCAAAGATAGAATGAAATATAACAGACAGCTGATTTTGTCGCAATATGTAGAATTTTAGCATGTAAGTGAAGTATAAGGTATAATCTATAATATAGAATATATAAATATAGAAGCAATAAAAATAGAACAGCAATAAGAATATACAGTATTTGAAAAATAATACAATTATTAAAATAAAAATTTAGTTAGCGGCTCAAGTTAATATATGTGTGAACGTGACCAGTGAGGATAGTTGCATAGTGTGACATGTTCATGAGGAGTGTATGTTATTATGTGGGATTTATGAGTCTCACTGCTTCTAATATGAAGCTGTTCCTCGCCCCGCAGCCCCCAGCCTTAAGGGAGCGGGACAAAAAGTGTGTGTGCTGGGTGAGTGGGGTCATTCATAATGCAGGAGGGCCTTTTCCTGCATCTGGAGGTGTATATGTCTGGTGTATGCCTACAGGATTTTGGAGTATTTTGCCTCAGAATCCCAGTTACAATATATCCCTTAGTGTTGAATGGGGTTAGGTTCAGGACTGAGTGAGTCAGTCTCCACACCAAAATAAACTGTCTTTATGGACCTTATTTGAGGTTTGTGTGTAATTCTGTGAAAGTGCAGTTAGAAGATGTAGGTGACATCATTGAGAAGATTCGAATCGGACATGATAACAAAGGCGTGAACCCTGGGTGGCACCTGGACCGAGTGGAAATCAGAAGACTTTTACGGAAAGGGAAGGTACCAGGAGGACTT
Source organism: Xyliphius kryptos (assembly GCA_025769995.1). Taxonomy (NCBI): domain Eukaryota; kingdom Metazoa; phylum Chordata; class Actinopteri; order Siluriformes; family Aspredinidae; genus Xyliphius; species Xyliphius kryptos. The sequence goes on along the minus strand of JAOUQT010000028.1, from coordinate 468,704 downwards.
GAACTAGAACTTTCATATCCAAAAAAAAACCTTTAAGTTTGGGTATTTTAAATGAGTCTGTGACCCTCAGGGCTCAGAGACGGCCATCTTTCCATGTGAGAGATGGTTGGCTAAATCCGAGGACGATGGTGAGACGGTGAGAGAACTGGTTCCCTCTGACATTATCATAGAGAAACTTCAGAGAGACGGCACCCTGAGATGTACAGAGACGGAGGTGGAGGATGCGCTGGAGAGTAAGTTCTTACTGTGTAAGACTGGAGTGTGGGCTAAACATGGGAACTGTATAATGATCTAAACTTCAAACTGTTTAAATACAATGTAGCTACACTTCAAACTTAAACTTTAAGGTTACATTTAAACCTCACATTGAGCAGAACATTGATCAGTCATTGATCTGTTCCCCGCATAATCTCATAATGTTTACACAAGATTTAATTTTAATAATAAACAGAATAAAACATCTTCGCTATTCTTTTCCTGACATACATGAAATAAAACCACAGGAGCTATGACTTCCAAACCATTCATATAAAGACTTTTAAGAAGATGATCTTTAACATTAATAGATTATTAATAGATTAAAAGGCAACAACAAATAGATAAAATCAAGATTTTGATCAGCAGAGGGAGTGCGTGGACCAATGTAGTCTTTAAAACTATTTTCTTTTTTTAACAAACTGGATCAAAACTTTAAAGTCTTCATCTGGTCATCATTAAAAAATTAACATAAAAGGGACTGACTGGAAAGGAGAGACGCACCCAGACCGTGTAGTAGCTTCATTTTAAACACTAACCAGTGTGGCCAACTCCTCAGTAAGGAAAGTAGCTATTGGTTGTACTAAAAGTCAATAAATGACGTCATCCCCCAATTTGCATAATACGTGTTTTTTAAGATGTAAATGAATAACGCTGGAAGAGAAAAAAGTGAGTAAAAAAACACCCTTAATATGTTGGAACTATAAATGAACAACTTCTGTTGATTTTGAAATAGGCAGTCACGTCTCAAAATAACTACATGACTTTAATGCTTTGTATAAATCAATTTTTACGGAAATTACATAAATATATATATTTTTTGCTGTGTTGTTAAATGTTAATGTGTGTTGTGTGTTGAGAGTCTCCAAAAGTCTCCAATAACTCCACAAAAAGTCGCTAGATTTGTCGCTAGTCGCTGTTTACTACAAAAAGTCTCTGGGGGTCTGAAAAGTCGCTAAATATAGCGACAAAGTTGCTAAGTTGGCAACACTGACACAACCCTGCAGAGAAGCAAATTAAGACCACGTGCAGGTGAAACCAATTTGCAATCAGTCTTATTTTCCTTTAAACTCTGTCTCCCCCCAGAGGCCAAGCAAGGCTTGACAAGGGGATTCGGGTCCCTGGTTTGTCTGAAAGAATTAAATTTCTTTCATTAGGGGAACATAAGATAAAGGAAATTTATTAATCAACTCCCGGTTACCCATTCAGGGGAGAATATCTCGGACGTTGGGCAAACAAACCCAGGACAGGGCGCCAATCTATTTGGAGCAGCCAATTTAAAGCCAATTTATCTTAAATCCATGTTTTTGGACTGTGGGAGGAAACCGGAGGAAACCCACACAAACACAGGGCGAACATGGAAACACCACCCAGATTGGGATTCGAACCAGGAATCCCCAGCACTGAGAGGCGAAAGTGCTAACATCAAAGCCACCGTGCCACCCGTAAAAGTTATGTTACTTTAAAGCTAAGTTGTATTTCATATTACAGAAGCTCCACCCATATGTTTATACAAAACAACAAGAAATAAAAACATGAATAAAATATTAATTAGTGCTGGTGTGAGATTCAGTTATTCCTTTATTTTTGTTCTTTGCTCCTCAGTTAACACATATAAAGTCTCCGTGACAACAGGTGATGTGTATGGAGCAGGGACTGATGCCAACGTCTTTCTAACAATCTATGGAGACCTGGGGGACACCGGAGAACGCAAACTGAGCAAATCAGAGACAAACCAAAACAAGTTTAAAAAGGGAGCGGTAAGTGGAGCGCTGCAATAATGTGAACAATGTGGCCTTCCCCTAACTGTTGCCACAATGCTGTACCAAAATTGTAACCTTCACTTGAAGGCGGGCCAGAGTGTAAACTCAAACTCAAAAAGGTTTTGTTCCTTTAGTGTTGATTTCTCTTTGGTTTCATTTCAGGTTGATACTTTCAGTGTGGAGGCTGTGGATCTGGGCATCGTTTATAAAATCAAAATCCGCCATGATAACTCTATGGTGGGACCTGACTGGTTCCTGGAGCAGGTCGAAATCCTTAATGAGGACACAGACGAGCTTTTCCTGTTCCTATGTGAGCGATGGCTCTCCCAAAAAAAAGAAGACAAAATGATTGAAAGAACCTTTTATGTTAAGGTGATAACATAAGAATAGCTCCTCCACAGTTGGTAAGGACTTTATTATGTAATAAATACACTCTTGACAATTGTTTTAGGGATACGAAGGTGAGAGAAACCATCAGAAGAACCAGCCAAGCTCAAAGCCAAGCTTAGACAGTAACATGAACAAGAAGAAAAAGAAGAAAAAGGGAGCTGTGGAAGAAGGTCCAGGTAACAACGCACAACTGACTCAACTGGTTCATATTTTTCATACAGGTGTTTATAAGGGTTATTGATATGGAGATTAGATGGTTGTAGGTGAGTGTATAAGAGGAAGGTGGCTGAAACAATCATTGATTCATTCATTCATTATCTTCCGCTTATTCCTTTATGAGGGTCGTGGGGGAGGGGGGGCCCATGCCCATTCAGGGAAAAACATCTCGGGGCGCTGGGCAGATACACCCAGGACAGGGTGCCAATCTATCGCTGGGTACACACTCACACACAGCCACACACTCATACACAAACTATATAGGGCAATTAAGAGCACTCAATTAACCTTGAATCTATGTTTTTGGGATGTGGGAGGAAACCGGAGTACCCGGAGTAAACACACACAGACACGAGGAGAACATGGAAACTCCACCCAGATTGGGATTCGAACCGGGAATCCCCAGCGCTGAGAGGCGAACGTGATAACAACTAAGCCACCGTGCCACTGCTGAAACAATCAGATATTAAGAAAAGAGTTTTATTTAAATGACTCTTTATGAAGCAGACATGTGATGGTTCCTCAATTACAGTAACCCTAAAGTTACAGTGTTATACCAGATTTCCACTTAACTATTATGTCATCTGTGATCCACAGTGATCCCTTACCACTTCACGGTTACGACCGGAGGGGAACGTGATGCCAGCACCACCAGCCGAGTCTTCATCATCATCATGGGACCAAACGACCGGGAGACAGAACGACTCTGGCTGGATCTTCCTGAAGGAAAAAAGAGCTTTGCTGCTGGATCAATGGAACATTTTGAGTGTTATGGGTTGGATGTTGGAGAAATTAAGCAGATTGAGGTTAAATATGCCAACTCACTTTGGGATGACCATGAGGATGAGCTTTTACATGTTTAACCCTTTCTCTTTTACACAGTTAGGCCATAACGGAGCGACTCCAGAGAGCTGCTGGCTGGTGGAGGAACTATCTGTGGAAGTGCCAACCAAAGGCGTCAAGTATATATTTCACTGTAACTACTGGCTTGCAAAGGACAGAGGGGACGGTCTAACGGCCAGAGTTTTGAATGTACTGGATGCCATTTCTATTAATATAATACAAAAGGTTAATATGAATTTATTTTAGGATTATATTGTGACCCCCCCCCTCCCAATCATTTCCCAACTCCCACTCCTCAGACATCTCTGTCATGAAATAGCTATCTGCTCCTGCATTTGTGGAAAAGCTACGATGAGTTTACAGCTATGAAAAGCTGTTCTTAGCGTCTGGTAAAGGAAACAACACTGTGGAACCATCGGGATAGAAATCAGGGAGCTTTTCTGTTGTGGAACTAGAGACCTGAAAAAGTTATTTTAACTATTCTCCAACAATAAATTGTTAAAAAAATGTGATCCTCAGGAAATGGGTGGGGGTATGGGTTCTAGTTATGACCCAGGACATTATAGTGATGTGAGATGAACCACAGTATGTTTATAGACAGTTTGGTTGTGTTTCAGGTGGTATATGAGATCACCGTGGTTACAGGAGATGAGCAGTATGCAGGAACTGACACCAATATCTTCATAACGGTGTTTGGGATGAATGGGAGCACTGAGGAGATCCTGTTACCAAAGAATCAGGATAGGTGACTGATTAGTTCCTCAGTGGAGCTTCAGTTAAATGCTGACTGGTTATAATGGGAATCTGCTCCTACTGCTCCTCATGCTGTTCCTCAGATTTGAGCGTGATCAGGAGGACACCTTCAGCCTGGAGATAGATGACATTGCACCCCTGAAGAAGCTGAGGGTTCGCATCGATGGGACTGGGTGTCGCCCTGATTGGTACCTCGATAAGGTTAGCAGCAAGGCTTGATGTGTCGAGCTTCACTGCATGCACTCGGACCCCATGGAATACCACAATCTTATGAATTTCATTCTGTCGTCTTCCATGTCCTAGATCATCATGCGGAACCCCACTGCAGAGGAAGTCTCAATTTTCACCTATGAGAACTGGCTCTCCAAATCCAGAGGGCCAAATAAGACAAGGATCTGCGAGCTGCCTGCTTTGGTGGATGATGAGGAGATGGTGGAGAAAACCAGCTACGTCATTCAGGTCAAAACCAGTGACATTGCTGGTAAGTTAGAAAAAACAAAGGACATAAAGGACATTACTTGTATTTCGGAGATCAGAACATTAGCATTATTGAGAAAACCGTGGCCTGGGGCTTTTGCCGTTGCTTTATATTTGACCAGTAGATTCTTCTTTGTTAAAAAAAAAAACAGGAGCTCTGGTGGTAAGGTGATAATTACCTTAATATAAAAGGTGTCATGAACAGAACGATTCTTAACAAAATGATGTCATAACATGATCATATTAACATTGCTATATACAAAAAAATTAAGTAAATGATTTCCATTTTGTTTATATTCGTGAACAGGTGCAGGAACCGACGCTAACGTCTTCTTGATCATATTTGGGGAGAATGGCGACACCGGCACTTTGGCTCTAAAAGAATCAGGCAACAGGAACAAGTTTGAGCGCAAACAAGTGGACGTGTTCAACTTTCCAGAAATCCTGAGCCTGGGAGAGCTCTGTAAAATTAGAGTGTGGCACGATAACACAGGTGAACAGAACACGATATGGAATCTAAAATTAAATATAAATAAAATAATCAATGCAACGCAAAAACAAATACCTCAATTTTAAAATATTTACCTGGACCTATGAACAAAACCTAGTAAACAAATGTGATGGAGCGTGTGTGAGTTAGAGGACAGTAGTGGTGTGTGTGTGTTGGGGTCACAGTAAATGTTCTTGCGTTTGTTGCTGCCAGGTCCCGCCCCCGGGTGGCATTTAGACAGCGTTGATGTAAAAGATGAACTACTCAGCCAAACCTTTCGCTTCCCCTGTGACCGCTGGCTGGCCAAAAATGAGGACGACGGTCAAATCATCCGGGATCTGGCATGTGCCAACAACGACGTACTGGACTTGAGTGAAAAGACGAGTACGAGTTTGTACTGTTTATCTTTAATCTGATGATGATTGAGGAGAAGGTTCTGTGTGAACTTGGACATGTGATAAAGTCCTGATCCTCCTTTGGGTTTCTTTAATATTTACTGCTGATGGAATTTTATCACAAGTACAATGTTCTTTTTTCTTCTTTTGTTTAGAATATGAGATTGAAGTAACAACAAGCAGTGATGAAGATTCAGGGACAAAGGAACATGTGTGGATTGTTCTTGAAGGGAAAAGAGCGAGATCTAAAGAGTTCATGATGGAAAATTCTGCAAAAAAAAAGAGATTTCAGCGGTATGAACTTTCATGCTGTAGTTAAAGTAGAAGTTTGATCTATAAAGGGCTTCCAGTAGAATAAGTAATTAAAGTGTAATGATAGATTTGAATGTAATTTTTGGTTAATAAATAAAAACCAGCAGGAGTTTAGACCTTTGTGTTTCATTTTCATTGATGTTTTCCAAGGGGTTCAACTGATTCCTTTGAGTTTTCCTCCAAACTTCTTGGAGATATTGTGAATATCTCTTTGGGCCACATAACAAAAGAGAAGAAGCTGAAAAGTGAGGTGTACTGGAAGGTGGAGGAAGTGGTGGTGACGGAGGTGGAGCTGGGGAACAAGTGGGTTTAATTTTTGTCTAATTCCACTTTCTCTGATTTTAAAAGCAGGTTTAAAGAGGAATGTTTTGCTCTGCAGGTACTTCTTCACCTGCAATGCTCAAATCCCTCTGGCGCTAAAGAAGAGTGAGTTTCTGACATTTGAATGCACCAAATGTGTGGAAAGCTTTGCCAGCAAAGTGCGCAGCTTGGTTCCTGTCAAATATGAGATCATCAGCATCACTGGAGACGTGAAAGGAGCTGGAACTGATGCCAATGTCTTTATCACCATCTATGGGGTCAACGGGGACTCAGGAAAACGCCAGCTTAAGCAGAAGTTCAGGAACCTGTTTGAAAGGGGGCGCACAGATCGGTTCCTGCTGGAGATGCTTGACCTGGGTGATCTTCTGAGGGTGAAGGTGGATCATGACAACACGGGGCACGCACCTGGATGGTTCCTGGAATGCATCGAAATCACAAACACTGCCAACTGGGTGACCACGGTCTTCTCGTGTGGGAAGTGGTTGGACAAGACCAAGCTGGACAGACAAACCGAACGAGTCCTGTACCCCAAATACTGACCCCAGCCTTTTTTTTTTTTTTTTTATACATTTTTCGTTTAAATATGTTGCTTTGTTTATATTTTAAATGTGTTTGTTTCTATCAGAAATTAGATTTTCATCTCAGGTACCTGGACGGTCTGTATGTAAAAGCTCATCCTGCCGTTGGTGCGATGCCGGATGTCCAATAGGTGAGAACGTGTCCGACGATCTGCTGTGTGCCATGTGTGAAGGATGCCGGATCCCCTGTCGTCTCATTTCTTTTTAAAAGACTGAACCGTGAGCAACCAAAAGTGATAGAAACACTGCATTTTAAGCATTTTATTTGAAAAACACATACAAAAAGGTCATATACAAGACAAGAAATTAAAAAAAGAAAAGAGTTTGGGTTAAGCTATGCAACTTTTTGCATTATTAGTAATAAATACAGTACAAAATCCACCAAAAGTGAATCTACTTTTTTTTTTAACGCAATACACTTAATCTAGTTATCGTTCATGAAGATCATCAAGCTATTGCTTAAATATCATCAATATGAATTTTTTTTCTACTTGACTAGAAAATATTAATGTCTGAAAACATTGCGCAGTAACAGCAACAGCAGTGTCTTATACAAAGAGCCACTTCCCTTTCACTGGCAGATTTTTCAATCATTTTTTAACATCAGCAGCAGAAAAACGTCAGAAAGATTGATGGTAAAATATCTGAACATATCTATCCATTCTCATACGTATATTAAAACCTGAGAGAGACATGCATTATAGAGCTTGTGCTTTAGTATCTACGCATCATTCTGTTTGCAGAAACATAACACTATTGCTGTATGTCCAAAACCCTCCAAAATAAAAAAGACAAAAAGCTTAAGGCTGGTGAGATACAGAAGACGTCCAGTTCCAGATTATTGTGTCAATAGAGCTTCAGTCAGGCAGCGCATTTTAGATCGGAATTTTCTATAAAAAAAGAATCATCACATTTGCTTTTGGAACATATGGTCCTTATTTTCAGACGTACATGCTTCAGACCCTGTTACTCAGTAAAGAGAGAGCGAGAGAGAGAGAGAGGTTTTGGTTTGGATGATCAGACTACATCTCACTCCTTTAATACTACCACTGAACGGGTTACACAGGTCTGAAGGACTCAAAAACATGGCGCACATTTTTCAATGCCAGTGAGAGGGTCGGCAAGCTGAGAGTGCAAAACAGGAGAACATGCAAAACATTTCCAGTCTATCGCAGCTTAAAGTCTACTAAATCACAATAAGTCTTTGAAATTGCATTAATGGAATGTAACCAAATCCACAGCACCACACACTAAACACGGTTCAGCAGAGCGTCTCGGTTCTGCATTGTTTGTCTTTTCTCCTTTAAGTAACAGATGCATGCAAAGCACTTCCATTAAAGTATGCACGATGAGGTATTTATACATGTTATACGCCTAGGTCAATAAATAAACAAACGCATTCAAATAACCAGAACTCAAATACGCACTGCAGCTAAAGTTAGTCATAAATTATGATTGTTAAATACTTAAGGCATTTAGACGCATGGAATCCTGCATGAGCCACAGCGAGGTGCACAGCCAGGTTTGTACCTTCTGCAAAAGGAAGCTCAACACTGCTCACACACACACATACACTGCTCACACACACACACACACACACACACAGGAAGGGTCGCTACACAACGCTACACTGATGGACTGGAGACATTCATGAAAGGTTCGAAGTTCTAGATGGAACATTAGTAAATCAGCTCGAGTGGGTAGTGGGTGGACAGTTCGGGATGCTGCTACCAAGCCAGAACTTAGGGAAGAGGAGCTTGTGAGAAAGTCAGGTCAGGCTACAGGTTTTTTTGGGGGGAGGTATGAAGTAGAGAGCACTTCGCACAGTGCAGATGCTCAGACAGACAGGTCACCGAGTGCAAATGCATAAGCAGGGACGAGAGAAAAATCACAATCACATCAAAGTCAGGCAACCTCATAATATAGTGCATTTACAAAAAATACTAGCTACATTAAGACAACAATAAATATTATTCCAGCATTGCAGCTACTTCATTAAACATGTGAGAAGCTGAAACAGCCCCAGAGCTCTAGGTTGGCATAATCCATAGTAAAGAACAACAGGAAAACAGAACCGACAGAACACAAACATACGGCTTAGAAAATGTTTGGTTATCTATAAAACAATGGCTTTTCTCCCTTTCGATCTCCTCCAGGAAATGGCAACGACGGGTTTCATGCACACGTCACGCTGAAGCCACACATACACTGCTGATGGAAACACTGAGAAGTCATTCTTACATGTGCTTGTTCTACAGGCATCGAGGAACACGACTCGCTCAGGTCCAGAACACATCACAGTGTCTTCAGAGTGAGAGATCTGCGGAGGGTGCAGGTGATTCCCGAACAGGACATATCGGAATAAAACCTTACACCTAAAACCCAGGAGTGTGTGCTCCAACTATCAGGCTGTGATTTAGAAGAGTGCTGGTTCAGTTCCCATGCACCCCTGAACTGTTACCCCCCCTCACCTGCACAGGACACTGACTAATTCTAATATTCAGATGTTCAAGTTTCTCTGATAATGAGATGAAACACTGACAGAGGAGAAACTCCAGCTAGTCTGACTGATCTGTGTCCACATTCCTGCAGGTTTCATGTGCGTTTGTCTAAAACCTGACGCAGAGTCTTCACGACCCGCCGCTCTCCGCCGACATCATGCTCCGCATCTTCAGGTGGCTCAGAAGGCAGGGTCAATATGAGAGGTGATGGACAGACAGACATTTGGCATGTGTCCAGAACAGGGACAAGGAAAAGGTCTAAACTAGACATCAGCTGTCTGGAGTCAGCTGGGTCTCGATGTCCACCCTGCATATCGGACACTTCTTATTGGTGCCCAGCCACTGGTCCACGCAGCCCTGATGGAAGAGGTGCATGCAGGGTAACCTCCTAACAGAAAAGATGATGATATATAAGTTAGGGGCTAAAACACAAAACCAATCATAAGATGTTCCTGCCTCTAACATGACCCAGTTTCATCCAGAAGATTTGGTTTTGTACTAGTTCAGAGGTTATACTGTGATAATATCAGAAGGGTCTGACACGGTCCTGCTGAGGAAACATACCTCACATCTTCTCCATCCTCAAGCATCGAGAGACAGATGGTGCACTTTTCATCAGTGTCCAATTCGTCTTCATCCATTCCTAATTTGAGCTCCAGTGGTCTTCTCTGTAATAAATAAAGAAAATATTTTAAATCCAGAGAAATAGAGTCTCTGCTGTCTACATTTAGGTCCAAGTTGGTCTTACTGTTCAGCAGAAACACACACAATATGGACCAAAGCATTAGGTGAATAATATCAAGCCACTAGTGATGAATTAATTTACCTTCTTGTACTTATAAGGGAAGGTGAACCGCTCGATGGTGGTCTGCATGGCCCCTCGGTTCACATTACCCAGCCGGTCTTCCAGCTGTAAAAGTTCCTGAAATGAAAATTATAGTGCTGAAGGAAATTCAAACAAGAACTAAACTTAAGGGTTCTAAACGGGTCGTGGTAAATTACACGTGATGTTTTGTGGAAAATTTTGTCAGTGGAATGGGGGTGGGATGTGGAGGTACCTCATAGCTTTCCCGAACTGCAGTTGCATGGCGAGAGGGGTTCAGACCTTGCAGAGTTAACAGGTGTAGCTGTGGATAGGGATAGTTCCTAATCTCATGCACAACCTGAAACCAAATTACACAATTCAGGGTTTCAGGGAAACATAACTTATAGAGCTCTAAATGATATTAGGCTTTATACTAATAATAATTATACTCATATAAAAATACAGAATTCAAGTTAAAACTAAAGAGTTAAAGTTTAATTCTGTTAAACTGAAACAATCAGACTGATCAGACCAATCAGTCCACCCTACTGACCCTTACTCTTTTGACCCTTGGGCTTCAGATCAAAGGAAAGATGAAGGACATACCACTTGTGCTGAAGATGCATTCCTGGAGAAGTGGTGCATTCTGGGAGATGCCAGATAGTGTTGATAGTGCTGCGGGAGCTGAGGGACATGGTAGTGTGGGTGAGGTAACCCAGGATCCACACTCAAGTCCCTAAAAAGAAAGCACATGAGCATGAGAACCACCGCAAGAACTCCAATGACCTGTTCTGTGAACAGTTCAGATTCAGCAGAGCAGCTAACAGGATCTGGATCTACAGGCGGTGAGGCTGAACATGCCAACCTTCTGATACAGTTTAGTTTGCTTTAAAAGAATAAAATAGTAAAGATGACAAAGAAAGAAAGAGTGGGAATTTACCAGTCGGTCCCTTCTGCAAGGTAGCGTGGCTGCTGCGCTGCAGGAGGAGGTGCAGGTGGAGGGACATGTACAGAGGGGCTGTATTCGTAGGGGGTGCGCATCGTCTGTGGATGGTGTGCTGTTCTCTCCTGGGCATGTCTGCTTAGATTAAGGTACGAACCGCAAATTAAACATGACAACAGTTGATAGACAGTGACGTCAGTGTGGGGTTGCTGTGACCTGACCTTGGCTGTGGGAGGAGCCTCCTGTGCTGTGCCTCCATGATGTGCTGCTGAATGAGGTATTGCTGGTGTAAAGCCTGAGGTAGGAAGGGGGGGGCGGGGACATCCTGGAACTGGGGTGCCGACAGGTGGCCGAGAGGAGGGTGCAGCGAGGTGGCCGGCTGATGCGCTGGGCCGAGGTGCGGGTTCACACCCGTTTGAGATTGTCCTGGATGGGGCATTGGGAAGTCGACAGGGATCTGGGCCTGGGGCCCTACATGGAAATGCCGGCAAGAGGTAGCATGGCTATGCTGATGCCTGTTAAATTGAGATCCTGCAAGAACAACGACACCAGATAAAAACGTTGGCTACAGAGACGTCGGCCTGTGGATGATCATGCAAGTCCTGATGATCACCTGCCCTAAGCCTTTCCACTCCTGAAAACATGAGAATGGCAGCGGTGGGACAGAAGGGAGAGAATAAAGGTGTAAAGGGGAGTTACAGGCATGTAATACTAGCAGGGGTTCTCAACGGCAGGCGTCAGCAGCACACGTGTTTCTATTTGGCTCGGTTGCCTCTCACCTCTCAGCAGCTGACACTTCAACGACAGATGCGAGCAAGTCTACTGTTCACTGACTATTCCGAGCGGCTAACTGAGCCTTGGGGGTTGGGGACGGAAACTCATCCACACCTGCTGCTCCAAGGTCTGGGAAACCTATGGCCTTTTCCGCAGATCGAAGCTTTCACAAGGTGACTCATAGTTTTGTGCTGTACAGGCAAAGCATGCAGTTATAAAATCACGCAGGTTCATTAAACACACGGCGTCAGTAACCCATGTGAACATCAAGCTTCATCCCCCCGGTTCGGAAAATTAAGACTTGAAGCCGGACTTTCATGGCATCGTCCATGAAGATGTAGAGGAGTAAATGGCATTCTGATGAAAATATGGGAACAATAGAAGAAGAGCATAATGCCAACCAAATATGATTCTCCCATGGATCGGGAACTTTATATGCTCTTCAAATTGTTTTATTATGTTCCTCAAGGTTCCCCACCAGCTCCTTCAGCTCTCAAACCCAGTTCATGATGCTGCTCTGCAAAAGAGGGCTCAGGCAGAGCAAGTGGATATGACAAGTGGGAATTCAGTTTACAGAATGAGTCATAATAAATGTGATATAATTTAATGTTGTGTTTTATTTTCAAGAAATCTGAATTTAAAGAAAAACACTTGATTATCCAAACTGCAGTGTTAAGTTTTTTCCTTATAAACTACAATGGTCTCCAGCCACTGGGACAAGGACTTCCAGGTATTAGATTAATCAATAGATTAGTCAAACAGAGAGATGGAATGCTCGTATTCTTTCACACACACATACACACACACACTACAGAACAGGACATTGGTTGCACTCTGCTGAGCTGTGTCACCTCGCTGTAACAATTCATACTGAAGCACAGCCACTGTGTCAGTGTTATTTACCAGAAAAAAGACTTAAAGGTGTGGTATTTAATGGCAATAAAACAATGCTAATTCCAATTAGATAAGTCTTCCCTGTAGCAAAAAATATTCTTAATACTGAACAGAAACGTCTACACTTATTAAGATCTGATGGTGAACAAGCCAAAATCAATCTATCTTCGTCACAGTGAGAGGGAGGAGGTGTGGAGAGGAGGACAATAAATGTAAATCAGCAAGAAGCACACTGGAGGTTAGGAAAAATACTATATTCTTTATTGAAAAATATTAGTATAAGTGGATCTATGTCAAAATGATAATAGTAATAATAATAATTCCATGCAAAATAATAAAACCACATTGACTGAAAGCAAGGCCCGACCATGCTCCATACAGGGTTAAAATGAACAAAAGCAGCATCCAATGAGCAGATGTGTTTGCTAGAGCACATTACAGTACAGCAGGATCCATCTTTTCTACAGAAAGATTACACTGGAGTCTGATGTTTAAAAAAATCAAAAATATGAATAATGTGATTCATGCAAGTCTATTTCAGAACAAAAGGCAAAGAAACCACAACCAAACAATAGACATTTCCACTCATAGAGGATATTTGTAGCAGTGCAGGAAATCAAACATCCCTGTGAAATGGACGTCATTTTGACAGTTTTATTCGTTTCTTTATTCTATGTTTATTACTGATCTGCTAAAGGACCAAAGTTGCTGCAGTTCTGATCAGAAATGTGCACCAGCCGTAAGGGTTTATTCTTCAGTGAATAATTTGTTTTTTATAATTCACTGTAGCTGCAGGTGAAGGTTTAAATCGATAAATAAATAAAACTGCAAGATGTATCCATTTAACAGGAATTTACACATGTTTACTACCAAGGCTGGATGGAGGTACATGAGTCTAAATACGGGTTAACAGAGAAACACATCTTAGCTGAATGTTATTTGGTTGGTTTTAGTCTTTAACATAAGGGAGCACAGTTCTCAGGTGTTCAATACCAATGTCGTCTTCGGATGGAAAGAGGAAATGAAGAAGGGATCACAAACAGCTAAATGCAGAGAACAGGCAGAGGCCACACCACACAGCAGCAGATGATCATTAGCTACACAATGGAGGGGGGACGACAAAGATCGGATAATGCAGAATGTAGAGCCAGCCTCGATACTATGAGACAGGAAATAAGAAACAGAAATAAAAGCACAATGAAATCGTCTGATGCCACTCCATGGAGAAAATAATCAGTGCTGGCACGCTAGCTCTGTTAACCAGCTGGCTAGTCAGTCGGGCAACTAGTAAACCATGTGAGCAATCTAGTTAAACCACCTCAGTAAACTAGTTAATTCACCTCAAACGAACAGAAATCGGGGCTTATTGGGCAGAAACGGTTCTGTAGTCGACGAGACCCGCTTTTCAGAGAAACAAAATAACCAGAGAACAGCCGCTCGACGTTACGGGTTTGTTACATTGTAGTTACAGTGTAGCAGTAACGCCGTCCTGGCGCTGAGTCAGCGGTCGGAGCGCCTGAAGCCCCGATGATCAGAATATAAAGCCTTTAATGGGTCGAATCGGTTTTGTTCGCGCGGCCTCGTCTGTCGTCTGGTCGACAGAATCTGTCTGAGTGTCT
>JAOUQT010000028.1:319664-334623 GCA_025769995.1 Xyliphius kryptos | reverse complement strand
GGGGGGGGGTGTTGGTTGTTGGGAGCACAGATACAAACTGCTTCAGACCCTGAATTTTAATCTGGACAGCATACGTTCAGACTGAGTGGGAAAATTGCACACACATGAGGAGAACATGTAAACTTTCCACAGAAAAGGCCTTTTCTGATTCTGAATCAATCCCAGGAGATTTGGGTTTTGTTAATTCAGCTTTGCCTTTAATCTATTTTTCTTTAAAAAGTTAAATCCCATTTTCTGATTTATAAGAGAAATTAAATATTTAACACCGTCATTAAATTTGAAAAGATTATATGAAACAGTTGTTGTCTTTTAGTAATGCAGTCGGTATCCCTGAATGTTTGATATGGGACAGTATATTTGTAGCTTCCCTAAACTTCTGAAGAACTAAACAGAATGATGTCATTACAGATGGGTTGACATTGCGACCTTAAACAGATTCCAACTTCCACAAGAGGGAGCAAGTGGTTTTGTGATTATGAGTTTTTGCATAAAGAAATTCACAAAAAACATTTCATCATTTAAACTTCAGAACCTTATAGAACCCGCAGTGAAATGTAAGCCTCAGATCTGAGGTCTTCTGCTGAACCTGAAACAGCTCGGATCAAATAATTTATTTTCAAAGTTAAAATAAATAAAAACCTTCTACACATAAAAAATATAGAGTTACTGTTTCCTTAATGAATTTAATATACAGGGGCTCAAACATTCACCTGAATTGTGTTTGAATTATTTAGTGCAAAGCAGGCAGAGATTGAGAGATCATGCAAACTCCAAACAGAAATGATCTACACTTATATGTACTCAGTGTGTGTTTGAACAGCAGTATCATTACTCAGTTATTGAATGAAGGTGTTTAATTCAACCAGTTATAACAGTTAGATAAAATTACCTAGTCCTAAATTTTAGACAGTTCAGGGGAAGCCCTTTTTCTGTCCCATCGTGACTGTGAATGCACAGAGCAAGGTCCATAAATATGTGTTTGGGTGAGTTTGTGGTGTAAGAACTTGGATGAACTTTAGGAGGAACTAGAACAGAGGTGGTTAGCCATCCTCCCATCCAACATCAGTGTTTCACCTGAATTAGCGAAGCTTCCAAATCTTGTTAAAAGTCTCAAAAATGGAGATAGAACTGTGGTTTTGTTTTTGTATGTGTGCTGACAGTGAGTGTCTCGGATGCTGAAGTACATTTTCATATGAAGGTCCCTGAAAGTAAAGTGATCTCTCTTACTTTCTGTTCTTACACACAGAGGAGTGTGTTCTCCACATTAAACCCATCCATGCAGTAAAACACACACTGACTGAAGTGAGCACATGTACCCAGAGGGATACGGCACATGTACCCAGAGGGATACGGCACCCGGCTGCAATTGGTGTTAGGTGCCTTGCTCAAGGCCACTTCAGCCATAGTACTTGGTGATACCGGGAATTAAACCAGCGACCTTACAAGGCGGGTTCCTTAAGCATAAGCCTACGCCTATTAATGTTTCTCCTATGATTTAAATGATAGACGGAACTATAATTTTTAAAAAGCCTGAAGATTTGGTTTGTAGAAAAATTGTAGTTCATTGTAGGACCATGAAAACTACAAATACCATTTAAAATGTTTTAGACAGAATGTAGATCGGTTCGGTTAATGATATTTGGTTCTGTGAGAAATGTAAAGGCTCTGTTCTGCGTCCGTCCTATTGTTTGAATGGCACGGAAATGTACAGTTTCACCCGCAATTATTCTTTAAAACCTTCATAATTAGGTTCGTTTAAAGATGGAGAGAAGAAGAGTTCACATCTCAGGCTGATTAAATCTTCTACAACTTTCTTTCTTTCACGTTCCTCCCTTTTTTACGCACGCAAACGGGACGGCGCACGTCGGAGGAGTATTCCGTTGTTCTTCAGTCCGATCCCAGACGTTATTGATCAGCGCGTGACGTCACTATCGATAACTTTCCTGAGCCAAAATCAAGTGCAATTGGCCAGTGAGTCCCGGAGCGCAGCAGCGCGTGCACGTGCCTCTGATTCGGACCCGGTGCGCTGTTGCGCCGCCATGCGCCGGCGCTGCGCAGCTGTGAGCGTGGCGGCGCTGCCACTTCCATAAGCCTTTTATTTCCGTCGGACTGCCGGCGTCACCGACGCTTAACCGGGGAATCCAGCCCAGATATTTATTGTAGCCGGTGCAAAAAAAATCTCCTCAATATACCCCAAGATGGCCGCCGATGTGGGATCGATGTTTCAATATTGGAAGCGGTTTGATCTCCGGCGGTTGCAGGTTGGTTTCTCTCCCGCACCTCCGCGCTAAATCGTCGGTTACCCGCGCCGGCGCGATGCGAACAGCCGAATGTTGGTTCCGCGCAGACTTTCACAGAGACGCGGCCGCCGGTGCATTGATGTTATTAGGAATTGATCGCGTTGTGCCTTTGTTCGGTTCAGTCATCGATCCGCGGCGGCGCGCAGCACAGCAGCACGGCGGCGTCTCCATGCGCGGACCGCGGCTCAGTTGGCTTTGAAGCTCCGGTTATTTTGTATCCGCCGCGTCGGGGAAACTTTTAATGCCACCGTGCGCCGTGGCTCTCACTGCTTAACTTTTTAAACGCGTTATTCTCATCATCCTAATCATCCTCGTCTTCATCATCCTCACCTCTGATCGAGCGCGCGCACTGACCCGGTGCACACCGAGCGCTGCGTAATGCTCGCTGCTGGCTTTCAGTATTTTATTGTTGCTATTGTGTTTGTGATGGTCTGTAACGGAAAGTTTCTCAATTTATTGCTGTCTTCGCGTAGTGTTTTAAACCCTGTTGTTTTTGTTTATATTTCTCTTTTTTCATGATTATGATTTTTTTGGGGGGTAAAACGCATTGGGCAGCCAAGACTCTGGGTCCAACAGAACTAAACTTGGAGGGTAGGTGCAGCTCGTGTGCGTCTTCACTCATAACAAAAATCACACCGACTGGCCTATAATTGGCGCTATAGTGCGACAAAACGCGTTTGAGCGTCTAACTTATACCCACATTTTTTCACAGACTGCACAGATTTTTTTTCCAGACTCCTAACAACCAACCGAACAAAAAGCCACGGCCACCTCATTTTTTTGCTAATTATAATAAAAACTTACTTTCAGGCGTCCTAGGTTTTCCAGTCAAACCTTATGTGCTTGGTTGGTATATAAAAAGTCTACAAAGTGTGGTCTTCAATAATTAACCAAAAAAATGTGACTTTTCTATTCAGCTAGGCTGCTACATACAAATTAATCCATACGTCTAAATTCTAAAATCATTTATTAAAAAAATCCGAAAACTTAAAAATTGCTCACAGATATTCAGCATCAGTCACTGGGAAGGCTGATTAAATTTGGTGCTCTTACATCTATATGGCTAACTGGACTTTTTATGAATGCTATATTTTGAATTGTTGGTCGTCCGTAGATAATTATAGCCTACCGACTTGAAGCGCTGGATTTATAGATTTTGAACAGCGGAGCTACATTTGCAGCGTTTTAAGGTTCAACCGTCCACGCTTAGTGCGTAAAAATGAGGCTGTGCTATAAGCATCATATTATACGAACCGCTGTGCGTTTGTCAGCTTGCGGAACACATTTGTGTGTGTGCGCGCGCGCGTGCATTGTGAGCCGAGCTCGGCCAAGGACTGTGTAATTGCATTCCCTGCTAATGTTTGTAAATCAGGCCGGGCCGGCGCAGGGCAGCGTCTGAGCGCCTGATTGATGTCCTGTAACATGAGAAATGACGGGAGCGTGGAGGGAAAAGGCGAGCTGCAGAGGATTCGCGTTGTGCGCCGCGTGTGTGGCCGTGTGTGACTGTGTGTGTGTGTGTGTGTGCACTCACGTTTACAGCTTCGGCTTCACTGACGGGTTTAAATGTGTGTTGATGGACGCGGTGGAGAGGTTTGTTATAGATGCACACACGCGCGAACACGTTGCTGTTTTTGTGTGTGCTGCTCCAGTTCGAACCTCTAAGCGATGTGCAGCAACACAGGCGCGTTTTCTAAATCAGCGTAGAAGTAAATCTAAAAGAAAAAAAGCAACAACTAATTTGAAGTCGCACTGTGTCTTGGGTTTTATGGAAATGTGCACAGTCGCCCGTCTTTTCCATTAAACCCAGTGTAGGTCACACCTGGACCCGGATTATTGATGTGCTCACCTGCACCCGATGGCGGTTCAAGGCTTATTAAATGTGAACGGAATGCTCTGTCAGCACCACTCATTTTTCTTTGCATCACCTTAAAATAGTTTTGCAGCATGCATGCAATCTAAATGTCACAGAAATACTAAACCATTTATGGAGCTTTTTCATTTAATTTTTATGTACCAACTACAATCCATACACCCTGCCTTCCTATAGTCTAATGTTTTTGTCATTCTCTTGGTTGTTACAGATGCTAAAGTGCTAAAGTTTATAATTAAATGCAAAGGTCACAAATAATTGTGATGTAAAATAAGATCAGCAGCACGTTATCAAATTGATCCCACTGTATGGAATCCTGTTATAGTGCATTTTGTTTATTATTGTTATTATTATTATCTATATTGAACAGTGCTTAATGTTGATGTTCTTGTTTTTCCTACATTTCCCTCGGGGCAGACCACAGTCTGGGTGTCTACCTCCAGTCTCCTTCCAGGCTTGAACTTGAACTTCATCAGGATCTATAAATTAACCTTACATATAGAGAGTGGAGAAGTGTGTGGACTAAGCCTCTGAAACCTGAGACTGAGGCTTATTGACAGTTGGTTTGCATCAAAATCTATAGACGAGTTCTAATTGCAATGCTGCCTTCCAGTAACAATTCAGTCTTTCTCGCAAGGTTTTGTTCTAACCTTAGACCCTACATTGGAAATAGTCTTCTTGTTTTGACCAGTGGGGGTATAAGTGGGGGATCTGGGGCTGACAGTTGATTTATTACCCTCTTTTGTCTGTCTTGGGCTGCAGTGTTGCATATGGCTGTCAGATGATGTTTATGTTGGGGACCTATGGATCCTGGGGCATTTTCCCTCTAGTTGCCATAAGCCAACTGCTCTGTTGCCTTGATTAGAAATCCACCTTATGAGGTACACTGGACCTAAATAATATTTAGTTCAGATATGTGAAGGCTTTGTTATTGGAAGAAATCACAAATGTATGGACAATGCTACAGAAAGGGTTGAGGCAAGTTTTTTTGACCTTGGTTTTTCTTAGTCTTGGGTCATTTGGCCGTTGCCTTGGTGATCATTCACACCAGCCAGATGGTGGTTCCATGGGTGCCTGTGAGGTAGGACCTGAACAGAAAGTGCGGGTGCTGCTGCTCATGGAAGGGTGTAGACTTAAAATAGATATTAGCTGTTGTAGTCACAGACTGAAACCTCAGTCTTTGCACTCGCTCGCAAATGCAGTCTCTCCTCCAGACTCTGATTAAAGCTCATCACAGGGTAAGTTTGGATGATGATCTGTCGTGTCTTTGGGACTTAATGGTGCTTGTCTGCTTTTTTTCCACTTATAGATGGAAAGACAAAATTAACTTTATAATGATCATAAATATTAATTTCCTAATGATAGGACTCGTATTCATTGGTTACACTGGAATGCCTAATTGCATAGTCAGATTTAGGCAATAAGCCATTTGCAGTGTCTTTGTCATCATAATTCCTCCTGACGTTAAAGACAGTCCTGCAGTGACTGCACTTACTGAACTGACATGCTCTCCTCACACTGACACTAAAATGTCGTGGGTCATTTTGATATGTTGCTGGTTGTGTGTGTGTGCGGGTGCGTGCGTGCATCCTGGTTTGATTTATCTGTGAGTCTGTGGCTCATGTTTAAAAAGCTTAAACAATTAGAGAATCGTTAAATGTCAGCTCCTCAGTTGTAATAAAATGAATGCCTGTGATACCACAGTGTGTAACGGGAAGTCTGGTGTGGTGTGTGAAGGCTGGTGTGTTCATGTTTTCATCATCTCAGCAATTCGGAGACTATCACTTTAATACTTTTATAGCATCATTTGAGCTGATCTGACATTTTCATTCTTGTTGTCCAATCAGTACAATTAACTGTTACAGTTAACTTCACTCTGCATGCGGTCTACGTTACTGTTCCATGGTTACACATCTTATGACCTCATTATTCAGATCTTTGTGTTAACCATAGTACAGGTTTATGTAGGTCTGCTTTCAAAAGAACAGATTTTCTAGTGGACCCGTCATTAATACAAGTGATTAGTCGGTGAGTTATTGCACATTATGACATAAAATTATATAAACATATATTTTAATGTTCCATGTAACATCTGATTCTTTAAAATACAAACTACACACATGCACACACTGAATTTGTTATTGGAATAAACTCTTATATGTTTATTATTATTGCATTTCAACATTTTAAAATATTCTTCTTTTTTTTGGCGTTTTACTCTATTTTTCCGGGGTCGCTACAGCGGTGAACTTGCATATTAGAATTGGCCAAATGTTTTACGCCGGATGCCCTTACACAATACTCACACTCTACTGGGCTTGGGACACACGTGGGACAATTTAGAGCAGCCGATTCACCTTAAATCCATGTTTTTGGGTTGTGGGATCAAACCGGACAAAACCCATGCGGACACGGGGAGAACATGGAAACTCCAGCCAGATCGTAATTTGAACTGGCAGTCCCCAGCCACCGTGCGGCCCCAACATGTTACAAAAGTAATATCATTTTATTTGTGTTGTAGACATAAAGCACTAGCACATTCCAGCTGCTTTAGCATGTCTAGCAGATTTCATAATGTTCTCCTAGCTACAGAAATCTTATATTATTATTATTATTATGTTTCTCTGGGAGGCTGAGTGGGTTAGTTGAGTTCTTCCACATTCAGCCCCGTCCTTCTGGACCCTGTTTGGTGCGCCGGGACGAGCGCGGTCATGCTGGACCTGAAAAGCTGTAATGAGAATGTAAAGGTTTTAAACGGTGTGGTGAGAAGGGAGAAACATGAACGTGTGAGCTTGCAGTTTTTATAAATATACCTTTCATTATGAAGGTGTTTGAATTAATTTTGCTGCATTTCACTTCTTTAAACACGAACAGCTCCTTCTCTGAAGTTTTTAATGTTGTTGAATGGAACCGAGCTCTTTTGTTAATATGTGCTCCGCTCATCAGAACCCCCCTCTCTCTCTCTCTCTCTCTCTCTCTCTCTCTCTGAGTGCTTCATGAACTTCTCAGGTTCATCTGCTTCTGTATGAACGGCAAACTCCTGTGAGGTGTTTTAGAGTGAAGAGTGAAGTGAACCTCAGATTAAAGTAAAACTGGGTTTCACACACAGCCTTCAGTTAGAAACGTCCCAATCCTGATGAGGGAGTGATTTATCTGTCAGAATTAAAGAGCAGATCTCTGTAAAGTTCTTTATCTCAATAGAGAGTAATGGATGTAAACAGAACGTCACTCTGTAGACGTACAGTCCCCTCCAGATTTATTACAGTGTCAAGTTATATTTATTACTTTTGGTTTAACATGAAAGACGTTCAGGTTCAAGATTAAAAGATGAAGTTGATAGAGTTTCGGCTTCTGTTTCTTAATATTTACATCTAGATGTGATGACACTTTGTATCTGATCAGTTTTATTTGCAGGAAAAAGCCTCGGTGGAGCACTGGGTTTTAGGGGTGTAAATATGAATCGATTTGATTTGATGCATTGAATTGCCAGCTGTATAACCGATGCATTCATTAAAATCCATATTTACACCCCCCCCTCCCCAGCAGACACATACATACGTCTGCAAGAGTATCGATTAATGTGTTTATATTGCTGCGTTTCAATTACATATTTTTAACTTCCTCTCCGACATAAACATAATATCTACTCCAAAGCTGTGGGTGGGGCTATCTCCTTATTGTCTTACAACTTCCTTTATACTTCACAAGTGGAAGAAGGCAAAGACTTACAAACTCAAAATACGGAATCGTACTTCATGTCATTTTTAAATGATTTCCATAAAAAGATTTCCGCTTCTCTGAACACTGGCGCATCTTTCAAAACCCACATTTTTAAAAAAAAGTCAGCTACATGATCAATCACGTTCTTACAGCGGAAACACAAAATCAAAATGAAAAACGTTTTATCATGCACGGTGGACTAATCAGACACATGAACACAGAATTAACAAACTTCATTGTTACAGTAATTTATACCACAATCATCTCCTGAGACTGTAGTAGTCGTGTGTTTTGATAGGTTTTGATCTGGTTGTGCTTTTTAAATATATAATTAGAATATTTTAAATATATATAATATTATTTAATCTATATAAAGATACACATTTTCCTAGATGGGTGGCACGGTTGCTTAGTGGTTATCATTTTCGCCTCTTAGCGCTGGAAATTCTGGGTGGAGCTTTCATGTTCTCCTCGTCTCCGCCTGGGTTTCCTCCGGGTTCCGGGCTTCCTCCCATAGTCCAAAAACATGGGTTCAGTGTAAATTGGTTGCTCTAAATTGCCCCTATAGTGAGTGTGCCCGGCGATGGATTGTTCCCTGTCTTGGGTGTATTTGCCCAGCGCCCGACACGTTCTCCCCTGGATGGGCATGGGGAACCCCCCTGCGACCCTCGTAGAGGATTAAGCGAAAGATGATGAATTCATTCATAATATTTCCAGTGTCAAGTGTCGTAAATAATCAAATCATTGGCTTGAATCAAATCATCATGAAGGCTTCGATTTACACCCTTAGGGGGGTTTGTACTGTGACACACCTCTTTTATTCAAATGTTTTATTGTTTCATTACCTCAGGTGTGTGCTGTTAGGACAGTTGTATAGTTGTTTTCCACTGTTGGATGAAGACTTAGCAGAGCGAGTCCAACCAGTGTATTAATAACATCACTATGTCACTTACATCCTAATGAATATTAAACATTTTGTGGTCCAACTACACTCCACCTCCATATGTAGAACTAATCCGGTCAAAATAGAACACAATTAGGTCAGAACAATTGGAGGAAACGTTTTGGTCCCTCAGTGTTCTGATTCAGTGGTAAAGGATCTGCTATAGGCAAATTTTTTATTTCTCTTTAAATCTCCAAATGTTCTTTAAACATGGAAGAACCCAACCAAGTCAAATCTGTGAGTGTGGTGGTGAGAAGGGGGAGTCGGATTTATTCAGCGTACAGTGAAACTAAAACGGCAGCTTTAAGCTTCCTCTGTAGAATTTGGGTTTGACACTTCAAAGCGGATATTCAACATGAGGTGTGGAATGATAATTTTTTTTAACACCCTTATGAGTGACTCCTCATAGGCGAGAGAGCAGGTCTGTCAGAAAACATTGGCTTAATCACTGTGACCCTCCTGGGGATAGATTTTTTTTCTTCTTTTTTTTCTCTCATACCTGTCCACAGTCATTAGGTTCCATTTACACCCAGCGTTCCGTGATAAACGCGGTCCTTTTGAACGACTCCGCTCTTTGTGTAAATCACGCTGTTTCAACACAAAGACCTGATGCACCGCCGCATTCACTGTGCATCTCTGCGACCTTAAGGAAGGTGCTGCCAACAGGAACACTGCTCTATCCATGCATGCTGACCTTCATGCCTCAGTATGTGTGCATTACGTTCTCTCCATATGGACCCGCGGGAGAACGTCCGGATTTCCTTTAAAAAAATCGCTAATCACGTCCCAGTAGCATAGATCCTCAATTTTTCACTATCGATCTGCAGTGGAGCGGCACAAGCAACGACTCTCAGCATTTTCATATTAATAATGTCTTCCCTGATGCACCGGGGAAGACCAGAAGACCGGGGCTCGGCGCCGAGTTAATAACGAGGCTTAGGCTAAACTTCAGGGACACATTAGTTTAGAGGAGTAAGCACCCTGCTTCTTTTTATCCTTCCCCTTTAATACCTCTTTTTAAAGAAGCGAGAGCTAATGGCTCATCTATGTGAGCATAAAGCCATGCCTCCCCGCGGTTCCCCTCTGTTCTCATTGCTACCCAGCGAGGCCATATTGAGCTGTGTACCTGTACAGCAGCCGCTTTTTATTTGTTTTGACTGTCTGACGGCGGACATAGTGAGCATCCCGCGTTCATTTTTGAGAACCTTTATTGAATCCCACCTTTCTTCTTTCTGTCTTGCGCTGCTCACCACCCGGCTCACATTAGGCAACGCTTCAGTCAACGTTATTCAACTCTCCATTGTCCATTCTGTTATTTAGAGATGAAAGGACACACTGTTTACATGCTACAACACCGCACAACAGTCGCTGCCTTTCTGCTTTAATCAGAATTCTGCTTTAAATCAACCTAAATACAGGCCCTGCAGTAATCAGCAGGACAGCAGGACCTCCCAACTGATCCACAGTGTTCTCACCTTCCAGTCGTACTGTCCATCAGGCAGCATTGTGTTGAAGTGCTTCATTCGCAATCTGTAAACTCCATTAGAACAAACAGCATCACTTTTTTAGGAATCATCTAGGATTAATCACTGGTGTGTTAATGAGATTGTGTTCTGTCTGTTGTTATGCATTAGTTTGGTTTGTAATCCAGCGATCCTAATTACATTAGTGTTGTGAATAGTGCTGGAGCCTGTCCTGGTGGTTGCGTAGCGAAGGGTCATCATGGGACAGACATGAAAACACTATTCATCCATGGGAATTTGTTCTTGTCAGTTTTCTGTTATTGGAATTTGGGTGGATACTCATGCAGGCACTGGGGGAACATGCAAACTCTACAAAGAATGTCAGTTATGCTCAGACATCAAGTCCTAACGACTGCACCACCAGTTTGCTGACAGTTAACATCTGAAATGTGTGCAGTTCTGGATTAATATTTTGACGGCTGGATCGGCTGTTCACTGGGTGGAGACCCGACCTGTTTGAGGGTTAGAAAGGCAACAATCAGCTGGAATGTAGGCGTGGTGTATGACTCCAGCCCACAACGAGTGTTTCTGCACCTGCAGACTTCGAGCCTGTACGAATGAGAAACGGTATTTACTTTAAGAATGCAAGTGTTTAGGATTATTGGATTTTAGAATAAACATCGGTGTTGAGTGATTTAAAAGCTTTCCTGGTTAACTGCCTTTCCTATCTTTCCCTTTTCTCCAGATGAATTGTTTTTTTTCTTTTCCCTTTCTCGCTTTCCTTAGCAGTTTTCCCCAGACAGGTTCCGTAGTGTTTTAGCAGGGATGGATTTAATTGCTCTGTGGGGATTGGTTGCTGGTGCTGGGCTCGGCTGTTTAATTAGTGTACCCTGCCGGGATTGGTTTAATGCTTTGTGATCTTGAAATTGTCTGATTGTTCAGCTCTCTGGGGACCCTCTTCCGCTCTCTCTTCCTCTCTCTCTCTATCTCTCTTCACTCCTTCCTCTCTCTCTCTGCTCTCTAATGCGCTTTTCCTGCACGCTTCAGCGCGAGCAGCAGGTTTATCTCCGCGGTGCACAAGGCCTCAGTGAACAGGGATCACTATTTTTCTTTACCTCCCCTGAGAACTGAGCATCACCGATGTATCACCTTACAGATTAACGGAACACGTTACTGTGATTCTGTAACACGTTCTGTAACTAGTGATCTCTCCATCTGTTTTGTGGCTTCATTTCTTTGCCTTCAACTTCTCCTGTTGTTTGGGGTATCTTCTGTGATGTCACACTATGAGGTCTCATGGTTACCTTTGGTTATTTGATAAGTTTTAAAACTACATTTTAATTATTTTCTTTTCTTAAATTAGATTCCTGGCAGCGTAGATTCATCTTTATAAATTAGTTCTGTTAGTTTGCGTCTGTAGATCTGTTCTGAATCTGCTGGATTCATCTTGCCCTCTCAGGTTGGAGACTCTGGCTCGGGATCACCAAGGCAATGGGTCTCCTGACGACCGATCTGTAGCCAGCTGCTTACCGTCTTCTCCTCCATTTATTCTGTGAAGGATACAGTGATTAGCGAATGCATGGAGGTGATGGTGGTGGAGTCGGTGAGGCAGTAATTGTCTGTGTAATGATAATAGGTTGAGAGTTGAGCACTGGATGAAGAGGCTCTAATCACAGATGGTTGTGTGGGTGAAGCTTTCGGCTCGATGGGATTTTTTACATTAAAAGCTGTGCGTTGATTATTAATTTATTTTAATTACTTTGGTCCACGGAGTAGATCTCAGGTTCACTTGATGACACAACAACATTTGTTAGGTTTGATCTGGTACAGGTACAAGGAGAAACACAGGGGTGAATGTTTGTGCGCTGTTTCATCTATAACATGAAACATTGTCAGTCAGTGTATTTATAATGATAATTGATTATAGTTTGGGTTTTCTAAGGAACGACATTACCCCATTCAACCCCCCTATTTCTGTCTTGCTCTCAGATGGTTTTCTGTTAAGAAGGTAAGACGAGTGATTGTCTAGACGTGTGGCATCATTAACCCTCTGAGACCCTACTACACCATTGATGAATTCATACTCACATCTTCAGTCTGCTCCTAAAAGGACAAATCTGCCCTCGCCACTTATAACCCCTGCACCGTCACACCCCTCCCCACCCCTCCTGTCTTTTATCACAACACACACAAGCACACACGTCTCCCTGGGGTCAGTCCTAAAGAACACTTGAAGAACCCGGAAGCACCAATCCGGTTACAGGCCTCCACCTCCGCAATCACAGAACTGACACAGCGCGCTGACTGTAGACTCTTCTCTTTCCCAGACTGCTGAATAATTCAGGGTGTCTGGGCCTGAGCCTGGCCCTGAGCCATGAGAAGGCGCACATGTGGAGGTGTTTACGCCTCCGGCCGCCCAGGCACGTGCACACCGGCTGTACAGGGAGGTTGGTGGAAGGGCAAGGGTTAATACTAGGTCTGCTCCCCTCTGTGTCAGCAGCTGAGCCCCCCGTATACGGAAAAAATCTCGTTCTGTTGATTAGATTTTTTTCAAAACGGATCAATTTTTAATCAGCAGAGCATCAGACTACAGTCAATAAGCACATCGTAGACAAGACAGTCGGTGGACACCGGTCTTTATTTACAGGACTGTTTGTCTTTTCACTTGATGCAGATTTTCAGACTCTGTGGCAGTCCTCAGGTTTATTGCTGAAGACACACCATGGCATGCTGGGTACAGCAAAACACAGGCAGCAGACACTCTGGCTTCTACACCTACATTGTGAAATTTATAAACCATGTGAATCCTGTCCTGCTACAACAGCCTCTATCATTTGTAAAGGGTTTGAACAGGAAGCATACTGTCACTGTTAAACACAACACTGTATCAATCAAACACACAGGACCTGTCAACACATATGAGCATCCTGTAGAAATTTAAGTGTTACATAGTATGAAATATTTATATATATTTAAAAATGTGTATTTTTATGATAAGAAACAAGTTTAATCTGAAAAGCAAATGACTTAAATGGCGTCTTCAAATGTTCTCTTCACAACTGGGAGGCGGCAGCATGAAATAAGAAGAGAGCCATAAACCCCTTCCTCTTGATCTTTAGTGATCTTCACTGCACACCCATTCTAATGCAGTTGCATTTCCGTTTCTGTAATTTCAGGTGGTAAAGATGTTATTTATCAGAGTGGATTTGTTCTTGTGTATGGGAGGCACACAGGTTTGAGTTTTGTAGTTCAATGATTCGGGTGTGGTTTTTCAGAGTTGTACCAGGTATGATTGGGTTCAAGTATCTCTATAGCTATAAAAGACAAAGCCCTCACTGATTCATCACTAATTCTCCCACTTCCCGAATACTAAAAAACTTCTTAGTACTTCTTACCTTCCTAAAGTCTATGGGTCACTCGCCATCAAACGCAAGACCGCTCCAGTGTCACATTGGGCTCTTCCCAAGTACCTACAAAGCTGAAACTTGGCTCCATCATGCCTTATCATGTCCTTGAAAAACCTATATGTCAGACATTAATCAGAATACTGCTGCAGACACGTAAGAACAATTTATACGTAAATCATCTCTTGAGAATGATGCTGTTTGAAACAATGGGTTCTGGTAGATTTCATATCTGGTTGTGCTTTTTGAATATACATTTGCTATATATTTAATATGTAATGTTTATATATTTTTAAATATGTGTAAATATACACATTTCCTAGATTAAACATGTTTGACTGTAGAGGTCTGTGTTTGTTTTCTTTATTTAATAGTGAATAGACTCTCCTGCACAGTAAGCATAAGACTTATTACAGCTAATCATATTTCACTTCATTAAACTCTTTTTATGGAGTAACTGTTCAGTTGTTGATCACAACTGCTATAGTGTGATATACATTGCGTGAATAGAGTGCTTATTCTGTATTTCAATAAAAAGCTAATTATTTCTTGTTGATTTATTTGAAACTTAATAGATTTTATGCAGTAAATGTTGGATTATATTTTATTCACATCAAGCGAATCATGGGAATTTTTTATTATCGTAAATAATCAAATCGTTGATTACACCCCTAGCATTCCGCTAGTTGTATTATAAAGGCAGGATCTTGATATAGTGTAGTTATAAAATGATGAAGTGTGTGATGCGTTTTAAATGGATGTGCGTTAGCAGATATGAAAGGACAGAGTAAACGTTATATAACAATTAAATGAATTATAGGATACAAGATGAACCAAACCTTTGTTTTTAGATCTTAACTTCAAATATCTCATCATCAGGAATAACAACTGGAGATAATGAGTAAATTATTCCTGTATTTTTTTCAAGCTGATGATCAGTAGATGATGTCTTGCTGCTCTGGGGAAGGGCCGGCCTCTTTCTGCCCATGTGGGGCATGATGGGTAAACAATAAATAAAACTAGGGATTATGCAAATGAGTTTGGCCATGTAATGCTCTTGGCCAATCAGAGGGCAGATGGTGTTTACATAATGAGTACCGACTGCATTTTAAACCGTCAGACGGAGCTTGAAATGCAGTCGACAGTTCATCAGAGCTGAAACCAGCAGTGATATTTAAATGAACTATTAATATCAGCAGAATGTCAAATGTTTTAGATCAAAATGTTGACATCCATGATGCACAGTGTGTGTGTATATA
>JAOUQT010000028.1:309360-319564 GCA_025769995.1 Xyliphius kryptos | reverse complement strand
CAAGTTGAAGCTGTTCTAGCTGCAAAGGATATGTAAGCCAATATTTTTGGCAATATATATCTTTCTCTTTTGGCCTCTCTCTTTTTTAGGGGTCACCACTTGCTTGTGCTCTCTAATGGCTGGTTTATATATATATATATATATTTCAGGCGTCAAACATAAAGATATGAAATTTAAATTTTTTGTGATGAATCAACAACAAGTGCGACACAATCGTAAAGTGGAATGAAATTTATTGGATATTTTTAACTTTTTTTAGAAATAAAAAACTAAATAGTGGGGTATGCAAAATTATTTGGCTCCTTCACTTTCAGTGCAGCAAACTCACTCCAGAAGTTCAGTGAGGATCTCTGAATGATCCAATGTTGACCTAAATGACCGATGATAAATAGAATCCACCTGTGTGTAATCAAGTATCCGTATAAATGCACATGCTCTGTGATAGTCTCAGAGTTCTGTTTAAAGCCAGAAAGAAAGATATCCATAAAAAATCTTGTTTAGGGTTTGCCACAAGTCACCTGGGAGACACACCAAACATGTGGAAAAAGGTGCTCTGATAAGATGGCCACAATGCAAAATGTTATTTTTAGCATGAAAGCAACACAGCTCATCGCCCTGAACACACTATCCCCACTGTCAAACATGGTGATGGCAGCATCATCGTTTGGGCCTGCTTTTTATCAGCAGGGACAGGGAAGATGGTTAAAATTGGTGGGAAGATGGATGGAGCCAAATACATAACTATTCTGGAAGAAAACCTGTTGGAGTCTGCAAAATACCTGAGACTGGGACGGAGATTTATCTTCCAACAAGACAATGATCCAAAACATAAAGCAAAATCTACAATGGAATGGTTCACCAATAAACATATCCAGGTGTTAGAATGGCCAAGCCAAAGTCCAGACCTGAATCCAAGGGGGCCGAATACTTTTGCAAGGCACTGCATGCTGGGTCATCTGATGGTCAACATCTTGCGTTGGGTTATGCATGTGATGATGTGGATCTGTACAGACCATAAAAAAACTATCTACAAAACTAAAAACCTGAACAGATAAAGAACCAGTTCCATCATCACTGCGTCCCATTCCTCTGCTTTCTGGGTCCTGTATCAACCTTGTGTTCTGATCCCAACCAAGTTGGGATACCTGTAAGTCGCTTTGGATAGAAGCGTCTGCTAAATGTTCTGTCTGAGGGACATCAGACCATCAGCTTGTCAGATTAATGATCTGTTTTCTGATGAGCCGTGTGTCAGTGATTGGGTCAGTGTTTTTTTTATTTTTATTTTTTGTATTTTTTTTGTTGATGTCCAGTTTATTCTTTTAACACAGACATTAGTATGTTTCTGGTTCCTTTATGAACATCTCACTGCAGTAACTCTATGTAATCGGGTGAGGGTTCCAAAAGCCGATTTCAACCCGAATCCTACAGGCTTGAGTTGAAACCGTGTGGTCATTCACTCATAACTGCAACCGCATAAAAACTCAGACTTCCTCCCGATGGGAGACGGTCGATGCCATCATCTCAGCAGGGACCCGGACTGTGGACCTGCTTCCCCTGTCTGTTTATCAGTGTCTGGATTTATACTAAAACCTGACTGCTGCACTGCCTCTCTCTCTCTTTCGGTCTCTCTTTCTCTTTTAGTCTTTGTCATGCTCTCAGTCTGTCTCTGGCTCTGTCTCAGTCTCTCTCTTGCTTTCTTTCAGTCTCTCACTCTAGCTCTCATTTTCTCTGTCAGTCTCTGTTGGTCTCTTTTTATCTCAATCCCAGTCTCTCTCTCTTTTTCTCTCTCAGCCCTCATTTGGGTGATTATTATACTCTGGATGAGAACAAACAGTATCTCTACTTAATAATTCACATCACTTTCATCTGATATTCAGTTACCATGGGCAATTTAGTAGTTGAATAATTTTGTGAAAAATTCATTTATTATGGTCGTGCGTTATGAGGCGGCGGCGATGGCAGCCGAGAGTGTTGGTGGAGGGGTTTAAATTGCGTCTGTGGAGGGGATCCAGGGGAAGGTAATGTGTTCTAATGTTCTCAGCCATATGCATTGTTTTCAGGGCTCATCAGTTTTACATTGATTCTCACTGAAGTGTTTAATTGCATCATGAATATGATCTAATTCTGTCCTTTTCGCTGAAACTGGCACGCTCGCCAAGAATGATGTACTACCGCGACAGCACCATATCGGGACATATTTTATACGCAACGTAAATTATAGTGTTAAATTAGCCTGGAAAGATAACTAGCTGGCACAGGGAATGGACCCAACAGTTTAATTTAGTGTCAAAAAGGCCGTGAAGGGATAAATCTCGCTCGCCGCCTCGCGCGCCGCCTTCCGATGAGGGATTTTACTAAAGTACTTAGTTTTTTTTTTCGTCACGTGTTATTACCTACAGTTTCACGTTCACTTTTTTTTACCTCCCAGGTCTCACTTTCATACTGAAGTTCAACCAAATACTCTGGCTGGACGGAAAACAAACCAAACCAAAGCACAGCTGTGGCTTGCTGTAGTGGTTCTATTGATTTGTTGATGAGTTTATTTTTAATGTTCTGAACACGACGTTCTAGTGTGATCCATGAAGCCATGGTGTTATCAGGTAACAATAGGACATCCTAAAATTTTAGGTCATGAGGTTTCTGCATTTAGGCTTATCCCAGTGCTCATTTTAGCGAAAGTCAGGAAAATACCTAGGACAGTCGCAGAATCATGTACTGAACTGATTTGTGAAAGAAAACTAACAATAATGAATGAAGCCTACACAGACAAGGGTAAAACATGCAACAGCACAGACAAAACTTGGTACGTAAATCCAGGGCTGGGGAAGGGCGGCCTGTCAGCTGGGGGGACCAACGTTACCAGCTTTATTATCTTTTTTGTATTTTGAATTATTGATCTTTAATGATACTGTGTTTTAAATCCGATTACAGTTATTTTTTTTATCTCGTCACCACTGCGTTTACACCGCGTCTGCTAAAAGATCAAACAGATTTATTTAAGTCTTCCCACGGTGAGAGCTAAAGTTCCGTGCTAACTTCCCGCGCTCTCTGTTTGTGCACGTTTCAGGCATCTGGCCGAACAGCGCAAGGGGCACGAGCGGTGCGAGTGCGCCAGCCCATGTGTGAAAAGCCACTTTACAGGAGTGCGTGCAGAGGAATGCTGGAGATTAGCTCACGTCTTTGAGCCGGAACACGCCTGTCAAGGAGAAAGCGAAGCCCACAAACCATGGATCTAATTTTCTTTCCTCCTCCTCGCCTCCTCCGCTCTCTGTATTCATTCCCTGACTCCCGCCGTCCGTTCGGCCCAGACAGCCGAGACGCTCGTACACGCCGGATGGATTAGGCTGGTCCTGCGGCGCACGCTCAGCCGAGGCGGTCTGACAGGTATTTTGGTGGTCAGCGCCTCCTCATGTAGGCCCCGCTCCTACTGCCTTTCATCTGACCACCACACACACCTCCCTGCTTCATTCCAAGGAGCAGTCGTGCTTTATTACTGCTGTGTACACACACACACACACACACACACACACACACACACACACACACACACACACACAGCTCTGCTGCTGTGTACATGAGCTTTGGTTAAAAGGAAAACAGGAAGTGCAGAGAAGTGAGTGTGTGCGTGTGCAGCTGCTCGATCTCCTGGTCGGCTCCCGATTCAAGGTCATATCTTTTTAACACAGCAAACAGGTTATTTTGGGTTAAACAGGAGTCCATGGAAAGCCCAATGTTTATTTGGAGAGTAAAGAATTATGTCTTACATTTGGTTTAAAGCTTTTGCCTCCTGATGGTTCCATCATAAAGAACGCTCAGGCTGGACCCACGTACACATTGTGGACCCTCCATAAAGCCTACAAGGCCCTCTGTGGCTTTAACGGTTTCTGGCTTACTCTAGATTTTGGAGCATCTAGATTCTGGAACATTTGGTCAGAAATTGATGTTGAACGGGAGGACCTGTCTCTCTCATCTCAGGTGTTGGAAGAGGTTGAGATCAGGAGACTGTAGGGGTCAGGCCAGGTCTTCAACATCAAGCCCAATGTCTTTATGCACTGGTCACATCCGTGAAAGAACAGAGGGCCTTCCCTAATCTTACATGTGACTTTATAGCTCGCAGTCGCTGTGGTTCAGGTTCTCATGATGATGATGATGATGATGTTGATAATGATAATGATGATGGTGGAACATTTGAGGGAAGACTGAACAGTGGACGTTACAGTTCCACAATTGTTCAACTGTTCTAAATCAAACCAATAAGTAACGTTAAGGATCTTAAAAAAAAAAAAAGAATGGTGCCTAGAGTCAGACTGTGGTGGATCTCTCAGTGCAGAACACAGAGGATCTCTGAACCCCTGAGCGACTCCCGTGTTCTTCCTCTTCCTCTCGCTGCGCAGCCACTTAGCCGAATGCTATTGGTCTGAGTGATGCTGATGGGAGAGGATGCTGCGAGAACAGAGAGGTGTGTAAGAGGGGAGAGAACAGACAGGGTTCATATAGTGCTGGTGAATGTGATGGTGCGCGCTCGTGTGTGTGTGTGTGTGTGTGTGTGTGCTTGACAGTAAGAGAGAAGAACATAAGAAGTGGGTGAAATGTGTAGGAGAGTGAGTGAGCGCAAGATGGGAAGAGAAAAGCATTCTCAGGAGGTTCCATTGATGCACTATTATTCGGTTTACTTACCGCGCCTGCCAAATGATATATCAATGAAAATCTGTTCTCTGAGTTATGGCCATCTGATGATGGAGAGACCGAGCGCTGTGTCCTGGAACGCCTCTTATTGTGCCCCATTACTTAGCCTCTCTGAGTACCACTAAGTGATTTTTAGAACGCCTTGCCATGGGCTCTATTCCTCCTAATTCACCATGTATTGTCCCCCCCCCCCCACCCCATCTTTAAATGACACTGAACTACATTTGCACTTAAAACCTATTCTTTAATATTCTGTTATTTTACATACAAATTGCATCCTGGGCTGTGCATTCATCATTGCTCATCCTCTCCACTCCTCTGCTAAATGAAAAATGTATCCTAAATGAATAATGGATCGCGCGCTGGCGTAATTTTCTTTCTGCCCTGTTTATGGTTACCGATGATTTCCTTTGTCTCGTCGTGGAAAACCAGGCCGAGTTTTTCTCTCCAGATTTTCTGAAGAGCCATGCTGATATCGGAGTGTATTGACCCCCCCCCCCCCATGTGGCTGTAGACGGAAACGGAAGAACCTTCCTGTAGGACCTCAGCTGAGGAAGGAGAATTTGGGCTCGTGAGACGTGTCAGATCAATTAACCGCTGATTTCTGCAGAGAGACTCGAATAACGGAGCGAAAAAGATTTGGTTTGAACGTCCTTCCTTTTTATAGCTCCTGACCCCTCGGTGTCTCTCTCTGAGCTCCTGTCGTTTCAGCTCGAGTGAAACAAGGCCAAATCCCCAGCGTGCTTCCTGTGTAGTGGAGTGCAGATGATAGATGTGAGTAAGACCACACGGTGTAGGTGGTCGCACAGAAGAGGAGCTCTGCTGATTTTACTGCATTGAGGCTCAAATCTGATCGTTTTCCTCAGATTCAGTTACTATCAGGGTTAATAAAACTGGGTGTGGGCTGAACCTTCATCTCCATCAGGGTCAGTGGGTTATTGTTCCACCAGCTGGTTCGTTTTGATCCAGGATGGGAACGTTATGTAGAGTTATTGTTATACTGATATTGATACTGTGGTTCCATTTCCTTTCTTCTGCCGCTGTGAACTTTCGTCTGTGCGTGTAACTGCGCTAATGATGGAGTTGCTTATCTGTAGAACAGGGAATGATTAAGGGGGTTCACACTTCACGTGGTCCCACTCGGGAGCTGGTCCCTTGTTACACCATTTCTCAGCGGTGCATTCCCGTTGCTGTTCTCACTCCCCCATCCAAAATATCTTGCGTGCCCAGGAGAGAATCGCATGACTTGGCTGAATGGAGACAGCTCGTCGCCGCTGTCACGCCTTTTCCCCCCGTTTCTCCTTCGAGACGACGCAGTACAGATGGGAGGCGCTGGACTGTAGCAAGTCGTGTCGCGATGCACTGATGAATTCATGCCTGAACGGAAAGCAGCGTTTAAAAGGATCCTCTGCTGAGAAAACAAAAACACAAAACCGTCGCTCAGCTTCTAGTACGACGTCTTGTTCTGAGAGTGTTAAAGCTCCAGGCTCTTGGCTCCAGAGAGAGGGGCCATGGTGCTGGAGTGGTGATGCGCGGTGTGACGTGGCGCCGCTGCAATTTTATTTTTTACTGAAGGTGACAAGATGATCTGGGAAGCTCTGATCCGCGGGTGATGAATGGATTGATTAATAAGGAGATTGGTGATGGAGAGGGAGCTTTGTTCTCAGCGAGGACGCCGCTGTTAGGTCAGCCATCTATCACGGCTCCTTCAGCCATGTTGGTTTGCTTCGGTAATGAGTCAGCTGACATTTACACAAAGCTCACCAAAAGACTGACCCGCTGATTACCGCCGAGTCGTTATGCCACTCCTGATCTTCAGAAAGGAGGCGACATCTCGTCTGTTTCCTGAGATACCGCAGGAAGCAAAACCATGAGTCCGGGCCGTGAGTCAGGGCCACAATTTTGTACCACAAGTCTGGGCCACGATTTTAAACCACAAGTTTAGGCTGTGGGTCTGTTTTATACACTTCTCCATTTTATTGTTACAGACATCATGTTTTCTCTGCAGTGTTCAGGATGATCTGGGATTATGTGGGTGGTAGATCAGCAGGAGCATGAACAGCTCAGACATGGTTTTCTCTCTACCATCTGGTACCAACAATCATGCCACGGTTAAAATCACAGCTCATGTTTTCGCAGTTAGATGGTAGAACATCACCTGAGGCTGCAGGAGTTACTGCTGATTGGATTACAGCGGAAATGTGGAGGTTCCTAATAAAGTGCATGACGAGGTGAATGACTGTCGCGTTGTGTCAGTGTGGTGGTGTGCGTTAGAGACTGGTGTTTAGTTTAAACGTTGATTTATGAGCGGACTAAGAGTCAGCACTCGCCTGCTTTGCGGCACTTTCCCGCTCTGAATATGAGATTGAAGTCAACAGCATGAAGTCGTGCAGCTCTGAGGGAACGGCGCCGGACGCGTGAGCAGCGTAGCGTCTAATAGATTGCGTTTCCTCTCATGTACGCGGCTAATGTTAGCCGAGCACCACAACACAGACGAATGTAAGGAATTTGCTGTAAAGGCTTTACGGTCCATCAAAGGCCGTCGCTGCTCAGACGCACGGTCCCGCTCTCCGACAACCCTTTGGAGGCAGCTGTAATGGAGGCCCTCAGATAATGTGGGTTTATTGGCTGTGAGATTTAACTCTTTCTGTGTCAGATCACTGATGCTGAAGTTGTACGTTTGATGTGGAATCTGTGCGTCTTTCTCGACTCCACATCTAGTTATTTCTCTAAAATTCACAATACCGCTGAAAGCTGGTCCACTTTGTGGCACCTGCTTCTTTAGGTTGTACCTCAGAGCTCGGGATGCGAGCGCAGGGCTGGGCGTGGTTCAGCACGACGCAGGTGGCGGAAAACCTGACTGTCCCCCTTAACCTGAAATATTCACATCCTTCCGGCAGCGATGCTTTGATGTGCTCCCGGACGAGACAAGGGAGCTGCGGAGGCGAGGAAGTGCTGTAAACAACAGCGAAAGAAAAGCTCACCTGAGAACATGTTGATATTTCTTAAGAAAGAATAAACAATGGCAGTTTATCCGTGTTCTCCGTCGTTCCTCGCTTTTTTTCCCTCCCTCTCCATCGATAGTGGTGCGAAAGTGGGCCAGCGTCGACGGCGCACCCCAGCGGAGGTGAGCGCCCGATTCGGCTCAGTTTGTTATAGATTGTCATGTCACTGGCCCCAATTTATACCGGCGCTTTACTCTGGTTATATTTACTCTGTCATAAATTCTGAAAGGACTTTTATTTATTTGCTTGTTTAAGCCTCAAAACTCAGTGGTGCAAAAAGTTGCTTTCTCTGCTAAACTGGTTCCTCATTTTTCAGATTTATTCTGTGAGAACAAGCCTTTTAACCTGTTGTTTTTAACTTCTTGCCAGGAAACGAGCAATCAATATGGGAGCATGAATTAAAAATGATTTGGAAGGTTTGATTGTGAGGCTCACAGCAGAAAGTAAAGAAAAATAAAAAGCTCAGTTATGATGCTGATAAATAATACACACTCATTAGAACTTTAACAGAAAAAGAATTTAAATCAGATTTTATTTATCATCATTATCTGATTAATTTATCAAAAGACTGATTGAAAATCAGAATTAAAAACAGGTCGGTTGGTTGACAGAGTTGGATTATCACATCATACATGTTCAATGTAGTGTTGATATATTATAAATATATTTATAAGACTACAGTCCTGTAGACCACAGAAGGGCCTTCCCCAAACTCCTGCTACAAGCTGGAATGATCTGGTTGGCTCAGAGTGTTAATGTGGATTTTTAAAGAAACGTTCATCAGAGAGATCGGAACTAGAAAAACTGCTACATTTTATTCTGAAGTTTCATGGTCGTTATGGTGGTGCAGTGAGTACAGTTTTGGGGTGGACAAGGTCCTTTCTGTGTGGAATTTGTATGTTTTCCCTGTGTCTAAGTGAATTTCCTCTCACAATCCAAAGACGCACTTGTTGACTCCTTGGCTGTAGAACAGGTGGAGGTGTGAGTGTGATTGAGGGTATTTACACTGTAAGTCCTGGGATAGTGCCCTCCCCAACAGGTCTGATCACGATAAGCGGATTTGGGAATTAAATAAATAAATATATTAATGATATATGTTTATGTTTGGTAGAGAAGATGCTAAAGATTTTCATGCCCACACTAAAGTATGGTGGAATGTCAGGGTAGAAACACTACTGCAGCTGCACTTCCACCTGATCCCCATCTGATCCCTATACAGTCTGAATCAAGAGGGAAAGAAGCCGAGAACCAATAATAACTAAATATGAAGGTGTGTCAATTTAAGAGGCATTTTAACTGTAATGAACACATGAGGGAACAGAGGGTGCTGTATTTTCGAAGGGGTGTTGATGGATGACAGAACGCTAGGTGCTAAAACCCCCTGAAAGAAGTGCTATGCGACGGCTAATGTCAGACGACGCGAGTCACACCTCCGCCGATCGTTGTTAAGCTCACGTGCCGCTCCTGCGAGTTTTTAAGATCCTCGCGCCGTCTGCAAAGCGACTGCCTGAGTGACTGGGGATTAATTATTCGGGATCGTTTCCCAGACTCCTGTCGGCGGCTTCAGAGAGGGTGTCAGAATGAGAGTTTGAGAGCCGCGGCGCACTAAATTTACACCGTAGCACCATTAGCGCATTAGGCTCAGCGTGTGGCGAGGTGCTTTTGGTTTTTTAGTATTTCTGTTCTCATTGTTTTATCCTCAAAGAGGCACAACAGACTCTCATTGGCCTCGTCGGGGTTTTATGATGTCATACTTACATTCCTGTCCTGGTCCTGTGGGTGGAGGTGCGTCAGCAGGCAGAGTGCTGTTTGTGTAGACTGAGATGTGGGGTCTGAACGGGGGGAGGGGGGATTGTGCCGGTAATAATGCGTGGGCCAGACGAGACTGCAGCGATCGGCTGTATTGATTGTGTTGATTTGATTTATTGATCGATCTCCCTCTTGAATGTGGAGTCTGAAAATCTAATGTGAAGCAGCGCAGGACCCTCCTCCGCCTTGCAGATAAGAAACGTATCAAATGCAACTACACTTATCATCATCACACACCAGGCCCCTTGTCCCGTTGACGCTATGCGCAGACCCTCTGTGTCGCGGTTCCTTTAATGTGGTTCCTCTGTAAATGCTGTTCTAGGAACAGGTGTAGACCCGATGGAGGCTGGATGGTAAATGTGTACAGACGGCCCTGTTTGTTTGGATTCTTCCCCCCTTTGTGTGTGTGTGTGTGTGTGTGTGTGTGTGTGTGTGTGCGTGTGCGTGCGTGCGCAGGGGTTTAGAGGCAGTGCAGTCACCAGGCAGAATAGAGTGGATCTATAAATTGATGGAATTCAAAGCCTCCAGCATCGATTACCATTATAACAAACAGCAGAGCCCAGAATGTCTGATTATTTTTAGACAAAGATTCTGTTCTCTCAGCAGCAATTCTGCTGATGCTGTCACACGTTCAGACATCTGCCTATGATTGCAATTAGATGGGATACAAAAATAATACCTCTCCATCTACGTTTCTGCATTTT
>JAOUQT010000028.1:294752-306490 GCA_025769995.1 Xyliphius kryptos | reverse complement strand
CCCCCCCCCCCCCCCCCCCCCCCCGGCAAGCTGTCTCTCTCCTCCCCTTCCTTTCTCTCTCTCTCTCTCTCTCTGCTTTCGTTCCATGATCGTTGCAGAGGTATTGATTATTTCAGATACTGATTATCTAAAAGGCCTTCTGCTCCGTAGGCATTGGATTTATTCTGGTTTAATTATTTATGGGTGCAGGCCTCATGGTAAGCAGTTGCTTTCTATCAGATCATGAAGGATTATACTGTTAATATTCAGCAGTGTATATTTATTTATGTTCACACTAAGCTGTGTTTATAACTGTTGGCAGCCTGCTGTAACATTGCCTCTCTTTCTTTCTCTCTGTAGAGGGAGTTAAACTCAGTGGCAGCACAACTGGCCGGCAGACAGGAGGAGAGTGAGCACTCCCATAAGCATGTGCTGGAGCTGAGCCGGGAGTTTAAGAAAAATGTCCCCGAGGTGAGTTGTCATAAATGACTCTCGGCACCGGTGAATCGTGAGGCTTTCCGACTCTTTATTAAACTTCAAATCCTTTTAGTGCACATCCTCACAACGCCAGCGCTCCCTCACCGACATGGTGCCCGCGCTAATCAGGAGGGCAGGAGGTATGCAAGTTATTTAGACGCTAACAAAAAGGCCAGACTCCTGTTTTTAAATTTTTAATGAAAGCAGCTTCTCTGTACAAGAATCCAGACAGAAGCTGCTCACTCAGAATACCAACAGCGCTCCAGCAGACAGACTGCCGTACAGTTGCCGCCAGCGTCTCCCATCATTCCTTACTTTAGTCACGGTGCTCTCAGGTAAAGGTGAGAAGGCACGTCGTGCACCTCTCATTATACCCGCGCTGACATTTTACATTTTCCTGCACTAACGCCACCGCGTCCCCAGACTCTACTTAACGGCATTTAGAGCTTCAACATTAACCTCCATCAGATTCTCCAAACTTCAAGCTGCAAAGCCTCATTTGCACACCACTTGACACAAATGTCATCAGTGACAATCAGGATTTACATGCTCTTGAGGTTAATGCTGGTGTAGGACCGAACTCGTGCCACGGCGCGCAGCGCACTGAGAACACCGCGTTCCAGGAGATCACACGGCGATGAAGGAGTGGCATTAAAAATAACGTAGACTAGTAAACTCCAGTAACAGACTACCTGAATGTTAATAATCTGGGTTTTGGTTGAGTGTTGATTATGGTATCTTCTGATATCAGAAAAGCTTTAACAAGCTTTAATTAATCGATTTTAACTCAACAATCAAATCATTTCCTAAATGCTAATTGCTCTCTTTTTCAGCAGTGCTGGTTCTGTATAAAGGAAAATCACATTTGCATTCCCCTTAGACAGAATGGAGAACAGTATGTGGAAAGCTACACCTCACACCTCCGTCCCATTCTGAGTCGGCCGCCTTAAAGCGTCATAACGGTCACCAACAATGTCACCTTTCAGTCTGGATGCTACTTACACCCATTATGTAGCTGCTAGTTTATACAGGAAGCACTGCAGCTGGTTGTTTCGTGACAGAGTAAACAATGATGGAGGAACAAATCACAGGTTCTTCCTCTTTATTGATGATGATAAATTCTGACAGTAAAGTCCTGCAGCTCAGAACCTTAGGGGATCCATTCTAATGCACCGTTTAATATCTCTGGATCGTCAGAAGGTTATGCTTTAATGACGCCACGCTTCTGGTTCTGATTGTCCCGGGTCCTTTTTAAGGACAAATCCGATCAGAAATAACGAGTATTGTATTTGTATTGTAATTAACTTAAAAAGGAAGAATTTCCTTAGTGCTTGTGCAGTGTTACTTTAAACCTAACTGATCGATTGATTAGACAGTGGAAGCTATTGATAAGATTTAGTCTAATTGCACTGCAGCCTCCTGATGAACCTTACTGAGAGTCTGAGGGTTCCTGAACCACAGTCAGCACACAGTGATAACCATCAGGTGGAGCAATCCTACACCTCCACACCTGCAGGGGGTCCTGTACATTGGATCCGCCATGCTTAACAGTAACCACTCTAAGTTTCATCCAAAGTATAAAGACAGTTCAAATGATCAAACTCAAATAAAATAAACCCTAAAAAGTAAGGCCCCCAACAAAATTGCCCCAGTAGAAGATGGTGATGAGGGCGGTTAAGTGGCTACTGGTGAGATTTTTTTCATCCACAAAGTTATTGAAGAAGTTCCTCGATTATTTTGTAGGTTCTCTTTCTTCTCATTGACGTTCCTGATTTTGGCACAATTTTGTTTAATATTTAAATTGGAGGTTAAACCCTTGCTGTAACCTCACAGATCATTAAAAGTACAGTGTGTGTGGATGTGTGGTTTTATCCCATTAAAGAAAAGTTAATAAGTGGTTCATAATTTTTTGTGCAGGAAGTGCGGGAGATGGTCGCTCCTGTCCTCAAGAGTTTCCAATCCCAGGTGAGTATTGATGCCACGACACTCAAATGTTATGTTTTAGACGGAGCCTTTAATCCTGCGCTGATAAACTTTGCCGCCTGAATCAAGTGTCTTCTGTAAAACCATCTCCTGTGGCGTTGATATAAATGAACTCCTCTCACTTAATTTGATCTCCCTCTAAAGAAACTCTGTAGGAGTGAATGTAGGGCCGCTGAGTGTGTGTGTGTGTGTGTGTGTGTGTGTTTTTTTTTTTACTGCACAGATAATGAGGATTAGCAGCTGCTCTCTGACAGCCCGCTTACCGCGAGCATAACGTCATCCACATCCGCATTCCACCTCCGGATCGACTGGGATCGTTTTACCACCAGACTCGAGAAGCATCTCCACTCCATTAACATACTGAAGTATCAGAGCCTCTGTCTGTCCCATCCACCCCCCCCCCCACTTCCTGTTACGTAATGGTGCACTCCGCCATGCGATGCTCTGTTGTTGACGGAGTCATCCGATCTCCACCCGAAACCCACCACTCTGGCCATTACCCCGAGGTCATAAATCACATTCCTGCTCCACGTCATACTGTTCCGCGGCAAAAGTTCAGCCCCGGCTAAATATAGACACGTGGTGCCGTGGCGAAGTGTTTCTGAAAGTTCACGAGCTTTAGGTTTCTATCTTAATGCTGGGTTTGGCTGTGCAGGCTCCTTGTACGTGGTGCTGATTTTTTTTCTCTTCTTGTACGTGGGTCTCAAAAGTTTGAGAGAGTGCGAGCGCACTTCAGGTCCCAGTCGGCGCCAGGCGGCTCCTCCCTCCTCCTACAGCTCAGTGTCCCCGGCGATGCTTGGACCCTTGGCGTGCCGCACTTTTTAAAAGGGAACTCGTGCGCCTTTGAAGTGTTTGTGACATGACAGGTTCCTCTTTTCTTTTTCCGTTTCATTTCGGCGCGTCCCTCCCCTCGTTGCGTGCGCCACCTCGCCTGCTAATTATCACTAACCAGCCGGCTGATTAGAAGCGTGCGGGCGACCTACATTCCCGAAGTGCTGGCTCGCACCAAGGGTTAATCCTAGCTATGGTGGCTGTCATTGGTCGCTCCTCCGGTTCCTTCTCCTCCTCCCCCTTTTTTTTCTTTTCCGCTTCTTCTTTCTCTTCATCCTTGCTTCTGCATTGCGCTTCTCTTTCGAGGTGGAAGTGAGCTAACGAGGTCCCATCAGAGCCGGAGAGAGGTGTTAATTTGGCCTGTGAAGTGGAAAGGAGATTAAGGACAGTGAGGAACCGAGTTTACGGCTTAAAATACATCCCTGTCCTTATTAATCCGCCGGCCCTATGAGACCGGCCGCGCTTCCTGCTTTTATAATGAAGAGTGTTTTCTAATGAAGGTAATTTTAATAAAAATTTGTCGGGATGAGGTGCAGGAGAATTCCTCAGGGTACGAAATCTCGTTTTCATCTCCACAACTTGTCAGACCACCTGCACAACTTTCCCCCTTTGATGCCACCTTCTCTGCGGCACAAGACTTTGCCGGCATTCGCCATTCGGAGGAAATAGCAGCGTGGCTAAATGGCGCTGGTCGTGGCTTTGTGTCGCTGTTCTGAGATGTCAGGCCCAAATTAACCAGTCAGCTAATTTCTCTCTCGTCCTTTCTGTCTCTCGCTCTCTCTCCCTCGTTGTCTGTTGGTGTTCAGAAAGAGAAAACATCAGCACAGGGCCCTAATTATGGAAACTTGCTTTACAAAGATAATCCGCGGAGTAATTTAGCGTGCACAATGAGAGTTGTGGCGCAGCACAGATGGAGATTCTGATAAATAGTTCGTAACGTGTAATTAGCGGCTCTGTTCGGTTTCGTGCCATTAACCCCTGCGGCCCAGAAATCATCATCGTCTCCGCTCATTATCAGACGGAGAGGTGCGGATCCAGCTGCCTGTGTGTGCACACTTAGACCTGCCATTTATCTCCTCCAGCCAAACCTGGCTGCGTGAGGCATTCTGGGTAAGACACCTGCTTTTTTTTGGGTCACAGAGTCTCAGGAAGTTTTTTCCCCCCACTTTTCATGGTGCAACACATTAAAAACTGCTTTCTGTGGTGAATTTTTAATACAAGGGGCGGAGAGACTTCCTGCACGTTCATGCCCACAGGAGTCAACTTTAAACGACTTTGTGCTCTATTTTTACCTGTTTGTGTGAAAAATGTAATGACCTAAATTACATTCCACCTCATGGACTTACACTGCACATCTGCACACATCTGTGTTACAAATCTGTTCAGTTTAAGGCGAATAACTCATAGACATATCCACCTTACTGCTTCACCTCGTCGATGTAGAATCAGAGACCGTAGGTCACCTGCTGCTGCACAGTGTGTGTTCTCCATCCTCTAATTCTCCATCAGTGATACAGGATGCTGCATACAGGATGGTGGTGGGTGCAGGTGGTTTTTTGTGGATTGTTCTTCGTTTAGCAGAGACACTGGGTTTATGTTGTTACTTTGTATATCCTAATGCACACTCGCTTTATTTTGTAAACGTTTTTGTTAACATACCTGCACTGTCTTGTTGTTAATGTAATACCAAAACAGAACAGTGGGGCAGCAAA
The DNA here is from genome assembly GCA_025769995.1 of Xyliphius kryptos. Lineage (NCBI taxonomy): Eukaryota > Metazoa > Chordata > Actinopteri > Siluriformes > Aspredinidae > Xyliphius > Xyliphius kryptos. The sequence goes on along the minus strand of JAOUQT010000028.1, from coordinate 301,508 downwards.
CATTTATTTCAAATCTTAACCTGTGAATATACATAAATGTTCTCTGTGTTTTATATTTATATTGATAGTAATAATCAGCAGAGTTTAAAGGTTCTCCACTCCGATTTGGCTATTTTCTCACCTTGCATGAGGTGAAGTCACTCCTCTTTGATCATCCGGAGTCGGAGGCGAGCCGTTTCCTCCCGTCTGCTTGTGATTAATCACTAAAGGAAGTGACAATTCATCCTGAATGTATAAATATGTTATGAATCAGAGAGTAAAAAGATCATTCATAACCGCCGCGCCTCGCGTGAGACACAGAAAAGGGAGAAATGGCGCGTGATGTCACAGGCTTTCTCATTTATGATGGAGGGAGACGTAATTACCTTCCGTTCTTCTATCTCAGCCCGATGTACGAGAACTCAGAATTCTGCACTTGATACCCTCAGCAGCACCTCATCGTCAGAGTCCAGCCGTGGGTCAGGTGAAGGTGAAGTTCATGTGTGGTTGATTTGAAGGTCATACAGGTGTAGAAACACACTCTCAGTAATGTGATGCGGTTGCTATGTGGATACTGACTGATTGCAGCTAGTTTTTTTAGTTTAAATTGCATGTTTGTGCAGTGATTTATGAGGTAAAGTAATGATGCATTTTATTAATATAAGAGCTTTTCTGCAACCTCGAAGCTGCTTGAGCTGCTTTAGAAACATAACCAGGGCAGCATGGTGGTGCAGCGATTAGAACTTCTGGATGGAGTGACCCTCTGACAGGGTGATCTCCTGACTGTTGACTAACAGATGAAGGCAAACCTGTCCTGCATGTCCTCCTTTCAAGTAAAGGTTTCTTGGTCATTACCACATCGCCGTCCACGTTACAGCTGTACAAATAAATAAATCCTGGATTCAGAGCAGACGCATCGTATTCATTTTCTATTCCTCTGTCCGTCCTCGTGGGAGAAGCTTCACACGTCCAGTTTGCGAGGCCAGGAGCTTCACCATGGCACCATCTGTTCTATTCCTTTTAATAACAACCCCCTGTAACGAGTTTATTGAAGGAGCTGTTTATATCACAGGGAATATTAGCAGATCCAGAATGTTCTATTCTCAGTCGTAATAAAGCTGAGGCGCTCGGTCTGAGGGATGATGGAAACACATTCTTTAATTTCGGTATCCAGCTCAGTGACTGGTTTGTGCTCATCTTTGGGGTCTGGGATTGCTGAAGGCTGACACTGCTGCAGCTTTAAAAGCGTCGTGATTGTGATGTAAACCTCACCCTGCATCAGTGCCCGGCTGCTGATGCGCTACATGGAGGTTTGAGAGTGATGATGGTGTGAACGTCTGTTAAAGAGGGAACATGACAGATCACATGATCAGATCCCGAAGCATGATGACATTACAGCGTATTTTTAATGTTTACTAAAAATCTCAACAACCAGAGGAGCAACTGAACGCTTCATTTTTAGTTTCTCGTTCAGCTGAAGGATTCAGAGTCTCTGAGTGACGCTGTGTAAATGTTAGAGCTGATTCCACATACGGCATCTGCAAAGCACCAGGGACACACACACACACACACAGGCACTCTCACACACTTAAACACACATGTGCCGTCTCAGTCAGTGCTGCAAACATACACTATGACAGGTGCACACACACACCTCCAGTGATCTGTGATGAGAATGTGGGTCACTGTGGTGCAAACGACCTGAATCAGAGGGACAGTGAACCGGTGCAGTGGAGTGGCTGCTTTCTACCTGGAGTGCTTTACGTTTTTGAATGTGCGCCGTTCATCCTTTGTTCAACGTCCTTGTGAGAAATGATGGTGGTTTCGATGGGCTGTTCCTCAGGAACATATGTGATAACGGAGTCTGACGATAGGAACAGAGACATCCCAGCTTTTTGGCAGATCCACTGTATCTGATTTCCAGGACATATGGCTTCGAGCTCTTCCTCTAAAGACCCAACCCTCAGCACTGCTCTCCATAACGGAGAGGAAGTCACAAAGCAGTCACGCTTGCTTAAACAGGCTGGAACAGATGACATCATGAAAACCAGCCAACTAATGAGGCCTAACGGCGGCCTGAGTCGTCTGTGCTCACTCTGCAGAAGCTGGCGGGATCCTAGTCCAATCGTGCAATGAGGAGGTGCGAAACAGGAGCGCTGCTTCATCTGAGGATGTTCCAAAACAAATGAACTTCAGCAGGATGCAAGGACATTTAGGGGAACTCTGACTTCGACAGCCACAGCTTCAGAGTGTAGTGATGATGCTCCTGAGACCAGCCATGCTAAATGGAGGGGTATTTACATTCTGTTTAAAGTACGATAAAGGGGTGTGGTCATACCCCTGGGTTGGGTGAAGTTCAGCACTGTACAGGTCATTGAACTCCTCACTTCATAAACTGCAGCCTAGAACAGGACAGGGCCTTCCCCAAACTATTACTTAACATAAAACTCTCAGTGATGTGGTCTCCACTCTCAGTGATGTGGTCCTGTAATGGAACACGTGTTTCAGTGGAAGTCTGTAAATTCACTTTAAATGAAGCGCTTATTTTTCCGTTGTTTTCAGACAATGGTCCTGAGTTGAGACGGTGTGAGATGGCGTGCGTCGGCGGTTCACATCATGTTACCGTGTGAAGTTTAATTTCAGTGGAATCTAAACACACTAATTAAATATCGTAACTTTCAGAAGCAGGCTTTCCTAAAGGTACCTGAAATTTTAATTTAGACTTCAAAAGAATCTTGACTTTAAAGTAAATCTATTGTTTTTCATTTAGACCTGCAATTTTCTCTGCTCCCGCCGCCGCGGCACCGTACACACTCATGATTGATCTGGTAATTAAAATATGCAGAGAGGCAAAATATTAAGCGCCTCTTTTTTATTTCAGAAAACAGTCGACACTTTTTCCCCAGCAGATAATTAAATTTCTCACATTGATGTTTTTTTTAAACACGGCGCTCATCGGACTCATTATTTCTCCATTTTCATCTTTCTGCTGAGAGATCGATAGATTGATAAAATGATGGAGCTGATCTTAAATAATGCACAAGGAGAAAAGTTTCACTTACTGAGCTGCTGGCAAACTGTTTGAACTTTTCTTTTCCTGTTAAATTACTAGCAGACCGATGCTTCTGCTCCTGTCCTCCTCACTTAATCCCTACTCCTCCTCACCCTGTCCTCCTCCTAACTTGTTCTTCTCCTCCTCCACTTGCTTCTCATCCTCCTTACTCTGTCCACCCCTGATCTGCAACAGGACACAGGAGGTTAATCAGAGCTCTTATTTTCTCTGACTCCACTGGGAGAGTTTTAGAACGGCACCCGTTACAGATCGATGGGTGTCAAGACCGGTATCACAAACTCAAACCAGCAGGCTCTTCACTGACTTACAGCAGAAAGTAGGCCAATTAGAACCTTGGGAATGTTTTGCAGAGAGAGATAACGGAGTGGAACGTCATCTGCAGCGGCTTCAGGACCATTGTTTATAATATGACCTGACAGTTCAGGGTTCTCCAATATTGGATTAAGCACAATACTAATTAGCATGAAGCTGAGAGACAGAATGATGGAGAGAGTGAGACAGAGCGAGAGAGATGGAGAGGTGGAGAATCATGACAAGAGAAAAAAGTCTTTAGGAACAGCAAGATCTTCATCCAGAAACAAAAGGAAAACCACAAACGTCCCTTAAAACAGATTAGGATTCATTTATTTATTTCAGATCCAGTTCTTAGTTTAGTTCTTGATCCTGTTAGTCCCAGGTTAGTTTCAGCCTGGTTTAGTATCAGTATGATGTAGTTTTGTCCCAGGTTAGTCCTGATTACATCCTGTTGTAGATCCACTTTAATACTGGTTTAGTTGAACTCTATTTCAGTTCTGGCTTAAGTCAGGCTCAGTTTAATTAGTTTAATGTAGAATCATATTGGTCTGAGTTTAGTCCCAATCAGTTTACAGTTCAGTTCAGATTAAGGTTAATCCTGTACCAGGTTTTTATTTGTTTTTAAAGGTAAAAACCATGTGAGGACCAACACTCGGTGGTTTAGCATTACAACTCTTAAGCCACCTGGTTATTCCTTCTAGCCACTCTTTTCCTCTTTGCTCTTCTTCTCTCTGCTCTATTTTTGTCTTCTCTCCTCTCTTCTTTACTTTATTTTCTTTGCTCTTCTTCAATCTGTTCTTCTTTCTTTTTCTCTTTGCTCTTCTCCTCTCGTTAGATTCTCCATTGTTACAGGCTGTGTTAAGGTTAACAGTGCAGGTTCTCTAATGTTTAAAAAAACGTGTCTCCTGCTCATATGACCTGGCCCTCGGTTTGCTGTCCAGCGAAGTGCAGGATTAATATGCGTTAGGTTAAGATCTTTCTTCTCATTTATCTTCTCTATGCTCTTTTTTCTTCTTCTCATTACTTCTCTCCTCTCAGCTTTTCTTTCTTCTTTTCTTTTACTGCCCATTGTAATTTTAGGTAAAATAAAGTGTTGTTAAAAAGTCAAAAGTCTTCTTTCCTCTCTCTCTCTGCTCTTCATTCTTCTTCTCTTTCCTCTTCTCCTCCTGTTTTTCTTTCCTCTCTGTTGCTCTTCTCCTCTCTGCTCCTCTTTCTTCTCCTTTTTGCTTTTCTTCTCTTAGCTCTTCTCCTTTTTGCTCTTCTTCTCGTGGCTCTTCTCATCTCTGATCTTCTTTCTTCTTCTATTTGCCTCTTCCCTCTCTGACTGTCCTTTTGTCTGCAGAGGAGGTAAGATTGTTAGGTTCTCCGTTGTTACAGGGTGTGTTCAGGTTAACATTGCAGGTTCTCTAATATTTGTAAACGTGTCTCTTGCTCATATGACCTGGCCCTCGGTTTGTACAGTTGAGGGCAGGATTAATATGCGTTAGGTTCTTACCTTTAAGCTAATTATAGTTAAAGATGATGCATTCTGACAGCCCCAGTGATTTGTCTTGTTGGTTCGTATTAGCCCAACGTGAGCGCCGCAGAAGGGAACGAAAGCTCTCAGTTAAATATGTATGACACCCAAACGCCCGAAAGGTTACTGGGATTAATGATGGTTACGGAGTTAGAACTTAAACCCACTCTGAACTCAGAACATGTGTTCTACTCTGATCAGAGAAGCCTCTCCTACCTGATGCTGATGTGAAAGCTTTTCTTCTCCCCTCATCACCAGAGTGACTCGAACCGTTGCCCCTGAACACTTCACCATAATGACGGAAGACACTGTACAAAATTGCCTTGTTTATGGCGGTAATGTTAGCTGTCTGTTCCGGTGTCGCCGCTGCCGGAGACGGCCCGGTTGTGGCAGCCGCGGCACAGTGAATTTGCTGAGCGACTACCTGGAAACATCAACAGTCATTAATTATGCAAAACTCGCCTCACCGCGGGAGACGGCGAGCTGTTTGCTACGGCTGCGCCGGCTCTTATTAGAGTCAAAGCGCTGTACAATGAGCCCCTGCTGCCTGCAGCCTTGCAACGTTACAACACGCGCACGCAAACTCACTCACTCACACACACACACACACGCAGCGCTCAGGCCCACACACTCCCATCCACTGCTCAGGAAGGTTTTTATTAAGTTTAGGTGAAGCACAGCTCAATGTTTTAGCTAAAGATGAGGATGAGTGTGAGTGCCGGCTCTGCCTCAGCACCTCCATCAGTCAGGCTGCTGCTCCTCCTGCTCCTGTTCCGCTGAGGTTCCATCCTCTGATTGTCTGTGTGCTTCTATTTTTTTGCTAAGATGTAAAAGGGAAGAGAATGTGACAGACCTGACACGTAATATTTCACACACAGAGGGCCTGGGTGGGTGGGGGTCGGGGAGATGGGGTGTGAGACTCATTCAAACACTTATTCATTTCTGCTCTGCAGCCGAGAGCAAAGATGGGGGGTTGCTCTCTCACCAGCCACTTTGTTATCTATTCTGTAGTCCATCAGGTTCAGCACCATGGACAGAGCAGGTATTTTTAGGGTGGTGAATGATTCTGAGTACTGCATTGAGACTCACATGGTGGTGCAGGTATGTTTGTGTGTGTGTGTGTGCTGAAGGTTAAAACCTGTATCTGTATCTTTGTGAAGGATGTTGAGTTTGAACTCCTAGACCACCAAAGTTCTTAATGTGGGCCCTTGATTAAGACCCTTAAAAATGTTTAGATTCATTAAATATTAAGGTTCAGGTCCTGAATCATGTCTAATTTGTGACGATGAGTGACTCTTTTGGTGCCAGTCATTCAGTGAGTCAGTCGATGTTCCACTGTGATTCTTTAGAAAAGTTGCTTGCTGTTCCACAGTTTCACCAGTGAGTGAAGTTAAAACCAGGTCCAAACTGCAGGATCTCAGTGAGTGAGATAAACTGAGTGAGATTTTTTATAATCCACACTTCCATACAATTTGTGTGTGTGTGTTTGGTGGGGGGTGCTCTTTCATTAGTGTTGTTATATTTTTTGGAGCGGGTGCTGTGTTGGTATGATGTTCCGTTACAGTGGAACAAAGGCGGCGCTGACACTGTAATTAATTAGACTATTATGCCTTCAGCAATGATAATTGCTTGGCTGGAAAGTCACCAGCTCTGTGATGGAGGGAGGGAGAGAGGAGGGTGTGCCAGGCCAAATTCATCCATCACACTACAGACCCACAGACCCCACTCCCACTCGCTCTTCCTCAGTCATTTCTCCATCCCTTCATCTCTCCAACAGTGCAGTGAAAATAAAAGAACCTGTGAAGATACATTAATTCATTAATTCATTCATTATCTTCCGCTTATTCCTTTATGAGGGTCGCGGGGGGGGGTTCCCCATGCCCATCCAGGGGAG
>JAOUQT010000028.1:271827-285579 GCA_025769995.1 Xyliphius kryptos | reverse complement strand
CCCAGATAGGGATTCGAACCGGGAATCCCCAGCGCTGAGAGGCGAATGTGCTAACCACTAAGCCACCGTGCCGCCCTGTAAAGATACATTTACATTGTAATTTAGATACGTCTTAGAACATCTAGATGAAAACACCACACCGCGTGGAACCAGAACCATACTGCATGGAACCAGAATCCTACCATGTAGGGCCATCCCCCTTCATGTGAAACCAGAACCACACAAATTAGTGCCACACACCTCAGTGAAGAACCAGAACCACACTGTGTAGCATCAAACCCCCTCTAAGCAGAACCAAAACCACAGCGTGTAGTACCAAACCTCCTCTAAGTAGAACTAGAACCACACAGTGTGGTACTAAACCCCCTCCATGTACAACCAAAACCACAGCATGTAGTATCAAACCCCTTCTAAGTAGAACCAGAACCACAGCATGTAGTACCAAACTTCCTCTAAGTAGAACCAAAACTACAGTGTGTTGTTAACTGCAGCATTGGATGTGGATGAATTTTTCTCATCATCATGGTTCTGAACTGATGGGAGGAACCGTAGTGAGAGAAGGTCGATGGAGACCGGGTTTTTAATGGCATTATTTATTCCTGAATGCAGTTTATTTTTTTTAATTGCGGTTCTGAATGTTTTTTTTTTTTCTGTTGCGATTTGATCCGCTGCATTCCTGCATACCGCTCTTCGTGTTTTTATTCACTATAGATTCAGCTCCTCAACGTTGCACTGTGTTTCTCTTACAAGGTCAATTACTCCTTCAGATATGTGAGTGCTGCTCTGTTGAGAGACAGGAGGAGAGCGTTTGATTTGAAAGACAGAGACTCAAAGTAACGGCTCTGGATCCAGGAGCTTTTGTCTGCTTCGTACTTCCACCTTTCTTCTCAGGCGTTTTCATCTCTGGCATCTTGGCTTTCGCGCGACTCTGCAAGCCGGGGATGAGGATCAGACGAGGTTTTGTCGGGGTTCAGATCGGCTCTGCTCAGATTGGGAACAGTGTAGCTCAGGGAGAAGGATCAGAAACTTTTTGATCTGGGTTTAGTGTCTCAAATCACCTACGGGCTCGTGGTTGTTCACGGATCTGCAGAGGAGCTGCACGCACTCGCACACAGTTGCTCGGCCTGGACTGGTTCTCTAACTGCAGCTTCTGAGAACTTTCAAAGAAAGTACCAAGAATGACCAAGAACCAATGATGACCATAGTTCAAAGAAGACTTGTAGGAATTTTTTTAGTTCCCTCTTAAGGGTAAGCAGCAGTTTAATGTTTATCATTGTGTATCTCTGATTGCACTGAGAGATTATATAGAAACATCAGCAGGGACTCAAGTTAAACTGTAGTGTACCCAGGCCTGTATGTGCGTGTGTGCGTGTGCATTTGCGTGTGTGTGTAAGACAGTCGTACTGATTGAGATCGACATGAGTCCTGGATTTGTGTTATCTCTCCAGCTGTTCATTTCATTCTCTCTCTGAGAGTCAGGAGCCACTATACTCTGACTATTACTCTGTACACAGGCACCTCCATCCTGCTTCCACTCTTCCATTTCCACCTTTACTTCCTCTACTCCCCCTTTACCTCCTCCACCTTCACCTCTGGGTTCACCTCCTCATCTTCTTTCAGCTCCACTCTTACCATCATCTCCTCCACCAGTTTCATCTCCACTTTCACCGTCACCTCCTCCTCCTGACCTTACACTGTAACCCTTCTCTATGCACTGTCTGAGTTTGGACTCTTTTATTTTTTTGAACCATGAGCACCATAAGGGCCTCGTGTCCTAAAGCTGCATCGTCTGTGGGTCTGACGTACCATGGCACTGTGTGAGCGTTAAAAACTGATGATTCACTGTAATTACATAATCACCAGTTCTGCTAATTATAATTGATGAGGGCATAATTGCTAATTGCTAGTCTTTGGGAGCCTCACTGTCTGTCTCTCACTCTCCCTCACTCTATACAAGAATCTGTTCTTAGGTTCAAGCCCTTACACACACACTCAGACACACACAGAGCTTTTTTACACTTCTAATGCAAAGCTCACTGCTGTAAGTTTGAAAGAAAACAATGTTACAGAGAGATGGTGTGAATCAGAATACTGATTTATAAATAATCACTAAAACATTGGAGTGAGTGTCAGTCTGAGTCTGATTTAAACAAAAGCTGTGTGAGTTTCTCTATAGATCAGACACTTCCCATCAGTTTCATTAAAACCAGAATTTTATTAACTGACTGCAGTGTGTGTCTGCATGCACATGTGTGTTTATCTGCGTATGTATACATTCACATTTTTACATCAGTATCTGTGCTGAGGGGTCACTTTATTAAATTCACCTCCTTATTTCTCTTCGCATTCTCCTTTGTATTAGTTCCACTGATCATACTGACAGGGTTTATAGTTCTACAGTTCCAATCTGTAGTCCGTTTCCTTTTGTACTCTGTTTTTCCCCTTTACCCTGTTCTCTGGTGATCAGCACCATGGACAGAGCAGTTTGGCGATTGATTCTCAGTAATGCAGTCACTCTGACATTGTGGTGCAGGTTAGTGTGTTTGTTAGTGTGCTTTGATGTGTGTTGTGCTGCAGGAGTTTAAAACCTGTATCCACTCACTGTACACTCTATTACACATCTCCACCCTGCTCCCATCAAAAGCAAAAACATGCTGTAGACCATGTTGAGGGTGGTGCACGCTCAGGTTCCTCCATGTTGTGGTGTTTTAACTCTGCGCTCTCTGTTTCATGACTTTTTTGGTAAATAACTGAAACAGAAAAGGTTTGACTCGGCTTACAGCCGTGTTGTTGGATTCTGCTGATGGTTCTGTAGTGGGTTCATTACAGCAGGATGTTCTCCCCGCCTCCCGCCGCTGTTCCAAGTCTAACTGAATAACAAGTCTCTGGACGTTTGTGTCTCAGATGTTTGTAGGATCTGGTTTTCTTCTCACAGGGTGGTGGCTCTCGTGTCGATGTAGCAGTTGATGGTGATAGTTTGAAAATAAAGGAAAACTAAGAGACGGAGCTGAAAAAAAAACGAGAAACACTATTGCTTTCAGACAGAAAGCAGGAGACTATTGTATCTGTATTGATCGCTGTAGAGCCTCTCCGTTTTAACATGAACTCTATGAAGCAGCAGTGAGTCAGTATTGGCAGGGCTCTTATCTTTAAAATATTTTAGCCTGTGTGATGCTGGCATTATGGAACTCCAGGGACAACACGCTTTACTGTAAATCTACCCCCCCCCCCCCCACACACACACACACTCTCCCTCTCCTGTGTACTTCTAATCAAATCGATTCTCACTCTTCACGTCCTGTACATTCATTAGCACGTTATAACAATTGTTTTCAAATTAAATTTCTTTTTTTGCTTATTCAGCATCTTTACATCATTCAGCCAAAACTTTAACACCCCATTAATTATTCAGACCTGGTCCTGCAGTGAAGGTTAATGTGAAAGCTGCAGCCTGCAAAGTTATTTTAGAGTGTCAACGCTCACATTATGTGGGTGGTGCTGGGGGTGTGGTTTACATGTTTAACAAGAAAGCCGGATTTGCTCAGACGTGCTTTGAAGATGGTGGAGGTAAGCACCGCCTCCACCCACTGAGGCTTTTATCTGTGTGAAGTTGTGTGGTTTGGGGCGTTGGGTCGTCGACGTCTCTCTGCATGCGCAGGTGCCCTCGCCATGGGGCCAGGTGGCAGTACATTCTGTTCGCCTGCGGTCCCCTAACGAACCTGTAATTGGTTTGTGGCCCCCCGTTGTGCAGAGGGGACAGAGGGAACGAGCTTAGACACACACACACCTCACACATACACACACCTTACACACTTCACTGCTCTCACTCAGCTGAGCTCAGTGTCCAGCTTCTCTGGCTTGCCCTCCTCATTCTCAGTTTTAATGATATCACCTTCGTCTCCAGATCACATGATGCATATTTGGTCATGTGATGGTGTAGATGTTTAAATTAAACACATCAGCACTTTTAATAAATGACCACATGGCTTTAATATACACAGCACAGAGTTTTGTGTTTATTATTTTCAGTGTGAATTTGCTCAGGTGTTAATATTATTTACTGTGATTTACAGGTGGTTGCTTTGATTCAGCGGAGTAAAGAGGCGGAGTCAGCTTTTCTGGGTGTTTACAAACAGCTTATTGAAGCACCAGGTCAGTCTCTCTCTCTCTAATTTCTCTTTCTCTCATACACACTCACACAGGTCCACTTTATGAACAGAAGTATTGGGACACCCCTACGTTACAATTGCAGTAGTTTTATTACATCACACTTTTGTGAGGTTCGACACTGATGTTGGATGATTCATCTGAAACGTGTCGAATGGGCTTCAGTTTAGGGTTCTGTGTGAATCAGATATGTTGAAACAGAAAAGGGCCTTCCCCAAACTCTTCTCACAAAGTTGGAAACATACAGGTGTCATAAAACATGTGATTACATCCCAATATTTGAGCAGACATCAACACTACATGAGCAGAGATGTGGTGTTGATGATCAGTGATGATCAGGTGGCCTGCACCAGTGCTTCGGGTCCCAGCAGCGCATGCTGAAGGCAGCATTCTGGTTTTCTTCTCGCAGGGTGGTGGCTCTCGTCGATGTAGCAGTTGATGGTGATAGTTTGACAATAAAGGAAAACTAAGAGACGGAGCTGGAAAAAAAACCCAGGAAACACTATTGCTTTCAGACAGAAGGCAGGAGACTATTGTGTCTGTATTGATTGCTGTAGAGCCTCTCCGTTTTAACATGAACATGTGAAAACGTGATAACATCCCAATATTTAAGCAGACATCAACACCAGATGAGCAGAGATGTGGTGTTAATGACCAGTGATGTTCAGGTGGCGCAGCACCAGTGCTCCGGGTCCCAGTGCATGCTGAAGGCAGGATTCTATTTGTGGAGTGCTAGTGCTGCTGTCTGATTGGTGCTAAGAAGCACATGACCAGCTTCTCTTTCAAGATTTGTACAAAGATCCTTTTCATCTTTCAGCATCATCCAAGCTTCAGATGAAACATCCAGCTCCATTGCTGGATCAGTCGCAGAGATGTTACCTGTTTATTTATGGACTAATGACTGATTCCTGGTTTGGGATGTACTGGAATGAAAAAAGTGAATAAAGTGAGCACAGTTCTGTTCTGATAACTGTGCAGCGGGTGATGAACGACCCCCCTGCAGATGGGTCATCTGACTAATTTGGTGATTAAAGGTGACTTTGTTAATATCCGTAAATAACTTTGTAAAGTTCCTCACGCACATCCCTCCTTGTTCTCGTCGCTGCATCCGCACTTAGCATGGAGATTTAGCCAGCATGTGCGGTGGCCCAGTGGCAGAGATTTTAGCAAAGTCATGTGATTAGAGCAATAGCCTCAGCTCGACCTGTCAGCGCACGCTCCCCACCAGCGAGCCGTGTGTTTTCATCTGTATCGACCCCTGATGGGACGCGCCATCTGCAAGGTGAACCTGCTGTCTACCGCGGCCTATTTATCAGTGCCTCTGTGTGGCTATGTGCAAGGTCACCTCACACACACACACACACACACACACACACACACTCACACACACATCCACCGGATCATGGGAAATGCACCGCTTCAGGTGTGTTAAAGGACAGTAACCTGGTGTTATTCCCTGCAGGTCTGCATGTCCTCCAAAATACACACACACAAGAAACAAGTAAAAGTGTACATTTGATCCTCAATATGTATTATGTTCATGCCAGTGGTGAGGTGTCTTAAGTACTTATGTACATCACTCTTGTAGGTAGTATGTTGTATTAAGTGTGTCACGTTCTTAGTGTAGTGTGTTTTTTTAATTATGTAGTGTGCAATATGTATTGTTAGTTAGGTAGTGTGTGTTTTGTTTATATGTAGTGTGTAGTATTTTCTGTGCAGTGTGTAGTATGCATTTTGTTGTATGTTCTCTTCAGTGTGTAGTATGTTCTTTATGTAGTATGTATTTTGTTGAATGTACTGTGTAGTGTGTATTATGTTAATGAATTGTGTAGTATGTAGTATTTAGTGTGTGTTCTTCGTGTGGTGTGTAGTGTTTACATTTAGTTATTTAGCAGACGCTTTTATCCAAAGCGACTTACAAGTATCCCAAGAACACAGGGTTTATACAGCCACCTGGAACAATGAGGGTTAAGGGTCTTGCTCAAGGACCCACATTGGTAGCTTTAGTTGACCTGGGATCTGAACCCACAACCCTTAGATTGATAGTCCAACACCCTAACCACTGAGCTACCTCTCCCTGTTTAGTATGTTTTGTGTAGTATGTAGTAAGTTCTTTATGTAGTCTGTATTTTGTTGTATGTGGTATGCTCATGATGAGTTATGTAGTATTTAATGTGTGTTTTTCATGTGGGGTAGGGTTTAGTATATTCTTTGTGTTGTATGTATTGCCTAGTGTGTAATAAGTTTTTTATGTAGTGCGTAAAATGTATTTTGTTGTAAGTATTGTGTAGTATGTTCTTTGTGTAGTATGTATGTTTTGTATTTTTGTATGTATTGTGTAGTATGTTCTTTGTGATATGTGTAGTATATATTGAGTAGTATTTAGTGTGTGATGTTTTTTAATGTAGTATTTTGCACATTTACATTTAGTGGTTTATCACACGCTTTTATCCAAAGCAACTTACAAATGAGATAACATCACAAGTCAGTAATTTAGGGAAAAACAGCTAAACTGCAGTACCATCAACTCTGTGCATTACCTGATCTGGCAGTTCATTTTATTTTACAGCTGTGTTTTGAGAAGTTTCTTAAAAATGTTGAGTGACTCAGACTTATTGAAGGGTTTTATAGAATATATTTTCTTGTATGTTTTGTATAGTGTGTATGTTCTTTATGTTGTGTTAGTTTGTATTTTGTTGTATTTTGCTGTATGTGGTGTGTTCTTTATGTGGTTTCTAGTATGTACTGTGTAGTATGTTCTTCGTGTGGTGTGTAGTATGTATGGTGTAGTATAAAAGTCAGATAAACCCTTTAAACCTCACGCAGGATAAACTAAGAGCATCTTATATAAACCTTAAATAAATCCTGCAGAGCGAAGTGACAGTGCGACGGCAGAGCGGCGGTGTGTGTGAGAGAGAGAGAGAGAGAGAGAGAGAGTGAATATTAAACAGGATTAGAAAGTGAGGTCCCTCGTCTCTTTGCTCCTCCTCTCCGCTCCTGTGCGGAGCTTCCTGTGCGATTCCCTGCTCGCCGGGTTCTGTTCTTGCCCTCAGGTCGTGTGGCTGCGTTTACTCTTCACATTTTGCTTTGTCTTTTCATAATGCAGTAAAACAAAAGTTAGCTGGCGTACCCCTTCCCCCTCAGACCCCCCCCCCCCACCTACTGTCACAGGCGCGAGCCGTCAGTCGGCGTGCAGGAGGCTTGTTTTGTTTCCGTATCAACCGGAGAGGGTCGACTCTGCTTTTGCCAGGAGCTTAGCCGTAAGACAGGCACGGCGGGTGTGAGCTTCCCCCTCTCCCTCCTCTGAGGCTCTCTCTGTTCTTCTGTCTCTCTCTGAGCCACTTCCCGCTTCTTTCATGTCAGTCGAGAGCTTTGTGCAGACAGGAAACGAATGTGAGAACCTCAGTAGCTGGACGCTTAACTGTAAGAAGGATGAAGCTTTTAGCGCCTGGCTTACACTGCTGTCTGGTGGTCAGCAGAGGTACTGCCAGCCCCATTGGTCTCTACATGAATAAATCCATACTGTTTATAAGTTTGTAGCGCCCCCCCCCCCCAATATAACAACGTAGTTTTGAGCATTAAGTCGGACGCAGAATAACGTTGTGTGAATCGTAATGCATCAATCTCACTGTACCTCACTTTAAACAGAAGCTCTGATTTCTGAACAGAGGGAGGAGACTGATGACCATCAATCTATATTATTGATTTATATTATTGATCCTTATCATGTTGTTCCTCACTGTTGTTGGGGTTGTAGTTGAGTGGGGACAGAGGGACGACATGCTGCCTCCACCATCAATCACAGAGCCTCTGTCCACAGATGGGCGAGTCTGTGAGCGTGTTACACTGATGGGGCTGCAGTTTGGGAAAATGTGGTCGACTGGTTCGACATACCTCAGTCTACATACATAATACACGTGGCCTGCTGAGACGGGGTGGCTGAAGACAATTGCTTTAGAATGGCGGTTACAAATAAAACTGATCAGTGATCCGTCACAGCCAGACTCCTGAAATCTCATGGAAAACCTTTTTTCATAATTTGGAGACCTTTATAATTGTTCATGGTGTGGATCTTGGAGGTAAATATGATCGGACACTGGATTATTTGGGGGAGAGTTTAGAGGGCAGTGTGTGCACTTTTGTGTATGTGTGTGTGAGTGTGTAGGTGGTGTTGCTGTGCTGGACGGGTGGAGATTATGTGCTGGTGATTAATAAGAGCAGTAATAAACAAAAGGCCCAGGAGATGTTTGAGGTGCTTAATAATGCATTATGTTCATAAAGGAGCTGGCCAATAGATCCCTACGGAGCCAGAACCCCCACTGGGAGGTGTGTGTGTGTGTGTGTGTGTCTACGGTATTTCCATATTTTGTGATTTTGATTTTAGGTAATGTGTATTTATCATCCTGTGGAAATAAATTCAGATGGTAAACCTGCTACAATCAGCGAAGACGCGGTGGCGAGACTTTGACAATGACGCCTCTCAATTTTATTAGCACCTCTTAAAACTTAGAGCTTCATCCAAGCGGTGGCCTTCATGTAATATTCCGATTGGTGCTCAAAGGAGCCACTTACTCTCCCGCGCGCCCTCGCCGCCTCTTTCATCCCGCTGCTTTTTATCCAGATAGCGGATCTCTCGTCGTTTCCCACGCAGCCGCGACGCCGCCGCTCTTTCAAGACTCTTTCACAGGTGATGTGCATTGATGTAAGCCAGACTCTTGTCCTTCAGTCTGCCGCTGGAACAAAAAGGCTTTGTCAGAAAGTTTGTCTTTCCGCACACGCAGTCAAAGAAACAGACGCTCTTGCGCGTCCTCTCCTCCTCTACATCAAGGTGACGGCAAAGCCGTTAAATACAGTCGCGCAATGTGAAGTGCGCTAAGTGAAAGCTCTTCACGTGAACGAAACAAAAAGATCCGAATCCTCTGTGTTTTAGGAGAATGCAACTGACGCCACACTTCATCCTCTGAAATCTAACCAGAAAGAAAGTGAAGTGGCTGATTAAATGTGAAAAGCCTCCTGACACAGAGGCACAGGCTCGCGGACGCGCCAACGGCTCAGGATTAAGGACCGTGGGTTAAATGTATTCAGAGCTAACTCTACTTCGAGAATAGTGTTGGTGTGGAGCCTCTACGAAGTCAGATATCATTGAGTCTCCACCCAAAATCGTTCTGTTTTGGATTTGTGTCCCGTCCTTTGTCCAGTGAATGCTGGGATAGGCCCTAGCACTAAATAAAGTGGATAAGTGGATGAGAACACAAATGGATGTTCACAGGTGGAGGTGGTGTTAAAGTCTGGCGCAACGGTTAGCAGGCCCTGAGTTTGATTTCTAAGTAGGGCAGACAAATTCCTTTAGAAGTTGGCATGTTCTTTGTATATTTGGGTGGACTTATCACTTATGTTTTTTATAGACTTAAACACAAGTTGCACAACCTCCAACCTCTTCTTAGTAAACGTGAAGACACCCATGATTCTCTACTGTTTCACCCCCCCCCCCCCAACACACACACACAGAACAACCAGGTTTTATGTTTTTGATGAAAAGTGATGCATCCGTCACCTGATGATGATGATGATGATAAAGATGTGGCAAACACTTTCTGCTACACTTGGGGCTCTTAGTTAGGACAGGGGGCAGTGATGGTTGATGGCTCGAGGTACCACTGCTGGGTGTTAGATTGAGAACCGAGTATGTGATTTAGTCTGATGGTTCTGTGTTCTGATGGAATCAGGTGTAAATGATTTAGCTCCTTTTAACAGACTGAACATCTTTACACCAAACTTCTCACAGGTTTGAACCTCACTGTTAATGCATAGTGTTCGTTTGTGTCAGATGTGCGTTGGTCGGTTAAAAACATGATGTGGAATTGGACCGGGTTTTAGCAAAACAACAGACGGAAGTCTGTGCTTTTAGGGAACATGTAAGAAAAAAGGCAGTTGCAAAGCCTTGTAAATTAATTTGTCCCTGTTGTTGGATGGGCGCACAGCTGGCCTCATTAGCATGCACACAACAAATAATTATAGTCAAAGCTTTTTTCCAGCCATCGCTGGGCTAATGGGCTTGCTGGGTTAATTATGTCAGAGCGTAATTACCGAGGGGCCTGAGAGACGCCATCATGCCCCCCTGTTGCGTCCGTGCTGCATAATGATGGTGTATTGCTGACAGGGGCAAGACAGACCACTATGCCACACCTGCTTGTGCCGGACCACACTATGCCTTCGTGCCTTCAGCCTTTTATCTCCCCAACTCCAGGAACGCCGACACGCGTCTGCAGGATGAATCAGGAGTTAGAAGAAGTTGCATCATGCTTACAGTATTATGTTTCCCAAAGAAGAAGTATGGGGTGCCAACAGAGTACCAACAGAGTGCCATTCAGCTTTATATTAAGCAAAAGATATAAATAAATCTGAGAACAAACACACAAGTTAATTACTGCACTGTTCTGGCAGTGGATCCACTGCTGTGAAGATGAGCTTCTACAAACAACCTCTTCCTCCAACCTGCAGAACGGCAACAACCTTACCACCATGGAACGTTAAAATGTCTCACTCTAAAACATTACAACGTCTTGTTCTAAAACTTCAGCTGCACTCTGCTTTTGAAAGGGTTTCCTCAAGGTTTTGTTCAGTTTGAGTGCTGGAGGCTCTGGTTCTCCACCACTGATATTGGATCATATTCTAACTCGTCTGAGGAGCTTCAGTGGGTGGAATGTTTAAGCCTGACTGTAATGGGTATAAGTTAGGTTTGAGGTCTAAGCCTGACTTTGCAGGGGAAAGTCAGGTTCAGGGTTTAAGCCTGACTTTGCAGAGGAATGTCAGGTTCAGAGTTTAAGCCTGACTTTGCAGGGGAAAGTCAGGTTCAGGGTTTAAGCTTGACTTTGCAGGGGAAAGTCAGGTTCAGGGTTTAAGCCTGACTTTGCAGAGGAATGTCAGGTTCAGAGTTTAAGCTTGACTTTGCAGAGGAATGTCAGGTTCAGAGTTTAAGCTTGACTTTGCAGGGGAAAGTCAGGTTCAGGGTTTAAGCTTGACTTTGCAGGGGAAAGTCAGGTTCAGGTTTTAAGCCTGACTTTGCAGGGGAAAATCAAGTTCATGGTTTAAGCTTGACTTTGCAGGGGAAAGTCAGGTTCAGGGTTTAAGCTTGACTTTGCAGGGGAACGTCAGGTTCAGTGTTTAAGCTTGACTTTGCAGGGGAACGTCAGGTTCAGGGTTTAAGCCTGACTTTACAGGGGTAAGTCACATTTAAGTTTTGAGCCTGACTCAGATGTTAAGGCATGTTTAAGGTTTAAGCTTGATTTCATGTGGGTAGAATCTGTGGAGCACCCAGATCAGAGAGCTCCCCTGAGTGGCTCGACAACACCCCCCTCCCGCCCTTAGTAAAGTGTGTTGAAATTTAAAGCAGTTTCTGTATTTAATTATCTTTTGATTTAGCCGTTTTCCTGATATGTAACAAAATGAACTAATCCAGTGTTGGGGCTGACTGAGGTCGGTGTTTCAGTGAGGCCAGCTTTGATCCATCATTAGAACCCTGGCTCTTTTCCTAGTGGGTAGATGAAACTTGACTGAGCATGCATGTTCTCATAACGACAGCTTATTGTTATTAGGGCGCGTGACCTCAGAGCAGCAGCGCAGTCAAGCGTAATGAAGTAAAGTGATGATTTAAAAATGGACATCACACTTACATGGACAATAAAAGGACAAACTCATTAAGGCTAATTGCTGGCCTGGTGTGTCCTACTTGGCGGTGGAGGGCCGGTCCAGTGCGCGGGCGCGGGATAAGAAGTCATTAGCGTGCTTAATTAAACTAGGAAATGATTAGAGGTGATGGAACAGGTTTGACACACTGATAGTTTGTTTAATCAAGGTGAATAAACTTCGAGCTGCAAAACTGTTATTGACATTTCAGAACAAATTCATGAACGAACCAATCAAACTGAAGCTGTGATGCTGCTCACTTACTAACTTATTCTTTATTCAGCAGTGTTTGTATGTGTGTGTGTTTGCGTGTGTGAACCTTCCACCCATGACCATTTAAGTGGAAAAACGCATGTTTATAAGTCATCAACATCCTGGTATCCATCATCACTGCAGTTTCTGCTTCATCTCTTCTTGTGGTTGCTCTTCAGCTTCATCTCTTCAGCTGCATCTCTCTGCCATCAGCGTTTTATTCCATATGTTTATTCTAAATCCATACGAGGGTTCTGAATGGTACTGATTGCCTCGACAGTCCGCGCCTTCGCCCACGCCGCACAGCTTCACCTGCTCCACGCATGCAGCTGATTGATAATCACGGCTGATTTGTCTCCGCGCTGGAGAATTGGCTCGGAGCGTTTGATCATTAGTTCTTAAAAGGCAGGGAGAGAAGGCGCCGGGAGGATTGGGTGGGTTTGTGTGCAGAACAGCGCCGTTTTAACTCGTCCTCTTAAGCACAGCGTCCCAGGTGACTGACGCAATCTCCGGCGCTTTGCTGTAACAATACAAACTTTTACACACACACACACTCACACACACTTCATACTGCTGCTTTTACGACCTTGTTACTGCTTTTTGTTGCTTTTTTTCAGAGGCTGGTGCAACTCTCTATTATCAGCCGTTTTTGCATCTTGTTCACGTCAAGTGGAACCTTTGTACCTGTTTTTCCTGCCGCAGCTCACACCGTCTCCTCTCTTCATTTCTGAGGTTCTGTTGTTTTTAGCTCGGGACGAGTTTAAAGGCTTCGTGCGTGTAACAATGCGAATGACACGGATCCCCCGAGCACACCGCGTGGTGCGCTGGGATCCTCGAGTCACCTCCGCCGCCTTCCGTCGCAGCCAGGTGCACGACGAGAGCACCGCTCCTCGCCGGGCGGTGAGCTCTCCTGTCTTTCGCGGGCGGGGAAGAAAGAGGAGTGCAAGAGCGCAAGATTAAAAACATCTCTGTGATGTGGAGAGCGGCGCTGCCTCCTGAGGATTCCTGGCATAATAATTTAAATGATCAAATGATCCAGAGGAGACTTGTTAGCGCTGAAACAGCCTCCTAGTTGGCCCCATGGGCCTCACGCTGAGCCACATGCATTGCAAAACAGCTCCTCTGTTGTGCCATGGAACCTAGTTTTTTTATTTTTTAACATCCTTTCACTTTTCCATCAGACTTCATTTATTATTTTGTTTCCCTCCTGCAGAGGGGCTCCGTCTAGGCAAGTATTTGTGGGTAATTTGAAGAGCAAAGACTTCTGGATGTTAATAGAGATTTAAAAGTGCTGGAGAAAAATACATCATCAATTTAAAGTGCAAGAAGGCAGGCAACACCGGTTAGATTATTAACACCCCCCTTCTATCCCCCTTTAGATCCAGCTCCACTGCTGGAAGCCTCCCACTCTCTAGAGGAACGTCTAGCTAAGCTACAAAGCTCTTCTCCGGACACTGAAGCTCTGGCTAGAGAGATTTCAAGCCACTGGAGGAGACACCTGGAGTGCCTTAACGGTGCGTGATGGCATCCTGTCTCTCTCTCACTCTCTCTCTCTCACACACACACACACACACACACACACACACACACACACACACACACACAGAACAGCTCAGGGGTTAAACTAGTACCCTAAAACCTAATGCT
>JAOUQT010000028.1:228642-239299 GCA_025769995.1 Xyliphius kryptos | reverse complement strand
CCACCCAGATTGGGATTTGAACCGGGAATCCCCAGCGCTGAGAGGCGAATGTGCTAACCACTAAGCCACCGTGCCACCCACCTATTAATATTAATAGGTTAATAAGTATTAACTCTTTAGGCTAAGCTTTCTGAATTTAATATAAATCAGTTGCACAGGATAACCTTAAGTTTTAGATGTGCAGGTTCCAGACCGTTTTTGAGAAAGATGTTCCTAAAACTTCTGAATGTTTTTGTCCTGGTTTAAGCTCCTCTCTTTTTCTCTGTAGAAAGAAAGCAGTGGAGATGGAGCTGGCTAAATGTAAAATCGACATAATGTCACTCAACAACCAGCTTTTGGATGCTATTCAGCAGAAGCTAAGCCTATCCCAGCAGCTCGAAGCCTGGCAGGTGAGTCTTGAGTGATCAGTGTTTCGTGTGATGTTTCCAGTCAGCCCCCTCGTGTGCCTTTTCTTTCATCTCTGATTTTGTATTTAATGCTCAGGTGATGGTTTCATCCTCTTTTTAACTGTGTGTACTTCCTGTCCCTGTGTAACTTCCAGCTGTCTTTTTCTCTCCATCTGCAGTTTGCCTCCTCAGGGCTCTTCACTGTGTGGCTCTTGTGGTTTCTGATATAGTGGCCTTTCTCAGCTTCTGTACAACCCCCCTCCCTCTGTGGTAGCCCCTCCCTGCCGTAGAGGTGAGCACATGTATGAGTCTAGGACCCATACATTTTTTGGTGCAGTGAATCCCTTTTCTTTCGCCATCTATCGTCTGATGTGTTGCACCTTATTTAAATCCTTTAGTCAAAGGTTTGTTTTCCCCTTTCTGTCTGTGTTCTGTAGGACGACATGCTGAGAGTCATTGATCAGCAGTTGATGGATAAGCACCAGGAGGAATGGAGAGAACCTCCGTACTCTTTCTCCAGCTCCAATGTTGGTGCCCACGGCTCTGCAGGAGCTTCTTCCAGTCGATCCCAGCGCCTGCCTGACAGTGACAGGAGCTTCTTCTCTTTTTTCAAGAAGAACTGAGCCTCTCTTGAGACTGTTGGGTGGCAAACAGGTGAGGCAGAGGTTGAGATTAGAGCTTGAGGACAAACAAGGGACTGTAAAGTTCAGAGCACCAAAGATGAAGAAGGTAAATCGAACACTCACTAAACTGCAGATTATTTTAAAGGCATGGAGCTGTTTTTGCACTTTATCTTTATCCTGAGCACTCCAGACTATTCCTGAAGGGTTCAAGACTGTCCGCTGGATTTTGGAAAACATGAGTTATTGGTGACGGCACAGTTTGAAGCTCTGCTTTAGTTCAATAGGGTCGATGTTCGTTTCACGTCCGAGGCCAGCTTCCCCTCCGAGTGCCTCAGACACCATTTTTCACCCCACTGCCAAACTTTAGAGCTGATCGATTTAAGGGTTCTTCTTGCTATAACCTCAGGATGAGCTTAACTCTGCAGGGCTTGGACTGATTTCAGATCAGTTTGTGGGTTGTGGTTGGTAAATGAAATGCACATAGTTAGCAGTTTGTTCATGTTTTCAGGAAAGCTTTTTTTACCAGCAGCTATTATTTCCACAGCAATGTAATGTCCCCATTCAAGTTACTTTCAAAACATTTAAAGCTGCAGTATGTGCATACAGTAATTTGCTGATACCTCTGATAGAAATAGGTGAAATATTTATCTGGTTAATAGTGCAGCACATTTGTTGGAGGGATGCAGGGAGTGTAGTGTGGTTCACTTTGCTGATCAATAAAAAACAGTCAGATGTATTAAAGCAGAAGTGGCTGAACACCGAAGACAACGTATTATAAAAATACCTTACAGTGTTAAAAAAGAAATTGTTAAACTGCAATACTCAGATTGACCACTGGGTGTCTTCACCAGAGTATAGCCGTCACCTCAGCCTTTAGGAAGAGCATGTTTTCAGGCATTTAATGGCATGCTTTTTGTTTTTTTGCTGCACCGTTTAATGTAAAATCATTAATTACATGCTGAATTTTACAATTTAAATTAAAAAGGCACGTTAAATGGTTTTATCTTAATAAAGTCAGGGATAAAAATACAGTTTTCTTTATCTAGAAATATTCAAATATCCATCGCTTAATCCTCTACTACAGTCGCGGTGAGGTTCCCCATGCCCATCCAGGGGAGAACATTTCGGGCGCTAGGCAGTGCGCTAGGCACCCAGGACAGGGCGCCAATCCATCACTGGCCACACACTCTCACTCACACCCAAACACACACTATACAGGGCAATTTAGAGCATTCAGTTTACCTTGAATCCATGTTTTTGGACTGTGGGAGGAAACCGAAGAAAACCCATGCGGACACGAGGAGGACATGCTAACCAATAAGCCACCATGCCGCCCTCAAACAAATATCTTTAAGTTAGTTAAAGATTTCAACTGATTGACTAAAATCAATACAATATATGCAACACATCCGATAATGTAATATACAATAATAATATGACTGAATTTTTTATTTTTGTCTCGCAGGGCTACATTTATACAAGTACCAGTACTGATAGTACTGTACCTCAGCACTTTACACTGTAATTTCAGTTGTTCTGTGACAGCTGTACTTTGTTTGGTGTTCTGTTGTACATTGCTTTTGGGAAATGAGGACCATCCTACAAATATCTAAATAAAACTCATTAGTTCCCTAGTGGTCCTCCCTAGTACCTGTATGTAACCTAAGTGTAGTCTTATTTCCTTTTTTGTAGCCATGACCACCAGAAGTCAGGAACCTCTGTATTAACCTCTGTAAACAGTGCTGACCTTCGAATGTTGGGACAAGTGCGAGTGCAGTGAACACACAGAATCTCAAGATGCAACTGCAATCAAATTTGAAATAAAACCCCTGATGATCTGTTTTAATAAACCATGACGTACTGCAGCTTTAAATAAGATTAATATCAATAAGATTCAGAATAATATGTTCTAAAATACTAAACACGCAAAAGTGTTTTCATAACAGTGTTCCAGGTTAAAACCTACAGGGTTCTAGATTCAGGTTCAGAATCAAGTTATCCTGAGTTTCTATCACTGACTTCAGACTTTATTATAAACCTCGCTGCAGATAAAATGCTAAGTGCCCTGAACCTGAACCTGAGTGTGAGCTTGCACATCGTAGTCCAGCCTAGGGAACCTCTGGATCCTGGAAGTGCTCTGGTTTAATCCTCACGCGTTTCTGCTCTTTTTCTGGAGTCTTCTGAAAAGTCAAAATGTTTTCAGTGTCTTTTTTTTAAACATTCTTTTCTGACAGTGCAATTCGGGAATTTCGTTTGGAGTGATGCTATGCAGACGACTTCTTATTTTCACTATTGAAGCGTCTTTTGGTTTGAAAAAAAAAAAAAAAAAATCCAAAGAGTACATTTTTATACTGTTAGGTTTGGAATATACAGAAAATCAGATCTATAGTGATATATTTGTAAATGTATTGTTTTTGAATCAGACTTGTTTTAGAGCAATTTTCATGTTTGTCTGTTTCGTCTGAAAAATGTTGTGGGGACATGATGTGGCGTCGTCACTCTGCTCTGCGTTCCAACAGTTTTACAAACATCAGGATGAAAAGCCGAACGGTTTCAATCACCATGTGGCCAAACAACTTTAATTCACCTGTATCATTACAGTTATGTTTGATTAAACAACATAATAAACCTAAAGTCCCCAAGTAGTGCAGACAAGGTCCTTTTTGTGTTAATCTTGCATGTTCTCCCAGTGTCCGTGTGAGTGTTTTCTTCCTGTGTGGCAGCTCTGTTTGTGGAAGTGAATGTGAAATGGTCCACGATTTGAATGTGTGTGAGAATGTGTCTGCCTTAAGATACTCACGAGTGCTGGGATAAGCTCCAGCGTTAAGCCTCTATTTACTATTTAAAAGTAAATATCACAGTGAAATGTCTTCAGTTGATTACGTTTTTTGTATTACAGGTTAGAAGTGAATGTTTGATATGCAAATGAGGCGCTATATCAATTGAATGTAAAAATTTGCTTTCAGGATTTCCAAACAGTGTCAGGTTTGTCAGGTTTAGTATTCCTGTCTCCATATCGAAGTGTCTAAACTTCAGTTTTTCCATGTTTTTAGAAATGAATGTATATTAATTAGGATAAAAAGTAAACAAACCCCTCAGTATTTAACTACATACTTAGTCCTCATATGTTTGGCCACGTCGTGTTTTCAGGTTTAATGAGATTAATCAGCAGAAGTATTAAACAGACGGATTATGGACCGTGCTGGGTTTTTGGGGTTTCTGTATCGCTGCTCAGTTTATTAATCTTCCACAACTGAAACCTTTGACACATCACGTACCAGATAAGCGCAGGTTCTCCTTTATAGCACGAGTTTTAAGCTTCCACAGTTGGAACGGGGAGTCGGAGTGTCGACTCATTTCTGTTTTATACTGTTCTGTCTTCTTTTTTTTCCTTGTCTCTTTTTCTCTGTCTGTAAAAGTCTACAGTCACTTTAAAGTCATCTTTAAAAAGTTTTTTGGTCAGTGTTCTTTGCTCAGTTCTCAGTGTGTGTTTGTGTTTGTGTTTAATCAGTTTGCTGAGTCTTTATTCACATCTCTCATCAAAAAGGTGTTTCATCTGCTGAACTGCTGCTCACAGGATCATTTTATTTATTACACGAGTCTGTTGTGTGTAAAGCTTAGAGAACCAGCAGTTATACAAAAAACTCAAACAAGCTTGAAAGGTACCAACAACCACGCCACAGTCAAAATCAGATATTTCCCTTTTTTTAACTTGGCGAACAATACAGAAAGCTTCATGACATCATACATCGCTGCTTTGTTTTTGGTGGTGGTGGTGGTGTATACATTCACCATTAAGACAGATGGATTAACTAAACTGAGGCAATTTGGTTTAAAAAAAAAGTTGTACCTCCAGGGGGAAAAAATTTGGCCTATCATTTGGAGTGTCTGGGTTTGTTAATGTTCGTTTTAATAAATGTAAATTAATGTAGAGGTTGAAGATTTAAGTGGCTGGAAAAGGTGGGCCTGGACGTTGTACCGAACCTCGTCACCAGAGGGCGTTCGGCGTTGTTGGATTTATCCAACAACAAGCAGGTATAAGTTTTTAGGTTAATCAAGAAGCAGTCCAGCAATAATCACTACACTAAGGACCAATGCACTAAATAAAAATCCATTTCGGCATTTTATCCAACAACAAAGTCTGACCTCGCAAATGCTTAGGAAAAGAAGCAAAACATTTAACAGATACACTCCAAAATTTTATAGAAAGACACCATAAAACATTTAACGCTCATGCAACATGAAGGAG
This sequence comes from Xyliphius kryptos, assembly GCA_025769995.1. Lineage (NCBI taxonomy): Eukaryota > Metazoa > Chordata > Actinopteri > Siluriformes > Aspredinidae > Xyliphius > Xyliphius kryptos. Next base: position 234,041 of record JAOUQT010000028.1, on the reverse strand, counting down.
TTAATTCTGTGTGCAGAATTTAAACCAATTTAATAACATTAGACTTAAACGACAAACTCCAGTTTCAGTTGGAAAAGTACGATCTTCTGTCAGAATCTGAACTCCGATCAGACCATTACATGTAGACTTATCCATTAAACTGTTTGAGGCTTAAACTGCAATATTAAGATGCAAGGACACTTTAGATCAAAGGCCAAGATATAATATGGATGCATTTCGAGATGGTCTAGCATCTTGTGAACGTACGCCATCCTGTGGAACAAACTGTGATCTAATAAAAGTCTAAATATCAAACCGTCTCATCATCTCCATCCTTTAGATGACTGTAAACAGAAGAGGAAAACAAAACTTTATGCACCAGACTGTAATCTGCATAAAATATTTATTATTTTAAGTCATAAAATGGTCGCGGAACCTCCAGGACAGTTCTTTATTCCAGTGTACAGCAGAACCAGTTGCAACCCGAGCACACAGGTCCGGTTCTGAGACAGGTTCCGTAGTCCTGTGGTTCTGAATTAAACTCAGAACAGTCTGTTAATCAGCTGAACTGAAGCTTCTGCGATTTTACACTTGAGATCATACTGTTATTGTTACTCAGGTTCATAATACAGTTGGCACAAGAACTTTTTTTATTAACATAATCTAATTGTAGCAAAAGTATGTGGACACCAGAACCATCATACACACCACTTTAGGCCAACAGTCTACACCCCATCATTATAAAGATATTTAAATAGGGGGCTGATGCACAGTGAAGCCTGGTTCTCAGGGTGCTTCAGTTCAACGGAGACCAGGTTGGTTTAGTCCGATCATAGTTTCTGAGTCTGAGCTGTACAACACGCTGGTAAACTGAACAGCCTTTAGAGGTCGCTAATGCAATAATGGCTCACCAATCAGACACAGCTAACAGAGCCATTTGATTCCCAGACAGGCTAAAGACACATACTGCCGCCCAAAGGCTAACAGCAGCAAATACATTTACAAATATCCATTCAGTTGTTAAATGTTCATTTCATCAAACCCACTCTGACGGGGGATTTTGCAAACCTTCAACGTGAATGAAAACAGAACCTTTAAGATATGTTCACTTAAGACAAAGGCTGTCATGCGTATTCACACCTCGATATGAATACAGAAAAGGGAACGGCCTAAGGCTGTTGATCCAAACCATGACATAGCAACTGAGCACTGCTGAAAACCAGGTGGTGTGTCCACAAACTTTTGCACAGTGGCAACTGATGAGAATGAATCATGAAAAGGGGCAGGGCATCTACTAATACAAGTACAAAAGACATCAATAAAAATGTTGTCAGTATACATTAGGTGCAGATGTCAGCTACATCCAGATGAGATGATCAGCTGGGGGGGTGGGGGGAAGGTATCATTATTCAAAAAGCGGTCCATCGCTGAAACTCAATGGCATCAGTCTACAGTCTGAACCAAAAAAATTTAATTATCTATAATAAGAGGAAAAAGGAGAAGAGGAAAGCACAGGAACAGGTAATGTGTGTAATAGTCTGCGCAAGAGGGCGAGCAAGTGAGAGGGTGAACAAGGCAGCAAGCGAGGGGGCGAGCAGAGGTCCTTTGAGAAAAAAAAGAAGGGTCTTTTATTAAATAGCACGTCTGCTGGATTCCACATAAAAACTCACTTCTAATAAAATCTGTACATTTTCTTTTTTAAAAAGTCTTCATGATTTGAATCGGTCCAAAAGGGACCAGGGGCGTGGTGTATCCCCCTCTCTCTTCATTTCATCACTAGCTCTTTCCTCGTCTCTCAGATCTGAAGTGATTACAGTCCTGGTTTACGGCAGATCCGGCAGGATCCATTAACAACACTTCTTTTTTCTTTTGCTGTTCTTGTTCAGCTTGATCACGTCGTTCTGCTGCTGCTGCTGCTGCTTTGCTACTGACTCCTTCTTCACCCGTAACACCAACTCAGTGATGCAGTTAAACATCTGCAGGGTGGTTTAAAACAAAACAATCAGATACAGTTCCTTGCAAAAGTACCTGACCCCTTGCACTTTTCAACCTTTTGCCACATTTCAGGCTTCAAACAAAGATATGAAATTGTAATTTTCTGTAAAGAAGTGGAACGAAATTTATTGGATAGTTTAAACTTTTTTTTAGAAATAAAAACTGAAAAGTGGGGCGAGCAATATTATTCGGCCCCTTTACTTTCAGTGCAGAAAACTCATTCCAGAAGTTCAGTGAGGATCTCTGAATGATCCAGTGTTGACCTAAATGACTGGTGATGATAAATAAAATTCACCTGTGTGTAACCAAGTCTCTGTCTTAATGCACCTGCTCTGTGATAGTCTCAGAGTTCTGTTTAAAGTGCAGAGAGCATCATGAAGAACAAGGAACACATAAAATACTGTTGCGGAGAAGTTTAAAGCCAGATTTGGATACAAAAAAGATTTCACAGGCTTTAAACATTTCAAGTTGCACAGTGCAAGCGATCATATTGAAATGGAAGGAGCATCAGACCACTGCAAATCTACCAAGACCCAGCTGTCCCTCTAAACTTTCATCTCAAACAAGGAGAAGACTGATCAGAGATGCAGCAAAGAGTCCCATGATCACTCTGGATACACTACACAAATCTAGCCTTTATGGAAGAGTGGCAAGAAGAATGCCATTTTTCAAAGATATCCATAAAAAGTCTCGTTTACAGTTTGCCACAAGCCACCTGGGAGACACACCAAACGTAGAAGAAAATGCTCTGGTCACATGAAAGCAAAATTGAACTTTTTGGCCACAATGCAAAAGGTTATGTTTGTTTCTCGATGTGCAAAACTGACAAACGCCAAGCGACTTGCCTCTGTAATGGCAGCAAAAGGTGGCGCTACAAAGTATTAATGCCGAAAAATATTGCACATCCCACTTTTCAGTTTTTTATTTCTAAAAAAAGTTCAAAATATGCAATCAATTTTATTCCACTTCACAATTGTGTCCCAATTGTTGTTGAGTCTTCATATAAAATTTCATATCTTTATGAAGCTTGAAATGTGGCCAAATGTTGAAAAGTTCGGGGGGGGGGTCAATACTTTTGAAAGTATTGAACCTGGTTCAAGCTCAGAGATGTTAGTTACATATATGACATTAAATCCACTTGAGCTGATGAAGTAATGATCAGATTTTATTCAACAGAATGTAAAGTACACTCACCTCCTCCACATTTATGTTCTCTTTAGCACTCGTCTCAAACAGGCGAATACCCATCTGTTCTGCAAACTTCTGTGCATCATTAGTCTCCACCACTTTTGAGTTTGGGTCGTCGTTCTTGTTTCCCACTGCAGCACAGAAATTACATCAAACTGTACTGTAAATGAGGAACATTGCAGTCCCAATGTGTTACAACTGTCAGAACTTTGGTCTGAGGGTGAGGAGAGAAACTCACCTAATATTCGACACACATCGTCACAGTTTTGATTTATCTCATGGAGCCATCTTTTAACGTTAACAAACGATTCGGCACTGCTGACGTCGTAAACCACAATAACTCCATGTGTTCCTCTGTAATACCTGGTACATAGACAGAGAAGCGAATGTTTTAGCACAAGGAGGCGCTACAGAACCCTGCCGCTACAAAAGAGCTTCAGGAGTTAAACATCTGATGATTATCCACCAAACCAAACTGTTTACCAGCGTCCTGTTAGCACTGATGAAGGATGAGAAAATGATGAACACAAACTATATTTTACTAATGAGTTCCCACTAAAGATAATCTGAACAAACTAACAAGATGTAGTTAAGGTTTCCAGAACCTGCTCTAAATTACCTGCTGATTACCTCTGAAAGCTAACAGGAGAACTGGGGTTGTCAGGTTCACTAAAACCCTTCAAACCATCTTCCAAACTTATGACTTATACAGCCACACTAGAAGTGACTGTAAGAAGGGATCATGTGTTGGGGTGTCACTCACGTGGAGGTGATGGTTCGGAAGCGTTCCTGTCCAGCCGTGTCCCAGATCTGCAGCTTCACCTTTTCTCCATTGATCTCCACCGTTCTGATCTTGAAATCCACGCCTATGGTGGTAATGTAACTTCCTGCACAAAGCAGAGGCTCGTTAAATCAGAGCTACACATCTCGTTTAGTGTCATTAGAATCCAGTGTGGGTGAAAACATACCTGAAAATGTATTATCTGCAAAGCGCAGGAGGAGACTGCTCTTTCCCACACCTGCAGGACAAACACAGATACTAAAGCACTGGAGTATAGGAACCGAACCAAGAACCAAGCTGTGAAAAATGACAGTCTGAAGTGTGACAGATGTTAATGATCATATTTATATATTTTTTTTTTTCAGAAAGCCATGTCCATCTGGGGTTTATGTCTGTTTTTTATTCTGGGAGACAGTGGGTCCTCACACTGGCTGACCATCCAAGGGACTATGAGCAGCCTCAAAATGAGGGAATCGAGTGATACATAATAAAGTGCATCCATGGAAAACTTCCCAAAATCTGTAATCAAAGACACAGCTGTATCATCTGGGTGCTTTATTATTGGGTCTATAAATAAAAGGCTGCAGTAAAAATTCAGCCTCTCTGAAACACTGGGGTCTGTGTAGCAACATGAAAGCATGCGCACAGTGGCTCTGTGCTATGAGGTCATTACCACACTAATGCAGAGACGAAGGACAGAAGGACAGAGACTCTGTTCTGCAGCCTGAAAAATGAACATAAAGACAAGGAGAAAGTAATGGGTCCGTGCTGAAAGTGAGTCGTTACTTAAGGCTGATCAGCAGACAAGAAAATCATGCAGACATGATTCTTCAACCACAGAAACCAAATGCACGCACGCCACACAGAATCATGTACATATACATCCACACCCACAAACTGAGTGCTCTATGAGGTTACACAGCTCAGGAATCGGTTATAATAATATAGGATAATTTATTATTTTAGTCACAAATAATCAAAACATCACATTGTTTTGGAAACAAGATCAGACCCTGCAGGATGAGCTGATGACATCTCTCTGAAACTACATTTGGATTACGGTTAATAAAATTGCGTGTGTTTTAGATTATGTCCATGTGTTCATACAGACGAGAGGGCTCGACCAGAGGAACAATTTCACGTTTGGATCAGCTGTATGAGGAAGCTCTCCCTTTATTGTGTGTAGTTATTACAATTCATAAAATACTATTTTGAGCGTGCTTGCAATGACTTCAGTTTGGGTACTGTCACAGTAGAAAAAGCAACCATGTAAAGTAAAGTGATAGATTTAATTTGAAATCTGTGTAAAACAGTGATGGTTACAGGATCACCTGGAGTTCATGTGTGAAAACAAGTGTAAACAGTGAGAGATCAAGAAGCTGACAGAACACAATACAAAATAAATCAATCTACAAAAAAAAAAAAAAGAAATGATGCTAAAATCCCTTAAGAGAGC